>JAHRHZ010000144.1:59463928-59561099 GCA_024137785.1 Ginglymostoma cirratum
CCCCCATTTCTGATGAAGGGTTTAGGCCCGAAACGTCAAGTTTTCCTGCTCCTATGATGCTGCTTGACCTGCTGTGTTCATCCAGCCCCATGCTTGTTATCTCGGATTCTCCAGCATCTGCAGTATCTTTTATCTTTGCTATTTGAAGAACAGTTTATGTGCTGCATGACATTAGTCATTGTACTGGACTACTTTCTATACCTTCAGTAGGTGTGTTTCTCCACTTGAGGATTGACTTGTCCACATCTCCGTAGGGGAAGGCAATAGCCTAGTGGTATTATCGCTAGACTATTAATCCAGAAACTCAGTTAATGTTCTGGGATTTCCCCAGTTCAAATCCCGCCACAGCAGATGGTGGAATTTGAAATCAATAAAAAGAAAATCAGAAATTAAGAATCTACTGATCACCATGAAATCATTGTCAATTGTCAGGAAAAACCGATCTGGTTCACTGATATCCTTCAGGGAAGGAAATCTGCCATCCTCACCTAGTCTGGCTTACATGTGACCCCAGACCCACAGCAATGTGGTTGACTCTCATTTGCCCTCTGAAATAGCCCAGCAAGCCACTCAGTTGTACCAATCACTACAAAGTCTCAAACAAATGAAACCTGACGGATCACCTGGCTTCGACCTAGGCACCAGAAAAGACAATGGCAGAAACAGCCCTGTCAACCCTGCAAGGTCATCATCATCTGGGGGTGAGTGCCAGAATTGGGAGAGCTGTCTCACAGACTAGTCAAGCAACAGCCTGACATAGTCATACTCATGGAATCATACCTTACAGACAATATCCCGGACACCACCATCACCATCCCTGGATATGTCTGGTCCCACTGGCAGGACAGACCCAGCAGAGGTAGCAGCACTGTGGTATTCAGTCGGGAGGGAGTTGCTCTGGGAGTCCTCAATATTGATTCCGGACCCCATGAAGTCTCATGGCTTCAGGTTAAACTTGGGCAAGGAAGCCTCCTGCTGATTACCACACACCGTCCTCCCTCCAACAATGAATCTGTACTCCACATTGAACAACACTTAGAGGAAGCACTGAGGATGGCTGGGCACAAAATGTACTCTGGGTGGGGGATTTCAATGTTCACCACCAAGAGTGGCTCGGCAGCAGTACTACTGGTCAAGCTGGTCAGGTCCTGAAAGGACATAACTGCTAGACTGGGTCTGTGGTAGGTGGTGAGGCAACCAACAAGAGGGAAAAACATACTTGACCTCATCCTTACCAATCTGCCAGGTGCAGATGCGTCTGTCTATGACAGTGTTGGTAAGAGCAACCACCGCACAGTCTTTGTGGAGACGAAGTCCCGCCTTCACATTCAGGATCACCTCCATTGTGTTCTGTGGCACTATCACCGTGCTAAATGGGACAGACTTTGCACAGATCTAGCAACTCAAGACTGGGCATCCACGAGGCACTGTGGGCCATCAACAGCAGCAGAACTGTATTCCAGCACAATCTGTAACCTCATTACCCAGCATATCCCCTACTCAACCATTACTATCATGCCAGGGGATCAATCCTGATTCAATGGAGGGTGCAGGAAGGCATGTCAGGAGCAGCACCAGGTTAAGACCATAAGACCATAAGACATAGGAGTGGAAGTAAGGCCATTCGGCCCATCGAGTCCACTCCACCATTTAATCATGGCTGATGGACATTTCAACTCCACTTACCCGCACTCTCCCCGTAGCCCTTGATTCCTTGCGAGATCAAGAATTTATCAATCTCTGCCTTGAAGACATTCAACGTCCCGGCCTCCACTGCGCTCCATGGCAATGAATTCCACAGGCCCACCACTCTCTGGCTGAAGAAATGTCTCCTCATGTCCGTTCTAAATTGACTCCCTCTAATTCTAAGGCTGTGCCCACGGGTCCTAGTCTCCCCACCGAACGGAAACAACTTCCCAGCGTCCACCCTTTCTAAGCCATGCATTTTCTTGTAAGTTTCTATTAGATCTCCACTCAACCTTCTAAACTCTAATGAATACAATCCCAGGATCCTCAGCCATTCATCGTATGTTAGGCCTACCATTCCAGGGATCATCTGTGTGAATCTCTGCTGGACACGCTCCAGTGCCAGTATGTCCTTCCTGAGGTGTGGGGCCCAAAATTGGACACAGTATTCTAAATGGGGCCTAACTAGAGCTTTATAAAGTCTCAGAAGCACATCACTGCTTTTATATTCCAACCCTCTTGAGATAAATGACAACATTACATTCGCTTTCTTAATCACAGACTCAACCTGCAAGTTAACCTTTAGAGAATCCTGTACTAGCACTCCCAGATCCCTTTGTACTTCGGCTTTATGAATTTTCTCACCGTTCAGAAAATAGTCCATGCCTGTATTCTTTTTTCCAAGGTGCAAGACCTCGCATTTGCTCACGTTGAATTTCATCAGCCATTTCCTGGACCACTCTCCGAAACTGTCTAAATCATTCTGCAGCCTCCCCACCTCCTCCGTACTACCTGCCTGTCCACCCAACTTCGTATCATCGGCAAACTTCGCCAGAATGCCCCCAGTCCCTTCATCCAGATCATTAATATATAAAGTGAACAGCTGCGGCCCCAACACTGAACGCTGCGGGACACCACTTGTCACCGGTTGCCATTCCGAAAAAGAGCCTTTTATCCCAACTCTCTGCCTTCTGCCAGACAGCCAATCCTCAATCCATGCCAGTAACTCACCTCGAACACCATGGACCCTCACCTTACTCAGCAGCCTCCTGTGAGGCGCCTTATCAAAGGCCTTTTGGAAGTCTAGATAGATAACATCCACTGGGTTTCCCTGGTCTAACCTACTTGTTACCTCTTCAAAGAATTCTAACAGGTTTGTCAGACACGACCTCCCCTTACTAAGTCCATGCTGACTTGTTCTAATCCAACCCTGCACTTCCAAGAATTTCAAAATCTCATCCTTAACGATGGATTCTAGAATTTTACCAACAACCGAGGTTAGGCTAATCGGCCTATAATTTTCCATCTTTTGTCTTGATCCTTTCTTAAACAAGGGGGTTACAACAGCGATTTTCCAATCTTCTGGGACTTCCCCTGACTCCAGTGACTTTTGAAAGATCACAACCAACGCCTCTGCTATTTCCTCAGCCACCTCCCTCAGAACTCTAGGATGTAGCCCATCGGGGCCAGGAGATTTATCAATTTTTAGACCTTTTAGCTTTTCTAGCACTTTCTCTTTTGTAATGCCTACCATACTCAACCCTGCCCCCTGACTCTCCTTAATTGTTGGGATATTACTCACGTCTTCCACTGTGAAGACTGACATAAAATACTTAGTAAGTTCTTCAGCTATTTCCTTATCTCCCATCACTAGCCTTCCAGCATTAGTTTGGAGCGGCCCAATGTCTACTTTTGCCTCTCGTTTGTTTCTTATGTATTGAAAGAAACTTTTACTATCATTTCTAATATTACTGGCTAACCTACCTTCGTATTTGATCCTCTCCTTCCTTATTTCTCTCTTTGTTATCCTCTGTTTGTTCTTGTACCCTTCCCAATCTTCTGATTTCCCAGTGCTCTTGGCCACTATATAGGCTGTCTCTTTTTCTTTGATACATTTCTTGACTTCCTTTGTCAGCCATGGCTGTCTAATCCTCCCCCGGATAATCTTTCTTTTCTTTGGGATCAACCTCTGTATTGTGTCCTCAATTACACCCAGAAACGCCTGCCATTGTTGCTCTACTGTCTTCCCTGCTAGGCTCTGCTTCCAGTCGATTTTCGTCAGTTCCTCTCTCATGCCCCTGTAATTACCTTTATTTAACTGTAACACCATTACATCCGATTTTGCCTTCTCTCTTTCAAACCGCAGACTGAACTCTACCATATTATGATCGCTGCCTCCTAAGTGTTCCCTTACTTTAAGGTCTTTTATAAAGTCTGGCTCATTACATAGCACTAAGTCCAGCATAGCCTGCTCCCTTGTGGGCTCCATCACAAGCTGTTCCAAAAAGCCATCCTGTAGGCATTCCATGTATCCCCTTCTTTGGATCCACCGGCAATATTATTCACGCAGTCCACCTGCATATTGAAGTCCCCCATGATCACCGTGACCTTGCCTTTCTGACATGCCCTATCTATTTCCCAGTGCATCTTGTACCCCTGGTCCTGACCACTGTTAGGAGGTCTGTACATAACTCCCATTATGGTTTTTTGGCCTTTGTGGTTCCTCAACTCCACCCACACAGACTCCACATCATCTGACCCTATGTCATTCAGTGCTATTGATTTGATTTCATTCTTAACTAACAAGGCAACCCCACCCCCTGTGCCCACCTCCCTGTTTCTTCGATAAGTTGTAAATCCTTGGATGTTTAACTGCCAGTCCTGAACCCCCTGCAACCACGTCTCTGTGATGCCTACCACATCGTAATCGTTCAAGATCATTTGTGTCATTAATTCATCTACTTTGTTACGAATACTACGAGCATTTGGGTAAAGTGCCTTAATGCTAACTTTCTTACCATTATTAGAGATATTGGAAATCATAAAATGTCCTAAGTTATCCTTCCTTTTTGCTGCATTCCTAGTCTGCCTCGATCTTAAACCCACCTGCTCACATGCTATCCTGCTGCTTATCTTTCCATTTAACTCCATACACCCTGTCGCTTTCCCTCCCTCCCGACTCAGAAGTTTAAAGTCTGACTGACCACCCTATTTATTCTTTTCGCTAGAACACTGGTTCCAGATTGGTTCAGGTGGAGACCATCCCAACGGTACAGATCCCTGCGGTTCCAAAACTGATGCTAATGCCCCATGAAATGGAATCCCTCTTTCCCACACCAATCCCTTAGCCACATGTTTATTTCCCTAACTTTCTTATCCCTATGCCAATTGGCACGTGGCTCGGGCAGTAATCCGGAGATTACGACCCTTGAGGACCTGTACTTCAATTTCCTTCCTAGTGCTTGATAATCCCTGAACAGGTCCTCTACCCTAGCTTTGCCTATGTCGTTAGTCCCAACGTGGACCACAACAACTGGATCCTGCGCCTCCCGCTCCAATATCTTTTGAAGCCGGTCGGAGATGTCCTGCACCCTGGCACCGGGCAGGCAACACACCATGCGGGACTCCCGATCCGGCCTGCATAGGATACTATCTGTCCCCCTAATTATAGAATCCCCTATAACAACTACTTGTCTTTTTGCTCCCCCCTCTTGAATGGCCTTCTGCACCATGGTGCCATGGTCAGCTGGCTCATCCTGTCCACCGCCCTTTCCCTCATCCGTACAGGGAGCAAGAATCTCATACCTGTTGGACAAGGTCAAGGGCTGCGGCTCCTGCACTCCTGAACTCAGAATCCCCCTACCTGCCTCACTTACAGTCACACCCTGTTGTCCCTGAACACTTATTGAATTTGAATTTCTTAATCTACCGGGTGTGACTGCCTCCTGAAACAAAGTGTCCAGGTAACTCTCCCCCTCCCGGATGTGCTGCAGGGTTTGAAGCTCAGATTCCAGATCACTAATTCTGATCCGGAGTTCTTCCAGCAACCAACACTTGCTGCAGATGTGGCCGCTGCCATTCACAATGGGATCAGCCAGCTCCCACATCATACAGTTAACCTGAAGACGAGGTGTCAATCATGTGAAGCCACCAAACAGGACTACATTCATGCCAAACAGCATAAGCAGCAAGTGATAGACAGAGCTAGTGATCCCACAACCAACAGATCAGATCTAAGCTCAGCAGTACTACCAGTCGTGAATGTTGGTAGACAATTAAACAACTCACTGGAGGAGGAGACTCCACAAATATCCCAATCCTCAATGATGGAAGAGCCCAGCACATCAGTGCAAAAGATAAGGCAGAAGCTCTCGCAGCAATCTTCAGCCAGAAGCGCAGAGTGGATGATCCATCTCAGCCTCCTCCAGTGGTCCCCAGCATCGCAGATACCAGTCTTCAGCCAATTCAATTCACTCCACGTGATATCAAGAAACGGTTGGAGCCACCAGATACTGCAAAGGCTACAGGCCCTGACAACATTCCGGCAATAGTACTGAAGACTTGTGCTCCAGAACTTGCCACTCCCATAGCTAAGCTGTTCTAGTACAGTCACAACACTGGTATCCACCCAGCAATGTGGAAAATTGTCCAAGTATGTCCTGTATATAAAAAGCATGACAAATCCAACCTGGCCAGTTACTGCTCCATCAGTCTACTCTCAATCGTCAGTAAAGTGATGGAAGGTGTAATCAACAGTGCTATCAAGCAGCACCTGCTCAGCAACAACCTGCCCAGCGATGTCCAGTTTGGGTTCCACCAGGGCCACTCAGCTCCTGACCTCTTTACATCCTTGGTTCAAATATGGAAAAAAAGAGCTGAATCCCAGACATGAGGTGAGAGTGACAGCATTTGATATTATGGCTCATTTGACCAAGTGTGGCATCAAGAAGGCCCAGCAAAACTGGAATCAATGGGTCTCAGAAGCAAACTCTCCGGTGGTTGGAGTCATAACCTGACACATTGGAAGATGGTCATGGTTGTTGGAGATCAATCATCTCAGCTCCAGGATATCTCTGCAGGAGTTCCTCAGGGTAGAGTCCTCAGCCCAACCATCTTCAGCTGCTTCATCACTGACCTTCACCCCATCATAAGGTCAGAAGTGGGGACGTTTGCCAATGATTACACAACATTCAGTGCTACTCGTGACTCCTCAGACACGGAAGCAGTCCATGTTCAAATGCAACAAGATCTGGACAATATCCAGGCTTGGGTTGACAAGTGGCAAGTAACTTTCTTGGCATACAAATGCCAGGCTATGACCATCACCAGCAAGAGACAATCTAACCACAGCCCCTCGACAATCAATGGTGTTACCATCACTGAATCCCCCGCTATCAACATCCTGGGTGTTATCATTGACCAGAGACTCAACTGGGCTCACCACATAAATAGAGTGGCTACAAGAGCAGGCCAGAAGCTAGGAATAACTCACCTCCAGACTCCTCAAAACCTGTCCACCCTACAAAGGCACAAGTAAGGAATGTAATGGAATACTGCCCATTTGCCTGGATGGATGCAGCTGCAACAATGCTCAAGAAGCTTGACACCATCCCATAAAGCAGCCCCCTTGCTTGGCACTACATCCACAAGCATCCACTCCATCCACCACCAACGCTGAGTAGCAGCAGTGTGTACTATCTACAAGGTGCACTGCAGAAATTCACCAAAGATCCTGAGACAGCACCTTGCAAACCCATGACCACTTCCATCTAGGAGGGCAAGGGCAGCAGATACATGGTAACACCACCACCTTCAAGTACCCCTCCATGCCACTCATCATTTTTTACTGTCACCTCAACTAGGGACAGCATGGAGATGATGTGGTGCTGAGTTTCTCGACATTTCATGAAGCAATTAACTAGATGCACCATAGAAAAAATTCTATCTGGATGCATCACAGCAAGGTTTGGCAATTGTCCTTCCCAAGAGCGCAAGAAACTGCAGAGAGTCGTAAACACAGCCCAGTCCATCATGCAAACCAGCCTTCCGTCCATTGTCTTCATCTGTACTTCCCGCTGTCTTGGAAAAGCAACCAACAATATCAAAAACCCCTCCCACCATAGCTATACGCTCTTCCTTCCTCTTCCATGCAGCAGAAGACATAAATGTTTGATTATGCACACGAATAGTTCAAGGACAGCTTCTTCCCCGCTGTTATAAGATTTCGGAATAGACCTCTCACATTTTAAACGTAATGTTGATCTCACTCTGTGCACCTTCTCTGCAGCCGTAATATTGTGTTCTTTGCTCTGTTCTATTACTCTTTGCACTTTGTATGGTATATCTGCCTGTACTGCACACAAAACAAAACTTTTCACTTTACCTAGGTATGTGATAATAATAATAAAAACAAGGCAAATCAAATCAAAATAATTTACTTGTGAACCGAGAGCCATTGTTGCTCATGATAGAGTCAGAAATGCCATAATAGCTGAAGTGTGCTTTTAGGAATTTGACAATCTAAGCAGTAGTCATTGAGGACAACTGGTCCACCTCCCATGAGTCAGAATAGTAATCCACTGTGACAGGAAAATCAGTTTCTGCAAGTGTGAAAACATCTAAGCCCAGCTTCATCCATGCTTTGTCCAGGATGTCATGTGTCATCAGTGGTTCTCTAGTTTACTTAGCTTCGTATGCAATAGAAGCATTGCACTGGCTGATGTTTTTGATTTTCTTGCTCATATTTGGCCAATAGAGTACATTGCTTGCCCTCCTCAGACTTGTCTGAATTTCTTCTTGGCCTTCCTCGATGTGTTTTTGTATCTCCCCCTCAAATCCTTTGGGACAATTATCAGCCATGATTGAATGGCGGAGCAGATTCCATGGGCTGAATGACCTTATTTCTCCTCCTATATCTTAAGGTGTAATTACTCTAGGTCATTTGTACAATATGCCACCTTGGGTTTTGCATCGCATTTGCTCTGCATATGCGTTGGCCACATAGAAGACTTTGAGCCCAAAAGGCAGACATAAACAATGGTGGTCAAAGAAGAAACTAAGTAAATTTCCAGACCATTTTGCTAGATTAATTTGAAATGGCTTCTCCTGCCTTCTAAACAAAATATTATCGTGTATGTCTATGCATATGACAGGAATCATCTGGTCTGAACTTAATCGGTATGTGCACAAGTGAGCACATCTCATCAGTAATGCAGATGTTTAGGCCTTGCATGTTTCTATTAGTTCCTCTTATACTGGTTATAGCAAGTTTTCCAGAATGCATTCAAGAAATTCAGTTGCAAATGTGGCACAAAATATTTTGTCTGTAGTTACTGATCCTTGACATACTCAATTGCATACTTTACATCAAGAACCACTCACAGTTTTGGTCTGTTCATAGAATGTTACGATTTTAACTCCATGGCAACATGAGGGCTCTATATAAATAATCCAGAAATCACTGGCATGAAATTTCATTTTACACGCAGTAATCTGAGTCAGAGTCAATCACCTGTCCACTGAATGTGCTTCATGGCAATCTATCCCTGCCCACAGATAAATAGAAAAGTGAAATACTGAAAATATACGTCATTCCTTTTGGCCGTCTGAAAAGAGAAAACATAAGATTATGTTTTGAATAAACAAGCTTTGTACTTGTAGGAGTCAAAACTATTTAAGTCAACTGACAATGAACCATCAGAAATAAACTATAAGCTAGGTCTCACAAACACCATGTACTTCCATTTTCCTCAAAAAGCATGTGCAGGCATGTATATGAAGTTTTGAACAGCACTTTGACAGATGATGCCATCTATATTCGCTTAGGCTTGCCTATTGTGCCCTGAGTACCAAAAGAGCTGGAGTGCCAATTCTGCAAGGTCAAAACAACCTGAGTGATAAAACAGAATAGGGTGGTTGACATGAGATGGGACTCTTGCCATTAACTAACTGTAACAATAAAAAGGAAATAATAAATTTAAAATGTACCATCAGTAATATCAGTCTGCAGGGTAGTCGATGCATGCCTTAACTGTTGATTGTATTTCCACAGGAGTCAAAACTGAGATTCCCTAATTGTTAAATCAGAGCTTTTGAAAAACAATGGTTATTTGATCAAGTTTGAAGAGAGAACCTGTCAGAATAATGAAATACTTCCAAAGAAATAAAACAGGCAGGCTGTCTAATGGACAACGGATCCATGATCTCTCATTTTACATGCAGACACAAAAATTTTTTAAAAGTCTTGGCAAAGACATCTTCATAATTTGTTGTCACTGCTTTGTCAATATGCTTTGAGAAGAAAATTGGCATGGAACAACAAAACAGGAAGATGAGTATTGTACATTCTTTAGCTGGGGCCATACCTCTTGCTTATCTGCCACTGCTTTTTCATCTAAATAAATCCAAAGGGTGCAATGTGAATATTATGTATTTGCTGGTTTGCTTTTATTGCTTTAGAAATTGAATATCTGATTTAACTCAGAGGCATGCAGAGATGACACTGATGAAATCTGCAACAGTGAAATAACTCTACAGAGGCTGGTATCCCGTCACCAAGTCACCCCTTATTTATACATGATCAGTCCTTGACGATAGTACTGCCTCATTCAGAGTCAGGCACCAGTGAGTCAGTATCTCTGACACTCAGCCTTTGTATGTCAGCCAGGGGTCCCTGACTGGACCAGGTTAATAACCCCAATCAAGGAACTCATATTCTATGAGGTCCAGCTGTCTGACCTCGTTACAATCACTACATACAGATGTATCAGGGCACTTATGCTGCGGCGGTAGTGTCTCTACCTGTGAGCCAGGAGGCATGGCATCAAGTTCCACGTGCTCCAGAGGTACGCAAGAACATTTCTGAATAGGTTGATTAGAAAATACCTTTAACAGATTTATCCACAGTTTTTACAAATGACTCCACTTACAGGATTACTACACGCAGATGGTCTCAGCCAGAACCTGGATTTTTCCGGAACTTTCTGTAAGTTTTCAGTTGCTTAAGCTCTCTTGCACTACCTGCTGGCTTAAGCAATTAAATACAGGAAATACAGACCAGTGAACAAACTAACATAAGGAAACATATATCAATTAATCACAACAACAAACTCTTATTCCAAAAGCTATTTTGCTCACTCAGGCCTATGCCCCAATATTTATCATACCATAGAATAAGACAATACAGAAGGGGCCCTTTTGTCATCAAGTCTACACTAGACCCATTTTTCTGCAGAGATAAAAGGTACTGCAGATGCTGGAGAATCCGAGATAACAAGGCGTGGGGCTGGATGAACACAGCAAGCCAAGCAGCATCATAGGAGCGGGAAAACTTGACGTTTCGGGCCTAGACCCTTCATCAGAAATGGGGGAGGGGAAGAGGGTTCTGAAATAAATAGGGAGAGAGGGGGAGGCGGATAGAGGATGGATAGAGGAGAGGATAGGTGGAAAGGAGGCAGACAAGTCGAAGAGGTGGGGATGGAGCCAGTAAAGGTGAGTGTAGGTGGGGGGTAGGGAGGAGATAAGTCAGTCCAGGGAGGGCAGACAGGTCAAGGGGGCGGAATGATGTTAGTAGATAGGAGATGGGGGTGGGGCTTGAGGTGGGAGGAGGGGATTGGTGAGAGGAAAAACAGGTTAGGGAGGTGGAGATGAGCTGGGCTGGTTTTGGGATGCGGTTGGGGGAGGGGAGATTTTGAAGCTTGTGAAATCCACATTGATACCATTGGGCTGCAGGGTTCCCACGCTGAATATGATTTGCTGTTCCTGCAGCCTTCGGGTGGCATCACTGTGGCATTGCAGGAGGCCCAGGATGGACATGTCGTCTGAGGAATGGGAGGGGGAGTTCCACTCCCATAAAATCCATCTCGGGTAACCACCTAGAAACCGATGTCTATTTCAAGCCCACTGACTCCCACAGCTACCTGGAATACACCTCCTCCCACCCACCTTCCTGCAAAAATGCCACCCCCTATTCCCAATTCATTCGCCTCCGCCGCATCTGCTCCCAGGATGAGACATTCCACTCCCCCTCCCATTCCTCAGACGACATGTCCATCCTGGGCCTCCTGCAATGCCACAGTGATGCCACCCGAAGGTTGCAGGAACAGCAAATCATATTCAGCCTGGGAACCCTGCAGCCCAATGGTATCAATGTGGATTTCACAAGCTTCAAAATCTCCCCTCCCCCAACCGCATCCCAAAACCAGCCCAACTCATCTCCACCTCCCTAACCTGTTTTTCCTCTCACCTATCCCCTCCTCCCACCTCAAGCCCCACCCCCATCTCCTATCTACTAACATCATTCCACCCCCTTGACCTGTCTGCCCTCCCTGGACTGACCTATCTCCTCCCTACCCCCCCACCTACACTCACCTTTACTGGCTCCATCCCCACCTCTTCGACTTGTCCGCCTCCTCTCCACCTATCCTCTCCTCTATCCATCCTCTATCCGCCTCCCCCTCTCTCCCTATTTATTTCAGAACCCTCTTCCCCTCCCCCATTTCTGATGAAGGGTCTAGGCCCTAAACGTCAAGTTTTCCTGCTCCTATGATGCTGCTTGGCCTGCTGTGTTCATCCAGCCCCACGCCTTGTTATCTCCCATTTTTCTGCACTTGGCCCAAAGCCTTGAATGTTATATTTAAGGTGCTCATCCAAATACTTTTTAAAGGTTGTGAGATTTCCTGCCTCAGCTACCCTTCCAAGCAATGCATTCCAGATCCCACTTGTCGTCATCAGAAATGTCTCGCTAACGAGTGTGACTGTCCACTTAGGAAATTTCATGTTATTATCATGGGTTCAATGTGTCCTTGCTGGGCTGATGAGCCCAATCATAGAGCTGCATATCTGACTGCACATTTAGTAGGTGTTTCTGCAAGGTGGATTTAGTCCTTGGCCTCGAAATTGCTGGCATTCCTTTCTTTGGTTCCTTTTCTGTACTAATTTTTTTGAGAACACCCATTAGCAAGAATAGTGCCCCTTCGTACAGAAGCTTCCTCCAAGAAGGTTTCTCCTGAACAAAGTGTCTCTCACATAATGACATCTATGTTGCATTAATTGAGGGAAGTCTTCAGGGAGTTTTTGAAATGCTTCCTTTGTCCTTCACTTGTTCAAGTATCTTCCTTGAAATAGTGAAGATGATTCGCTTTGGCAATTGAAGTCAGGCATCTAAAGCATATTGCTGGCCCAGTGGAGTTGGTTTTGGATGATCATGTTCTTGATGCTTGTGCTATTGGCTGCTTCAAGGACACTGATGTTACAATGCCCATCTTTCCAGCTGATCTGAGAATCCATCTCAAACAGGGTTAATGGTAATTCTCAAGAGGTTTGAGGTGGTGTCTATACATAGTCCAAGTACAAGAGCCATATAAAACAGTCAGAAGAATGACTGCCTTGTTCACAAGCAACTTGGGATCAGCATGGATTATTGAAGAAGCTCATCCTTAGGCGTTCAAGGCAGCATTTGCAGATTGAATGAGAGGTTGAATTTCTGCATCACCTTTGATGAGAGTTAGCTTCTCAAGTAGGGGAATTATCTCATGTTTTGGAAGATTTCTCAATTGGCTTTAATGATGGGAAGCTCATTGCCCAAATCCTCACTGATCCCTTCCTCAAGTCTCACAGGAAATCCTTCCTGAAAGCCAGTGTGGTGTCAACCATGGAACTATGAACATGATTTTCACTGCTCGGCAACTTCAAGAGAAATGCCAGGAACAACACCAACTACTCTTCATGAACTTCACCAATCTGACCAAGGTATTTGACTCAGATCAGTCTGGAAGTACTGTAGAAGACACTGTCAAAGGCCAGCCGTCCAGAGAAATTCATCAACATTTTCCCTCTCTTCCATGATAAAATGCGGTCAATGATCCACACTAACAGTAATATGACAGAACCCATTAAGACGTCGAGCAGGATTGTGTCATTACCCCATCTTTTGCTCCATCTTCATCGTCAGCAACTTCATCTTGTCAAGAACAAGCTTTCCAGTAGTGTGACCATTGTATTTTCAGAAATAGAAGATATTTGAGATGGCTGGGAAACTTCTGAACATCAACCAGTTGAAATACAAACACTGAACTTGCTTGTGGAACTTCAGTACGCAGATGACAACGTCACCTCTGTGCTCTCGGAATAGAATATACAAGCCTCAATTTATGTCTTTGCAGAAACATACTGAAGAAGAATTGTTTTCAACCTCAACAAGATTCAAATCTTTACTAACCTGTCCCAGGTTAAGTTCCAATCCATCCCTCCACTACAATCAACGGAGAAATCCTCCCAAACACTTCTTTTTTTTCAGATCCCTCTAAATCCACCACCTTTCACTTTAAAATTATGCTCCCTTATTCTTGATCCTTTAACTAGGGGGAAGCAGATGCTTTCAACCCACCCTGCCAAACATTTCCTAATCTTACACACCTCAACCAGGCCCTCTCTCAGCCTTTTCTGCTCTATAGAAAATAACCTGAGCTTATCCAGCCTTTCTTCATTGATAAATTGCTGTATCCTTGTCAACATTCTGATGGATCTCCTCTGCATCCCCGAAGTGCAAACACTTCCTATACAGCAGTGACCAGAACTGCAGACAGTACTCCTTTCCTTCCTTTTAAGATTGCACCAATGCTTCGACCATTTCTACTTTTGCTTCTTTCAGCAATTTAGGATGCAATCCATCCTACCAACTTTCAGTAACATGAATCATTTTAGAACACCTTCTTTAATAGCAACCAACTACTAGATCCTTCTCTCTTTTAGTACAATATTCACAACCTTCCCATATTAAAGCAGAAACATATACTGAATGAATAATATTTATGCCATCGAACCTCTTTACACCCATGCATTATGGTGATCTCCACTGGCACTGTGAAGACAGAAATGATGACTGGTGGGAAATGCAAATAGGTTGTCTTGTGCACCTTCTTACTGAAACATTTGACGCTAGGCAAGATGAAAGCAAAGTGAAGGAATGTATGGTTGGAATGACCTGCACATCATTATAGCAGAGGGTGTTCTACATAAGTATCAGCATGTCGAGGGATTGGGCTGAATGATCTTTTTGTGAGTCGAATGTCTACATAATGTTGTTTGTCTACGCAATTATGAGGCAACTATTATGTCCTGGTGTTTTGAAGGAAGTACGTCAGATATTCACATTAAATCATAGATCAGTGTAGATGGAATGATGACAAGGTCATCAAGAGCTTTGCTCCAATCAACTTTGGTGGTTTCACATATATGTAGTAGTAACGTTTACTAGCGGTTCCGTTAAGACCAGCAAAGGCACATTGTCTTGAGGATACCTTTGGCCAAAGAAGAATCAGCGCCTGAACACAATATAACAAGATGTGGGGCTGGATGAACACAGCATGCCAAGCAGCATCATAGCAGCAGGAAAGCTTGACGTTTCGGGCCGAGATCCTTCATCAGAAATGGGGGAGGGGAAGAGGGTTCTGAAATAAATAGGAAGAGAGGGGGAGGCGGATAGAAGATGGATAGAGGAGAGGATAGGTGGAGAGGAGGCAGACAAGTCGAAGAGGCGGGGATGGAGCCAGTAAAGGTGAGTGTAGGTGGGGGGATAGGGAGGAGATAGGTCAGTCCAGGGAGGACGGACAGGTCAAGAGGGCGGGATGATGTTAGTAGATAGGAGATGGGGGTGGGGCTTGAGGTGGGAGGAGGGGATAGGTGAGAGGAAGAACAGGTTAGGGAGGCGGGGACGAGCTGGGCTGGTTTTGGGATGCCATTGGGGGAGGGGAGATTTTGAAGCTTGTGAAATCCACATTGATACCATTGGGCTGCAGGGTTCCCAGGCTGAATATGATTTGCTGTTCCTGCAGCCTTCGGTTGGCATCATTGTGGCATTGCAGGAGGCCCTGGATGGACATGTCGTCTGAGGAATGGGAGGGGGAGTTGAAATGGTTCGCGACTGGGAGGTGCAGTTGTTTGTTGCGAACTGAGCGCAGGTGTTCTGCAAAGCGGTCCCCAAGCCTCCGCTTGGTTTCCCCGATGTAGAGGAGGCCACAACGGGTACAGCGGATGCAGTATACCACATTGGCAGATGTGCAGGTGAACATCTGCTTGATGTGGAAAGTCTTCTTGGGGCCTGGGATTGGGGTGAGGGAGGAGGTGTGGGGGCAGGTGTAGCACTTCCTGCGGTTGCAGGGAAAAGTGCCGGGTGTGGTGGGGCTGGAGGGGAGTGTGGAGCGGATAAGGGAGTCACGGAGGGAGTGGTCCCTCCGGAAAGCAGACAAGGGTGGGGAGGGAAAAATGTCTTTGGTGGTGGGGTCGGATTGCAGATGGCAGAAGTGTCGGAGGATGATGCGTTGCATCCGGAGGTTGGTGGAGTGGTCCGTGAGGACGAGGGGGATTCTTTTTGGTTATTATTGTGGGGACGGGGTGTGCGGGATGAGTTGCGGGAAGTGCGGGAGACACAGTCGAGGGCATTCTCAACCACTGCGGGGGGGAAGTTGCGGTCCTTGAAGAATGAGGACATCTGAGATGTGCGGGAGTGGAATGCCTCATCCTGGGAGCAGATGCAGCGGAGGCAAAGGAATTGAGAATAGGGGATGGCATTTTTACAGGAAGGTGGGTGGCAGGAGGTGTATTCCAGGTAGCTGTGGGAGTCAGTGGGCTTGAAATGGACATCGGTTTCTAGGTGGTTACCCGAGATGGAGGCAGAGAGGTCCAGGAAGGAGAGAGAAGTGTTGGAGATGGTCCAGGTGGACTTCAGGTTGGGGTGGAAGGTGTTGGTGAAGTGGATGAACTGTTCAAGCTCCTCGTGGGAGCACGAGGTGGCGCCGATACAGTCATCAATGTAACGGAGGAAGAGGTGGGGTTTAGGGCCAGTGTAGGTACGGAAGGGGGATTGTTCCATGCAACCTACAAAGAGGCAGGCATAGCTTGGGCCCATGCGGGTACCCCCTTGGTCCAGGAACTCCCTACCTATGTCCGTGACACCACCCACGCCCTCCACCTCCTCCAGAACTTCCAACTCCCCGGTCCCCAACACCTCATTTTTACTATGGACGTCCAGTCCCTATACACCTGTATTCCCCATGCAGATGGCCTTAAGGCCCTCCGCTTCTTCCTGTCCCGCAGAACTGACCAATCCCCCTCCACTGACACCCTCATCCGCTTGGCCAAACTCGTCCTCACCCTCAACAACTTCTCTTTCAATTCCTCCCACTTCCCACAGACAAAGAGGGTGGCCATGGGCACCCGCATGGGCCCAAGCTATGCCTGCCTCTTTGTAGGTTACGTGGAACAATCCCCCTTCCGTACCTACACTGGCCCTAAACCCCACCTCTTCCTCCGTTACATTGATGACTGTATCGGCGCCACCTCGTGCTCCCACGAGGAGCTTGAACAGTTCATCCACTTCACCAACACCTTCCACCCCAACCTGAAGTCCACCTGGACCATCTCCAACACTTCTCTCTCCTTCCTGGACCTCTCTGCCTCCATCTCGGGTAACCACCTAGAAACCGATGTCCATTTCAAGCCCACTGACTCCCACAGCTACCTGGAATACACCTCCTGCCACCCACCTTCCTGTAAAAATGCCATCCCCTATTCTCAATTCCTTTGCCTCCGCTGCATCTGCTCCCAGGATGAGGCATTCCACTCCTGCACACCTCAGATGTCCTCATTCTTCAAGGACCGCAACTTCCCCCCCCGGCAGTGGTCGAGAACGCCCTCGACCGTGTCTCCCGCACTTCCCACAACTCATCCCTCACACCCTGTCCCCGCAATAATAACCAAAAAAGAAACCTCCTCGTCCTCACGGACCACTCCACCAACCTCCGGATGCAACGTATCATCCTCCGACACTTCTGCCATCTGCAATCCGACCCCACCACCAAAGACATTTTTCCCTCCCCACCCTTGTCTGCTTTCCGGAGGGACCACTCCCTCCGTGACTCCCTTATCCGCTCCACACTCCCCTCCAGCCCCACCACACCCTGCACTTTTCCCTGCAACCGCAGGAAGTGCTACACCTGCCCCCACACCTCCTCCCTCACCCCAATCCTAGGCCCCAAGAAGACTTTCCACATCAAGCAAATGTTCACCTGCACATCTGCCAATGTGGTATACTGCATCCGCTGTACCCGTTGTGGCCTCCTCTACATCGGAGAAACCAAGGGGAGGCTTGGGGACCGCTTTGCAGAACACCTGCGCTCAGTTCGCAACAAACAACTGTACCTCCCAGTCGCGAACCATTTCAACTCCCCCTCCCATTCCTCAGACGACATGTCCATCCTGGGCCTCCTACAGTGCCACAATGATGCCACCCGAAGGCTGCAGGAACAGCAAATCATATTCAGCCTGGGAACCCTGCAGCCCAATGGTATCAATGTGGATTTCACAAGCTTCAAAATCTCCCCTCCCCCAATGGCATCCCAAAACCAGTCAGCTCGTCCCCGCCTCCCTAACCTGTTCTTCCTCTCACCTATCCCCTCCTCCCACATCAAGCTGCACCCCCATCTCCTATCTACTAACCTCATCCCGCCCCCTTGTCCTGTCCGTCCTCCCTGGACTGACCTATCTCCTCCCTACCTCCCCACCTACACTCACCTTTACTGGCTCCATCCCCACCTCTTTGACTTGTCTGCCTCCTCTCCACCTATCCTCTCCTCTGTCCATCCTCTATCCGCCTCCCCCTCTCTCCCTATTTATTTCAGAACCCCCTTCCCCTCCCCCATTTCTGATGAAGGGTCTCGGCCCGAAACGTCAATCTTTCCTGCTCCTTTGATGCTGCTTGGCCTGCTGTGTTCATCCAGCCCCACATCTTGTTATCTCGGATTCTCCAGCATCTGCAGTACCTTTCATCTCTGATACAATTTTATCCCTGAACACAATATGTTGTGTTGGCATAAAACAGACACTTCAGAAACACTTTTAGTGTGTTCGGACAGTTGATGTGATTGATAATTATGGGTGCTCATCCTCTCTGACCTTCCATATGTTCACTTCTTCCAACTGAGGTGCACGAGTGACATACACTGGTTCTGAACTGGTAATCCTGTAAGACGCCATTACAGAGCCCTGGGTATACAAAACAAACTGTACATCTTCAATAGCAACAACTGACTGAAAGACCCTCGAAGGCATATTACGGGTATTATTAAGAGTTCGATTTGCCTGGAGAAGGCCGGAAGGTCGCCCCTGATGTTGTTGTTGTTGTTGTTGGAAGAAGTCGATCGCTCGCCGTATCGCAATTCCGAGCTCCCCGCGCTGTATGGACCAGCCGAGCCGCCGTCCACCGCGTGTCGGTTGCTGCTGGCAACCAGCGGCTGGAGGTAGACGGGGAGCCATGGAGCGGCAGAAAACAGCCCGGGACTTCAATCGGCTGGTGGAGGACAGCAAAAAGGTGAGGAGGTGGGATGGAGGGCCGGGACACCGGGATGGCAGGTGGACCACAGTCGCGGTCAGGCTGAAGAGCCGAGTGACCACGTTCGTAGCAGATGAGAAACACGACCCACTGCGGGGATGCTGCAGAGTCGTGGGGAGGGGGTCGGGGGGAAGGGCCTCTCCTGCCGGTTCAGTTGATGATGCGTCTGCCGTCGGGCGGGCATTAACCATCTCAGGACACTGTTGAGGAAGGGGAAGAGACGTCCTGGAAAAGCTCAGCAGGGCAGATAGTAATCGTGGAGAAAAGCACGATTTTATTTCAGCTCAAGGACCACAGATGCTGTCAGACCTTATGAGTATTTTCTGCTTTTATTTTAGATATCCAGCATTTTGCTTCATGTTGTTCTACAGTTGTCTTTGCTAACGTTAGTTCCTTAAATAATGTCAAAAGCGATGAGTTGATCACTGGTTTTTGCTGCTTGTGGGATGTAGCTGTGCGTATATGTGTTGCCACCTCTTCTACATTTCAACAATATCTACCTTTCAAAAAGGTACCTCATCCAGAAAGTGCTTTGGGTCTGCCTGATGTATTAAATGGCTATTCCTTTTTTCATTACAATGGATTTGGGGAACATGACCCTGATTGACTTAGGGGCAGCTGACAAATCATAGTGAAGTTCATCATAGATCACAGAATCCCTCGAGTGTGGAAACAGGCCATTTGGCCCAACAAGTCGACACCGCCCCCCCCCCCACAAAAAGCATCCCACCCTGACTCATTCTCCCACCCATTCCCCTATCCCTGCATTTCCTCATGTCTAACTTCAACATCCCTGGACACTACAGGCAATTTAGCATGGCCAATCTAGCCTGCACATCTTTGTACTGTGGGAGGAAACCCACACAGACACAGGGAGAATGTGCAAACTCCACACAGATAGTCACCTGAGGGTGGAATTGAACCTGGGTCCCTGGCGCTGTGAGGTAGCAGTGCTAACCACTAAACCACCATGCTACCTAAAGTTAACCAAGTTCACAAAATAACTGCAGAGCTGGGCTTCAGATTTCACAGTATCTGGTGTCTTTAGGTTCAGTAGCAGCGGAGCAATTTCCAAATCACTCACCGCTTCAAGATTCAATGGTACACTTTCCATAATCTGGCCACATAGGCTCTCAGTCAGTATTAAAATATTTTAAGATGGTTTCATGCAGGATTTCTTGTCACATAAAATGCATAAAATCTTTTAAACACAAGTTTTTCCCCAAGCTGTCCTTCATCTTTAAGGCTCAGTGTGTCTCCTGACACTTGAGTAAAGATTTGAACAATCACAGCAACTTATATTTACATACAAACATACAAATTAGGAACAGTAGTAGTCCACTCGGTCCCTCAAGCTTCCCCATTGTTCGAGATTGTCCCACAAGAGCAAAGATTATTTCCACATACACCCTAACAAGACCAAGATCTCATGTTTCAATGAAGTTGCCTCTCTTTCTTCTAAACTCCAGCAGATAGAAGCATGGCCTCTGCAACTTTCCCTCATACGCAAACCCAGTCAAGGAATGTGTCTAATAGACCTTTACCGAACTTTTTCCAATGTATTCACATCTGTTCTTAACTAAGTAGCCCAATACAATACACGGTATTCTAGATTTAGTCACACCATTGCCAATATTGAAGCATAACCTCCTTACTTTGAAATAATTTCCCTGGCAAAATATGATAAAAATTTAGCTTTTCTAATTTTTGTTGTACTTGAATACAAATCCTTTGCAATTTGTGTGCTAGGACACCCAAACATTCTGCATCTCAGAGCTAATTAGTAATTTTTTTTACTCTTCTTGCCAAAATGGATAATTTCACTTTTTTTTAAAAACACATTATACTAGATTTGCTAGATCTTTGCCCACTCATTTAACCAATCGATATCCCTATGTAGCCTCCTTATGTCTTCTTCATATCTTATTTTCCTGCTTATCTTTGAGTCATCAGTGGATTTAGCAACATAACCTTTAGAGTCATAGAGCTATACAACATAGAAACAGGCCATTTGGCCCACTATGACTATGCTGACCAACAAACACCAAACCACACTAATCCCATTTACCCACACTTGGTCCATAGCGGACTGTGCTCTGGCATTTTAAGTAGTCATCCAGATGCTTCTTAAAATATTGCAAGAGTACTTGCCTCTACCACCCTCTCAGGCAGCACATTTCTATGAAATCTACTACCCTTTGGATGAAAGTTGTTTTCTCAGATCTCGTCTTACCACTTACTCCTCACCTTACACTTAGGTCCACTGGTCTTAGACACATCTGCCATGTGGAAAAGATTCTCATGATCTACTCTGTCTCTCAATTTTGCATACCTCAATCAGATCCGAACTCAGCCTCCTCAGCTCCAAAGAAAACAAACCCAGCCTATCCAGTCTCTCCTCATCCCAGGCAACATCCTCGTGAATCTCCTCTGCACCCTCTCCAGTGCAATCATGTCTTTGATTATATGGAATAGAGTGAACTGTACACTCTATTCCATGTCGCCTAACCAATGTTTTATAAAACTGTAACAAGACTTTCTTGATCCAATATTCTACATCCAGCTAATTAAGGCAAACATCCCTATACCTTCTTCACCACCCTGTCCACCTGGCTGACACCTTCAAGGACCTGTGGACTTGTACACCAAGGTCCATACATTTCTCAGTACTCTCTTGGGACCTACAATTCATTGTGTATATCCTTCCCTCATTAGATCTCCCAAAATGTATCACCTTATACTTTTCAGGGTTAAATTCTGTCTGACATTGGTATTCTCAATTTACCAGCAGATCAATGTCAGACTGTAGATTGAGACCATCCTCCTCGCTGTCATCAACACCACTATTTTTTTGTCATCTGCAAATGTACTAATTAACAACTTGGTTGTGAATGTAGAAGATATAATGTACATAATAAACAGCAACAGTTCTAGTACCAAACCCTGTGATACACCACTGGTCACAGGCTTCCAAATCACAAAAAAAATCCCTTCACCATCACCATTTACTTTATATTTGCAAACCAATTTTGGATCCAGTCAGCCAACTTGCCTTGAGTCCTACAGGTTCTTAACTTCTGGACCAGCCTTCTACATCGGACCTTGCCAAAGACCTTACTGAAGCCCATGTAAACTATATGAACTGCACTACCCTCAATATATTTAGTCACCCTTTCAAAAGACACAACTAAATTAGTCAGACAGGATGTCCTTCTGACAAATCCATGCTGACTATCCCTGGTCAAACCCTGCCTCTACAAGTTAGTTAATTCTGTTCCTCAGAATTGGTTCCAAATAATTTCCCTATAACTGACGTCAGACTAACTGACCCGTAATTACCTGGCCTATGCCTGCTTCCCTTCTTGAACAGAGGAACTACATTAGCTATCTTTCCGTCATCTGGCACTTCATCTGTAGCCTATAGAGTATTAAATATCTCTATCAGGGTCCCTGCAATCTCTTTGCTTGCCTCCCAAAGCAACCTCGGGAACCATCTCATCAGGCCTTGAGGATTTGTGCAATTTTATGGCCACTAAAACATCTAGTGCCACCTCCTTGTTGATCTTAACATGTTCTAGAGCCTCTCATCCCAACTGAAATCCTGGCTACAATGTCTTTCTCCTCTGAATATAGATGAGAAATATTCATTCAAGACCTCACCTACATGGCTGGCTTCATGCACCTGTTGCCTCTTTGCTGTCTAATAGGCCCCACTCTTTCCCTAATAATCCTTTTACTCTTGACATACTTATAAAATGCCTTGGGGTTTTCCTTTGATCGTATCTACCAGAGATATTCTTTTTGCCCTCCTATTTTCTTTTTTAAGCAACCCCCTACACTCTCCATACTTTTGAAGGGCTCCCCTGGTTATAATGTGTTGTACCTGACATCCAGGGTTCCATCAACTTGCTGCCCTTACCTTTCACTCTTTGAGAAAGATGTCCCCTAATCAAAGTCATTTATATAAATGTAGGAAGTTTGAGCCCCAACACTGATCACTGTGGTACACCACTTGTTGCCAACATGGAAATGATTCATTTAAACCTTTTATCTTCTTTCTGTTCTCCAATTTTTATCCATGCCAATATGCCAACACTTGCAACATGAGGTTTTATTTTCCACAAAAATCTTCTGATGTAGCAGCTTATTAAATACTTCCTGGGAGTCAAAGTATAGTACATCAAGTTACCTTTATCCACAGCACATGTTATTTCCTGAAAGAACTTCAGTAAATTAGTCAAATGTGATTTTCCTTTCACAAAGCTATGTTGACTCTGCCTGATTGCATTTAACATTTCTAAGTGCCATGCTGTAACTTATTTAAGAGTAGTTTCCAGCATTTTTCCTGTGGCAGATTAAACTACCTGGCCTGTGGTTTCCTATTTTCAGTTTCACTCTCTTTTTGAATAAAGTAATTATATTTGCTAATTTCCAATTTGGCAGGAACTTGCCTTAATCTGGAGAATGTTAGAATATTAGCCATTTCTTTTAAGTGTCTAGGATGAGGTCATTGGGACCCAGGGATCTGTCAGCCAGTAGCTCCAACAATACAATCTTTAATGTAACAAAATATCCAAGATGTTTCAAGGGCATTATTAAACAAGTACGACATGGAACCACAAAGAAATATTAATCCTGATGACCAAAATGTAGTTTTTAAAAGGTAAGATGGAGAGGTGTATAGACATCATTCTAGAGCTTGCAGCAAAGACATCTGAAAGTGCATGAGGATGCTCATGAAGCAGGAATTAGATAGAAGGTGTGTAGCTATGGGAGGATTTGGAAAGAAGGACAAGAATTTAAAAATCATGACTTTCATTGAACTGGAGACAATTTACGTCAGCAAGCGCAGGGATGATATAGGAGCAGAACATGTACTAGTGTATTAGATGACCTCTAGATTACGTAAGGTAGAACATGAGAAACCAGCCAGTGGTGCATCGTCAAGAATAGTCAATTCTAGTGGTAACAAAGACTTGAAAATCAGGTCAGAAGTTGGGAATTATATGGTATATATCTCACTTTCTATCTCACCAGTGCCTGTCCACCGTCTACAAGGTACAAGTCAGGAATGTGTAGGATATTCTCCACTTGCCTAGCTGGGGATTGTTCCAACAACACTGAAGAAGCTTGACACCATCCAAGACAAAGGTGTTTGCTTGATTGGTATCCCATCTAACACCTACAAGCATTCATTCCCTCTACCAACGAAGCACAGTGACAGCTTTTGGTACCGTCCAGAAGATGCATCACAATAAAGTCATCAATGCTAAAGATAAGACCATATGTCACAGAAACAGGAGTAGGCCATTCAGTCCCTTGAGCTTGCTTCACCATTCAATAGGATCATGGCTGATCAAACATTTGGTTGTGTTCATTTTCCTGCATTTTCCTGTAACCTTAGATTCTGGATCAGTAGGGGAAATCAATCTCAGCCTTTGAGCCTTAAATATACATAAGGACTTGGCCCCCAAAGTTCTGCGGCAAGGAGTTCCAAAGACCATCAACCCTCAAAGAGGAGGAATTCCTCCTCATCTTAGTTTTAATTTGGTGCCCCTTTATCCTGAGACTATTCCGTTCTCTTAGCATTTCCCTTGTCAAGTCCCTTTAGAATTCTGTATGTTCTCATTCTTCTAAACTCCATTGAGCAGAGTTTCAACCTGTTTGTTCATAAATCAATCCCTCCATACCACTGATCACCCTGTTGAACCTTCTCTGAACTGCCTCCATCGGTCCCTTTATTTAAAAGATATAAATTCAAACTGCTGAATGTTCCAGATGTAGTCCCACCAGCAACTTGTACAGTTGAATAACGCTTACCTACTCTTATACGCCTACCCCCTTGAAATAGGACCAAAAATAATTAGCCTTCCTGATTACCCACTCCACCTTAATGCTAGCTCCGTTTAATGCGCAAATACCCCCAAGTAGTTCTGTTCTTTTGGTCTCTCTTCTAAAATAAACAACTTCAATATTTTTTCCACATTATACTCCATTTGCCAACCTTTTGCCCACTTAGCTTATTACTATCTCTCGAAACTATCTGTATCCCTCTCAGACTTACCTTTCCACCTATTTTTGTGTCATCTGTAAATTTAGCCACAGTACCTTTGCTTCCTTCCTCCACATCACTAATATATACTTTAAACATTTGTGGTCCCAGCACTTAAGTTTCACAGAAAGCACCTTCTAAACTGTGACCTCTATCACCTAGAGAAACAGAGCACCAGATATGTGTGGAGCACCACCATCTGCAAATTCTGCTCCAACCACGCACAGTCTTAACTTGGAATTATACTGCCATTTCTTCACTCTGGCTGAGTGACAATCCTATTAGAAGTCCTTCCCTAACAGCAGTGTGGGTTAGTTACACCACGTAGACTGCAGCAGTTCAAGAAGGTAGTTCATTACCATTTATTCAGTACTAATTATGGATGGGCAGCAATTATTGGCTCAATCACGACACCCAATGAATGTTCTTTTTAAAAGCAAAGATTGTCGACGGAAAGTACTAATTTGAGCTCAGTTATAGAGTCATACAGCATGGAAACAGACCCTTCAGTCCAACTTGTCTATGTTGACCAGATATCCTACATTAGTCGAGTCTCATTTTCCTGCATTTGGCCCATATCCCTCTAAACCCTTCCTATTCATATATCCATCCAGACGACTTTTAAATGTTGTAATTGTACCAGGCTCCTCCACCTCCTCTGGCAGTTCTTTCCATACATGCACCACCCTCTGCATGAAAACATTGTCCCTTAGGTCCCTTTTAGATCTTTCTCCTCTCACCGTAAACTTGTGCCCTTTAGTTTTGGGCTCCCCTACCCTGGGGAAAAGACCTTGACTATTCACCCTATCCATGCCCTTCATGATTTTATAAACTTCTAAGGTCACCGCGCAGCCTCTGACACTCCAGGGAAATCAGTCCCAGCCCATTCAGCCTGCCCCTAAAGCACAAACCCTCCAACCCTGGCAACATGCTTAAACCTTTTCAGAACCTGTTCAAGTTTCAGGGAGACCAGAATTGAAGCTGCCTGGCCTGCTGTGTACCTCCAGCTCCACACTGTCGAATTGAACGCAGTATTCTAAAAGTGGCCTAACCAATGTCCTGCACAGCCGCAAGATGACTGCCTACCTCCTATACTCAATGCAGTGAGCGATGAAGACAAGTGTACTAAACATCTTCACTACCCTGTTTACCTGCAAGTAAGCTATAAAGGAACTATGAATCTGCACTTCAAGGTCTTTGTTCAGCAACACTCCTCAGGACCTTACCTTAAGAGTATAAATCCTGCCCTGATTTGCCCTGCCAAAATACAGCACCTTACATTTATCTAAACTCCGTCCATCACGCCTCAGTCTATATACCGATGTGATCAAGGTCCCTTTGTACTCTGGAGGTAACCTTCACTGTCCACTACACCACCAATTTTGGTATCATCTTCAAACTTACTAACTGTACCTCCTATATTCACAACTAAATCATTTATATAAGTGACAAAAACCAGTGGACCCAGCGTTGATCCTTGCAGTACAACAGTGGTCACAGGCCTCCAGTCAAAGTAACCCTCCGCCATCATCCTCCATCTCAGACCTTTGATAGAATTTTGTATCCAAAGGCTAATTCTCCCTGTATTCTATGTGATCTAACTTTGCTAACCAGTCTACTATGTGAAACCCTGTCAAACACCTTACAGAAGTCCACATAGATGATGTCTACTGCTCTGCTTTCAATCTTCTTTGTCACCTCTTCAAAAAACTCAGTCAAGTTTGAGAAATAATTTGCCATGCTGACTATCTGTAATCAGTCCTTGCCTTTCCAAATAAATTTAAATCCTCAGAATCCCCTCCAACAATTTACCCACCACTGACATCAGGCTTAGCAGTCTGTAATTCCCTGGCTTTTCCTTACCACCTTTCTTAAATAATGGCACTACACTAGCCAAGCCCCAGTCTTCTGGCACCTTACCTGTTGCTACTGATGATGCAAAAACACAGCAAGGGGCTCAGCAAACACTGAGTTTTCCACGAATTTCTAGAGTATATCTGATCAGGTCCTGGGAATTTATCCACCTTTACGCATTTTAAGATGTCCAACACCACCTCCTCTATAATATGGACACTTTTCACTATTTATTTCCCCAAGTTCTCTCGTTTCCGTATCTTCCTCCACAGTAAAATACTCTTTAGTATCTCACCCATCTCCTGGGGTTCTATATATAGGCAGCCTTGATCTTTAAGGGACCCTGTTCTTTCCCTAGTTACTCTAGTCCTTAATGTATTTTAGAATCCCTTTAGATTCTCCTAACCAGTCTGCCAATGCTACCTCATGTTCCCTTTTTGCCCTCCTGATTTCCTTAAGTACTCCTACTGCCCATAAACTCTTCCAGGGATTCACTTGATCCCTGATGTCTATACTTGAAATGCTTCCTTTTTCTTGACCAGAACCTCAATTTCCCTAGTCATCCAGTATTCCCTACATTGACCAGCCTTGCCCTTCACACTAACAGGAACAGAGTCTCTGGACTCTCATTATCTCATTTTTGAAGATTTCCCACTTTCCAACTGGCTTTACCTGCGAATATCTGCTCCCAATCAGCTTTTGAAAGTTTTTGCCTGATACCATCAAAATTGGCCTTCCTCCCCTTTAGAACTTCAAATTTTACGTCAGGTCAATCATTTTTCACAATTCTATTACTTTTGATATAGTATGATCACTGCCCCGAAGTGCTCCCCCACTGACAATCACTTGCCCTGCCTTATTTCCCAAGATTAGGTCAAGTTTTGCTCCTTTTCAAGTAGGTACATCCGTACTGATTAAGAACATTTTCTTATAAACACTCAAAGTCCACTCCAAATAAGCCCTTAGCACTATGGCAACCCCAGTCCGTTTAGAAAAATAAAACCCTACCATTACAATAGATAACAGATGTCCTTACAAATTTGCTTCTCGATTTCCTGCTGCATATTGTGTGTGTGTGTGTGTGTGTGTGTGTGTGTGTGTGAGAGAGAGAGTGAGTGAGAGAGAGAGAAAGAGAGAAAAAGAGTGAGTGTGGGGGGTGGGGTGGGGGGCGGTGGGGAAGTAACGTGATCATCTCTTCGTTTATCAGTTCCACCCAACTAACTTCACTGGACGTACTCTCCTGGAATATCATATTACAACATAATGTTGTCCAAATCCAAAAATGCTACTCGTATGGGAACTATACCCTGGAACATCTCATTGCCAGTCCTGTCCATCGGAGCCATATTTTTGTAAAAGCTATGATAGCCTAGTCCCATGTTCCCGATCCTGCCCCAAGTTCCTTGCCTGTCTGGTCTTTTGCGTTTAAATAAATGCAGCTTAAATTTATCAGTCCTACCTTGTTCTCTGCCTTTCTCCTGCCTGTCTTGCTTCTTTGACTTGCTCCTTTTTTCAGCTGTGCCAGCCTCAGACTTATCTCCTTTGTCAATTATCTCTCCAGGTCCAAAATGGGATAATCCAGATATTACTATCCTCAAAGGCCTACTTTTTTAACCTCCTGCCCAATTTCCTATATTCTCTCCTCAAAACCATCCTTTTCTCTTCCTATGTCATTGGTACCAGCATGTACAATGACCTCCTCCTCCTCCTCAGAGGATATTCTGCACCCTGAGACATCCTTGACCCTGGCACCAGGGAGGCAACACAATTCTGATGTCTCACCGTCAGCCACATAATTGTCTGTCTGTGCCTCTGGCTATAGAGTCCCATATCACAATTGATTGCTTGGAACCTGATGTACCCTTTATTACAGTAGAGCCAGTCTCGGTAGCAGAAACCTGGCTGTCAATCCTACATTCCCCTGAGAGTCCATCACCCCCTATGTTTGCAAACAACTATGCTGTTTTAGAAATGGGAATAGGCGTAAGAGACTCCTGCACTACCTGCCTACCTTTCCTAGAGGTATCCTATCTCCCCAACTGTATCTGCAGTTTATCTACCTTCCTGAAACTGCCATTCATCACACCCCGGCTCCTGTAAATTCTCAATTGCCTCTAACTGTTGCTCCAGCCAATCCATGTGATCCAATAGGATTCACAACCAAACACTTCCTGCATATATAACGGTCAGGAACATTAGGGAAAATTTCAAATCTCCCACATCTGACAGGAAGAGCACACCACCATGTGCCATGTGGCACATGAATGGCACATGGCACAAGAATGGCGATCTTTGCATCCCAACAATATACAGACCCAGAAAATAGCACAGTGTTACTGCTTTAAAAACACTGTTTGGGGATAACTTAGTACCCATGTTTTATGTTGAAAAAAATTTTTAAGAGGCAAATCTCAATAAAATAAATACATAAGAACACTCTGTTGTAGATTTACAAAAATAGTTAAGACTTATGCTTCTCTAAAATGACAATTTTTTAGCTGGCGGTGGGAAGCATATGACCACTGGAGCTATTGTGACAGCATATAACATTTTAAAAATATTATGTTTAATGTGAAACATTCAGGACATTTTATATTGTTCAGGAAATTGATACAGTGCAAATTGCCTTAGAGAAACTACGTGGACTGTCTCAAGATGACAAAACAGAAAATGCCTTGTTACGATCTCGAATAGATGAACAGTCACAGCTCATCTGCATCCTAAAGCATCGAGCAGATGAATTCTTACTGCGTTGCCAAGCTTTGGAAACAATTAATACTGAGCTGGAGAACCAGCACAAGGACCTCAAGCAACAATTAGAGAGCCAACTCAAGCAGTCAGCTCAGCTAGAAGCACGATTCATGGACCTGGCATTCAATCACCAAGAAATTATCAAATTCAAGGATGAATATAAGAGTCAGAACATGGAGCTCAGAAAGCAAAATGAAAAACTCCAGAGAGAGAATGAAAGTATTTTCTGTAAAGCCCTGGGTCAAAAAGATGATGAAATATTGAAGCTCTCAAATGAATTGGGAAAATGTTTAAAGCAATGCAAGGCACTCGAACAAGAATGCAAGTAAGCAATATGAATGATAAATTATTAACAGCATATTCTGAAATTAAGTATAAATAAGCAATCTGTTGTTATAACATTAATTTTAAAGATTGTGTCAGTGTGGATCATGATTTAAAAGAATGCTTAAATGTCCAATTACTGTCAGGTACACTACTAAATGCCTACCCAAGCAACTTGCTGGTTTTCCCACCTCTGAACCTACCCCCAGAGTCCTCATGAAATTCCAGCTCTTACTTTGGTAACTGTCCCTACCTTTCCAATGTGGCCTGTTGGCCTTCTTGATTAATTGTGTGGATTGTACCCTCCCACTGAGTGGAGCCTAGAACTTGGGGGAATTATGTATGCTGGAAGTTTACCTACCATGATCTTTACTTTCTCTCTCTAACATATATAAAGAGGCAAACGAGATTGAATGTAATTGTTTAAAATTACAATAGATTTGGACAAATTGGATTCAAATACAGTCACTTAATATTAAGAGAATCTAAACACAAGGAGCACATTTATAAATTAAGGACAACAAATTAAAAAAAATAGGAAATGTAGGAACAAACCTTTTTATTGAAGGAGCACAGGTATGTGGAACAATTTACCATCATTGTCAGGCTGTTGTCAATACATAAATGCAGGGTTCCTCCCTGGACTGACCTATCTCCTCCTCACCCCTCTACCTACACTCACCTTTACTGGCTCCATCCCCGCCTCTTCGACTTGTCTGCCTCCTCTCCACCTATCCTCTCCTCTATCCATCCTCTATCCGCCTCCCCCTCTCTCCCTATTTATTTCAGAACCCTCTTCCCCTCCCCCATTTCTGATGAAGGGTTTAGGCCCGAAACGTCAAGTTTTCCTGCTCCTATGATGCTGCTTGACCTGCTGTGTTCATCCAGCCCCATGCTTGTTATCTCGGATCCTCCAGCATCTGCAGTACCTTTTATCTCTTATCCAAACTGTTGATGGATGCCTGACATGGTTTTCTTCTGGCTGCACTCATACTGTTAATTGATGTCTTTTTTTTTTGGGTAATTCACTAAAAACTAATGATTTGATTATGTTTGTTGTTCCGGTATTTCAGTGACATAACACTGAATTTACAGAGAAAAGAAAGTGAGTTCTTGGAGCAGAAAACCAGCACAGAGAAATTTTATCTGAATGAAGTGCAATCATTAAGAGCAAAGCTGAAAGAATCAGAAGATCGATGCAATGGTATGTATTCAAAGACATACACAACACTATATTGTATGCAATTTCAATTTATCAGAGTAAATCTGAACAATTGGAATAGAATACTAGGAATATGTACACTAACATTTAAGAAATGACTTAAATCACCAAGAAATAAACTTTTCATGCAACCTTTACTCGTATTTACCAGGATTTACATTTAAGAGTTCATTCATTTTGAAGCATTTGACTGCTTTGTGTAAGTGGCAATGCACATGCACTATTCTGACTTTGAATCACCACCTTAAAGTCATTTTATTGATATAGTTTTAGGTATAATTGAACAACATTTTAACATGATTATGACCAAAACAGGCCTTTTATTTTTGTACTTTTTCCATTTGGACTACTCAGTTATAAATCAGCAAACTTGAAGTTGCAAACGTATATCAAGGTGAAAATGTGACTTGATACATTGATATTTGTACCTTTCTAAATTGGAAATGTGGGCTATTTTAAGTGGCTGAACTGAAGCAGAAAGAAGCTGAAGAAAACAGATGTCATGAAGAAACAGAACTTCACCGTAAATTGCATGAACTGTCCAAGGAGAAGGAAGAACTTCTGACACTTTCCATGCAGCGAGGGAAAATAATACAGGTTAATTTGAATATAAAAGAGAATATCAATTTAAATTACGGAAAAAATAGCTTCTAATATATATTAATAATTCCTAGTTTATTCCTTATATTCCTAAGAAACAAAGCTTAAATTGTTTACATTTTTAAACATTACCATTTGTTTAATGTCCTGTAAAATTGCGATTGGTCAGAGGGTGCAGCCTTTTATACAATGGATCCATTAACCTCTGCAATTGCCATTTCTGTGCCCAAAGATAGAAGTTTTCAATCAGCAACATACTCGATCCTCCAATTCTCCCTCATCTTGATATTACCTCAACAAAACTATTTGGATTCCTCTGCTGCTCTCCTGGTCAAGTTTGCTTTTGCATTCATACCGATCAAAAAGAATGATTAATTTTCTCTTTGTAGAACTTTGTCATTTGGGTACCCAGGATAGTCTCTTTCCTTATTCTTTCACACAAATTTTTTTCATACTTTTCCTTCTCCAAACACAAGGCATTTCTTTTGATATCTCATTTTATCTTTTCTTTTCTCCTGTTTGTTGGGATGCATTGCTGTTGTAGTTTAATCATCAGAGATGCATTCCTGTCTATGCACATAGTAAGAGTAGCTTTGTTCACATAGGCAGCTGTTCTCAAACTTCTTCACAATAAGCAACAACATTTCATAGAACATAGAACAATACAGTGCAGAACAGGCCCTTCGGCCCTCGATGTTGCGCCGACCTGTGATCTAATCTAAGCCCACCCCTACACTATCCCATCATCATCTATATGCTTATCCAAGGACTGTTTAAATGCCCCTAATGTGGCTGAGTTAACTACATTGGCAGGCAGGGCATTCCACACCCTTACCACTCTCTGAGTAAAGAACCTGCCTCTGACATCTGTCTTAAATCTATCACCCCTCAATTTGCAGCTATGCCCCCTCGTGCTAGCTGACGTCATCATCCTAGGAAAAAGACTCTCACTGTCCACCTTATCTAATCCTCTGATCATTTTGTATGTCTCTATTAAATCCCCTCTTAGCCTTCTTCTCTCCAGTGAGAACAGACCCAAGTCCCTCAGCCTTTCCTCATAAGACCTTCGCTCCAGACCAGGCAACATCCTGGTAAATCTCCTCTGCACCTTTTCCAATGCTTTCACATCCTTCCTGTAATGGGGCGACCAGAACTGTACGCAATATTCCAAGTGAGGCCGCACTAGCGTTTTGTACAATTGCAGCATGACATCACGGCTCCGGAACTCAATCCCTCTACCAATGAAACCTAACACACTGTATGCCTTCTTAACAGCACTATCAACCTGGGTGGCAACTTTCAGGGATCTATGTACCCGGACACCAAGATCCCTCTGCACATCCACACCACCAAGAATCTTTCCATTGACCCAGTATTCTGCCTTCCTATTATTCTTCCCAAAGTGAATCACCTCACATTTATCTGCATTAAACTCCATTTGCCCCCTTGCAGCCCAATTCTGCAGTTTATCCAAGTCTCCCTGCAGCCTGCAACATTCTTCCACACTATCCACCACTCCACCAACTTTAGTGTCATCTGCAAACTTACTAAACCATCCACCTATGTCAGCGTCCAAGTCATTTATAAAAATGACAAACAGCAGTGGTCCCAAAACAGATCCTTGTGGCACACCACTAGTAACCGGACTCCAGGCTGAATATTTTCCATCAACCACCACTCTTTGGCTTCTTTCAGAAAGCCAGTTTCTAATCCGAACTGCTAAATCTCCCTCAATCCCATGCCTCCGTATTTTCTCCAATAGCCTACCATGTGGAACCTTATCAAAGGCTTTACTGAAGTCCATGTACACCACGTCAACCGCCCTACCCTCATCCACATGCTTGGTCACCTTCTCAAAAAACTCAATGAGGTTTGTGAGACACGACCTGCCCTTGACGAATCCATGTTGACTATCTCCAACCAAATTGTTGCTTGCTAGATGATTATAAATCCTATCTCTTATAATCCTTTCCAAAACTTTTCCTACAACAGATGTAAGGCTCACTGGTCTATAATTACCTGGGTCATCTCTACTGCCCTTCTTGAACAAGGGCACAACATTTGCAATCCTCCAGTCATCTGATACTAAACCTGTAGCCAATGACGACTCAAAGATCAAGGCCAAAGGCTCCGCCATCTCCTCCCTAGCTTCCCAGAGAATCCTCGGAAAAATCCCATTCGGCCCAGGGGATTTATCTACCTTCACACCTTCTAGGATTAATAACACCTCCTCCTTACTAACCTCAATCCTTTCAAGTCTCATAGCCCATATCTCAGTCTTCTCCTCTACAATATTCTCCTTTTCCTGAGTGAAAACAGATGAGAAATATTTGTTTAGCACCTCTCCGATCTCCACAGGGTCCACACACAACTTCCCACTTCTGTCTTTGACAAATGTTCAAATGTTCTTGTTTTAGTGTATGAACTGCGGTATATTTCAGAAGAGATTCTTGCTGATCTGCTGATACCTGTGAATACATCAAGGAGCTTTTACTTATTAGAAGTCTGATTCCTGTATTATTGTGACTTACTGAAACATAGGACAAAGAAAAGAATGTTCAGCAACTGGAGGAGAAATTAAGATTAGCAGAAAAAGCAAGACAGGAAGCAGAAGATCGGTAAGGAAACTGGAAAATAAACAATTTACTGTCAGACCTACTATCGATTAACATTAAAATTTCTGAAATTTTATGAAACTTAACAAGTTTACAGATTGCGATAGTTTTCAGTTTTCTTGTGCATGTATTTGCAAATGCAGACATTTATCAATTAGTTAACATTATGTATCTATAAGCATTAAATAATACAAGCTTGATGGTACTTCAGATAACTACATTAGTGAGCGGATCATTCAGGCGCTATATCATCTAAGTATCCCTGCCCCCTTCTATCTGTCCTTTGACAGCCTTGTATTATGAAATAATGTTGTTTTATAGGGCTCCAAAGAAGCTAACACTGGCTTCTCCTTTTCCAGTAAAAATTAGTGCTCAGCTTCAGTTTTTTGATTGTCATTTCTATATCTGTTACTTTTCACAGCAAGAAATACTATTAATCTATATAATGAGGGTAATCCTTAATGTCCTTTTGGGCACAAGTGTGGATAAGAGAATATTGATTATAATTATAAGGTATTACAAAATAGAAAAAGGGTCATTCAACCCATCATGTTTACACTGCCTCCTTCAAAGATCTGTTCAAATAGTTGTATGCCAACTCTTTTTCATAGCTCTTCAAGTATTTGTGCAGTTGCCCTTTGCAATGGATTCTTGAATCTGTTTCCAGCACTGTCCTTTTGATATCATAAGTCAATACATGGTGTTTCTTGCCCTTGTGATATCTCTGGCTCATTTTTCGATTATTTTGCATCTGTGTCCTCGGATTACATTTCCTTCTACCATTATAAACAGTTTTACCTTATTTATCAAAACTATTTGTGTTTTGAACATTCTATATCTTCCCTTAATCTTTTCGGCTTTGAAGAGAACAATCTCACTTCCTCCAAACTTTCAACATAACTGAAAACATCTCATGGAACAACTCAGTAAATCTCTTGGACACTTAAGGCTTTGACACCTTTCCTAAGTTATGGTGTCCAGAATGGAATGCAATACTTCAGTTTGAGGTTGAACCAGGGTTTTATTGAAATCATTGTTAGAGCATTGATTGCAAAAACAATAGGTTATAATAGGCTTCTCAACTTATCCTACTGAAGTGACATATATGTACATCCCCGTGTTTTTCTATTCGTGCACTCTCCAAACTGTAACATTTCATGTACACCGCCTTACTTCATTCGTTCCACTTAAATAAATTACTTCGTAGATTTGTGTTAAATTTATCTGCAACTAAAAAAGTGATCAAGAAGGCATACAGCATGCTTACCTTCATCAGCCAGGGCATCAAATATAAAAGTTAGCAACTTACGTTACAGCTGTATAAAACTTTAGTTAAGCTGCATTTGGAATACTGCATGCAGTTCAGGTCACCACAGTACCAGAAGGAGGCGGATGCTTTGGAGAGGGTGCAGAGAAGGTTTACGAGGATGTTGCCTGGTCTGGAGAGTTTTAGTTATGAGAAGAGCTTGAATAAACTCAGATTGTTACCACGGGAAAGACTGAAGGGTGACCTGATAAAGGTCTACAAAATTATGAGAAGAATCGATAGGGTGAATAGTCAGAGGCTTTTTCCCCCAAGGTGGAAAGATCAGCTAGAAGAGGGGATAGGTGCAAGGTCAGAGGAGGAAGGTTTAAGGGGCAAGAGCGAGGAAAATTTGACACAGAGAATGATGAGTGCCTGGAATGCACTGCTGGTGGGGATGATAGAAGTAGGCATGTTAGCAACGTTTAAGCCACATATTGATAGACACGTGAATGGGAGGCGAACAGAGGAACAGAAACCAAGTATGGGCAATACGTATTGGGTCTAAATGAGTATTAGGAATCAGCACAGGCTTGGTAGGCCTTAAGACTTATTCATGTACTGTATTGTGTAACATATCTGACCCTATCTGTCAATTTACTATATTTCCAAAGTTTTTGAATCAGAGTTTAATATGAAGTACTGTATGTCTATGTCCACGTAATGAATATGTATCAACAAGATTGAGAAAATGTGCTAGACTGATTTTTTTTTTTAAAGACACCCTCCTAATCGATTATGATTATTTTGGACACAGAATGGGAAGGATCTTTCTTCTTCAGAAGAAAGGTTAAAAAGATTTGAAGTAATTAGTAGATTAATTGGAAAGGAGATCAGAAAGTTTTCATGATCTTTTCAAAATACTTCAAGATGCTGTGAAGTGCTGTAAGTTATGGGCTGTGGACTAAGAACAGGAAACTAGGGTTTGGCTGAATCACTGTTTTTCAGTCAGCGCAGACACTTTGGGCCAAATGACCTTCAACTGTGCTGTAAATGTTTTGTTTCTAAGGTGCCAGTACCTATTCCTTAGTGCCACCCACTATACTCTTCCTTCTCTTACGAAAAATAACTATTCAAAATAACTACGGTTTTCTGTGCCTTAACCAATTTTGTATCCATGTAGCTATTGTCACTTTACTCAGTTTTCAATTTTGCTATCTGTTCTATATTATGGGAATTTATCCAACACTAGGGGACACTCTTTCTACACATCAACCATACTAAGCTCATCAAATCTTCTTGTTATTTCATTAATGCCCACCCCGCTAGAGCCCTCTTATACCCATAATCCTAATCCTCAATACCCACCCATATGCTGCCATGGACCCAATACCTGCTTACCTTCCCCAAGTCCACTCATCTAGTACTCACTATGTAGAAAGCTCTTGAGCCTTATAATAAAATGTTTTTGAAACACATGTAAACCAGCAAAATAAACAGTCTGTAAATATTAATCTGAAAATAAACCATTATCCTATTAAATAGTCATAAAATGCCAAGAAACAAGTTATTCAAAATCTAATTCAGTAGGTGATAATCCCATTAAGTGGTCAAAAGAAAAACTGTCAAACTGCCTGTCTCTCAGGAAAGGGCAGAAGTTCTTGAACTGAGTCCCACCTCCTATTTTTAAAGCCTGCCTAATATGGGTTGGTCCTTTGTTGGTTGGGGAAATCTGATTTATTAACTTCATTTTCCTGTCGAGAAATGCTGTCTGAAATATTGAGAATTTCTAGCATTTAGTGGTTTTTATTTCCGATTTCTAGCAGTTTTTTTGCATTTTATTAGTTCTTAAACAGTAGCATGTGCATCTTAATAGAATAGTTGATTTTTAACATATTGAGACAGTATCTCATGCTGGAAGATTTCAATCCATCCAATTCCTTTTGGAGATTGTCCCACATTCCATCTTGTCAACTTAAATAATTCGTTTTCAAACTTTAGACAAAAAAGGAGTTGCAACTATTTGATAATGGAGATCAACCAAGAAAAGCAAGGATGGAGTAAGTTACCAAAAAAAAAATCTGGAAAGAAAACCTATTTATTGTGAGATCCAACAATGTCTCAACTGAAGCTTTTATGAAATTAATATTTTGTTGTGAAGCTATTATATTTCAATATACTTCCCATTTGTTTTGAACATAATTAATACAAAATGAGAAACTGAGACAGTGTCTATGGGTGCAACCAACAGTATTTAAATCACAGCTGCTATAAAAGTACATCATTTTCTGACTGTACATTCCCTGAATCTCATTACCAGGTTACTTTGGTATAGCTCACAGAAGAATGCAGGTTCTACAGCAAAATGAGCATAGACATGGGAGGTTTCCTCAATCTTTTTCATGGTTACGACACAACTTGTTGATTAATTAGGAAACAATAGAAAAATATTACCAAAGTAAAATTAAAATTTGTTATGCATAGAAAGAAAATGACATGCAACTAATTTAATAGGAGCTGCTCATCCATCATACAATTGTTACATGTGTAAACTGATTCTTGACCATGAAAATACAACATTGCTTTGAATGAGAACACTTTCAAATTGTTTGGTCAAAAATAATTGTATTTCTGTGACACGTTTCATTGAGCAAGTGCTTTATATTTCAGGTTTCAAAATGAATCTGCAGTGGTAAATTCAAATGTAAAAGTCAAGGAGTTACAGCAACAGTACCAAAAATCTCGAGAGGCTTATGCTGACTTGGAAATGGTAAAAGTAAACTCTGGCTATACACCTGAACAAACTTATTTTTGTTACTTGCACCGTCACATATTGTGCATTATTCTTGAAGGAGTTAGACTTCCTGTCAAATATGGGGATAAGTATCTCTCAAACAAATCACTTAGAGTAAGCAACCTACTGTTTTAATCAGAAATATGTCTGGCTTTCAAACTTAGAAAAGTGCATTTCTTTTCTAATATGAAAGTATTTTATGTTAGAGAATAGCATTTGTACATTGCTTCAGATATACCAACATTCCACTTACAAATATACAAAATAAGGCTAGAAGTAGGCCATTTGGCCCTTCAAGCCTGCTCCACCATTCAATAAGATCATAGGTGATCTGTTTATGTCCTAAATTCCCATCTATCCTTTGATAATCTTGGATTGCCTTGCCTAACAAGAATCTATCTGCTGCCTTAAAAATATTCAATGACCCCACCTCTTTAACCTTGGTGAGGACGGAAGTTCCAAAGTTGTACAACCCTCTGAAAGAGAGCAGTTTCCCTAATCTGCCCTAAAAAGGTGATCTCTAATTGTCAAACAGCATCCCCTAGTTCTGGGCTCATCCACAAATGGAAACATCTTTTCCATATCTACCTTGTCAAGCCTATTTGGGATCTCTTAAATTTCAAGTCCCTATCGTTCTTCCAAACACCTGTGAAAGCAGGCATCAATCTGGCAAATCTTCTCTGAATTGCTTCCAATGCATTAGCATCCTTCCTTAGGTGCAGACACTGAAATTGCACAAAATATTTGAGACATGGTGTCACTGATGCCTCGTATAATTGCACAAATAACATCCTTACTTTTATGTTCAAATATTCTCAATATTCCATTAGCCTGCCCAATCACTCACTGAACCTGCATACTAACTTTATGTGATTCAGATTTCTCTGCACTGATTTAACAATATTCCTCCTGCCAAAGTGAACAACTTCAACATTTTCCCATTTTTACTCCATCTGTCAGAGTTTTGCCCACTAACTCAACCTATCTATATTGATCTACAGAGATAGTAGGAACTGCCGATGCTGGAGAATCTGAGACAACAAGATGTAGAGCTGGATGAGCACAGCAGGCCAAGCAGCATCAGAGGAGTAGGAAAGCTGACATTTCAGGTCTGGACCCTTCTTCAGAAATGGGGGAGGGGAAGGGGATTCTGAAATAAATAGAGAGAGGGGGGAGGTGGATAGAAGATGGATAAAGAAGATAGGTGGAGAGGAGACAGACAGGTCAAGGAGGCGGGGTCGGAGCCAGTAAAGTTGAGTATAGGTGGGGAGTTAGGGAGGGGATAGGTCGGTCCAGGGAGGACGGATAGGTCAAGCAGGCGGGATGAGGCTAGTAGGTAGGAGATGGGGGTGGGGCTTGAGGTGGGAGGAGTGGATAGGTGGAAGGACAGGTTAGGGAGGCGGGTACGAGCTGGGCTGGTTTTAGTTTGCAGTCGGGGGAGGGGAGATTTTGAAACTCGTGAAGTCCACATTGATACCATTGGGCTGCAGGGTTCCCGAGCGAAATATGTTCCTGACCTTCGGGTGGCATCGTTGTGGCACTGCAGGAGGCCCAGGATGGACATGTTGTCCAAGGAGTGGGAGGAGACAATAGTATCCATCCAAAAGCGACATTGGCCCTATCCACCTGGAAACCGATATCCATTTCAAGCCTACCGAGATGCAGCATTCCACTCCCGGACATCCCAGATGTCCTTGTTTTTCAAGGACCGCAACTTCCTCTCCACAGTGGTCGAAAACGCCCTCGACCGTGTGTCTTGCATTTCCCGCGACTCATCCCTCACACCCCCTCCCCGCAATAATAACCAAAACAGAATCCCCCTCGTCCTCACATACAACCCCACCAACCTCTGGATCCAACACATCATCCTCCGACACTTCCGCCATCTGCAATCCGACCCCACCACCAAAGACATTTTTCCCATCCCACCCTTATCTGCTTTCTGGAGGGACCACTCTCTCCGTGACTGTCTTGTCCGCTCCACACTCCCCACCAGCCCCACCACCCCTGGCACTTTTCCCTGCAACTGCAGGAAGTGCTACACCTGCCCCTACACCTCCCCCCTCACCCCCATCCCAGGCCCTAAGATGACCTTCCACATCAAACAGATGTTCACCTGCACATTTCCTAATGTGGTATACTGTATCCGCTGTTCCTGATGTGGCATCCTTACACTGGGGAAACCAAGTGGAGGCTTGGGGACCACTTTGTGGAACACCTATGCTCGGTTCGCACCAAACAATTGCACCTCCCAGTCGCAAACCATTTCAACTCCCCCTCCCACTCCTTGGACGACATGTCCATCCTGGGCCTCCTGCAGTGCCACAACAATGCCACCTGAAGGGTGCAGGAACAGCATCTCATATTTCGCTTGGGAATCCTGCAGCCCAATGGTATCAATGTGGATTTCACAAGTTTCAAAGTCTCCCCTCCCCCAACTGCATCCCAAAACCAGCCCAGCTCGTACCCGCCTCCCTGACCTGTCCTCCCACCTCAAGCCCCACCCCCATCTCCTACCTACTAGCCTCATCCCGCCTCCATGACCTGTCCATCCTCCCTGGACTGACCTATCCCCTCCCTAACTCCCCACCTACACTCACCTTTACTGTCTTCAACCCCCACCTCCTTGACCTGTCTGTCTCGTCTCCTCTCCACCTATCTTCTCCTTTTATCCATCTTCTAGCCACCTCCCCCAATTTATTTCAGAATCCCCTTCCCCTCCCCCATTTCTGAAGAAGGGTCCAGACCGGAAACATCAGCTTTCCTGCTTCCCTGATGCTGCTTGGCCTGCTGTGTTCATCTAGCTCTACACTATATTGATCTACATCCTGGTTTTATCATCTTCACATCCTTTCCTGTTATGGGTGACGATGCTTTTTTTTTTCCCCGTTATTCACTCATGGGTTGGGGGCATTGCTGGCTGGGTGAGCACTTATTTGCCCTCAAGGAGTTGCCTTCTTGAATCGCTGTAGTCCACATGCTGTAAGTAGACCCACGATACCATTAGGGAGAGAACTCCAGGATTTTGACTCAACTAAACCGAAGGAACAGCGATCTATTTTCTGGTTTGGAATGGATTTTGCAAGTGTTGATGTTCCCATGTATCTACTGCCTTCGTCCTTCTAGAAGAAAGTGTCTGTGGGTTTGGAAGATACTGTCTGAAGATTCTTGGTGAAATTCTGTAGTGCAGCTTGTAGATGGCACACACTACTACTACTCAGTCTCGGTGGTGAGGGAGTAGATGTACGTGGATGTGCTGCCAGTCAAGCGGACTGCTTTGTCCTGAATGACGTCAATTTGCCTACGTGTTGTTGGAGCTGTACTCATCCAGGCTAGTTGGAGTGAGAGTGATTCCATTACACTTATGACTTGTGCCTTGATGGACAAGTTTTGTTGAGTCTGGAGGTCAGTTACTGTACAGGATCTCTAACTTTTGACCTGCTGTTGAAGGAAAAAGTGTTTATATGGCTACTTGGATAAGGTGATTAGTAAAGGACTTTTCCCCAGGGTCGGAGAGTCCAAAACTAGATAGCATTGATTTAAGGTGAGAAGAAAGATGTGAAAAGGGACCCAAGGGGCAACTTCTTCCCCACAGAGTGGTGCATGTACAAATGAGCTGCCAGAGGAAGTGGTAGAGGCGGGTGTAATTACAATATTTAAAAGGTATCAAGATAGAAAGATGAATAGGAAACGTTTAGAGGGACACAGGCCAAATGCGACTAGATTAACATAGAATATGTGGTCAGCACGGACGAGTTGGACCAATGGGTCTGTTTCCATACTGTACAACTCTGACCAGTGCAGAATATTGATAGAATTGCAGAATTGGGATAGTCAGTAATGGTAATATAAACATATGCCTAGGAGCAATGGTTAGATTCTCTGTTAGAGATGGTCATTACCTGGCACTTACCTTGACATGAATGTTGCTGAACATTGTGCAATCATCAGAAATATTCCCACTTCTGAAGGAAGGATGGAAGACAGATCATTAGTGAAGCAGCCGAAGATGTTTGGGCCAAGGACACTACCCTGAAGAGCTTCTGGAGAGAAGTTCATGAGCTGAGATGACTAATTTTGTACAGCTCCAACCATCTTCCTTTGTGTTAGGTTTGACTCAAAAGGCAACAGAGAGTTTTCTGCCTGTTCCCATTGACTCATTTTGTTAGGACTTCTTGATGTCACCATCAATCAAATGCAGTCAAAAGACACACACCTCACCTTTAGAATTCAGTTCTTAGTCCAGACAAGAATACAAGATTCAAACGATGTCAGAAGCAGTGTGGTTCTGGTAGAATCTACATTGAGCATAATTGAGCAGGTTCTTGCTAAGCACTGCTTCGTAGAAGAGGTAGTCAACAGTGCTATCACTTTGCCAATGATCAAGAGTAGATTGATGGGGCAATAATTGACCAGGATGGATGTGACGTGCTTTTTTGTGTACCTGTCCTGGAGGTCCTACTGATTGGACAGTGCCAATGCAGATTTTCTCCTCCCCCAGACTTGTAGTGGAGACTATGACAACAGACCATAGCAGCTGGGCTGAGTTTCCCAGCTAGGTTAAAACACTCAAGTCATCCCGAGGAATGTATAGTTCTGTAGGAAAATCAAATTTCCTTCTCCGATCCACCAGGGTAAGTGCCACCATCTTGTCTCCAATACCTAACACTCACTTTTACACCAAGGATCATGCTCTACAACTACTGCCTGCAAAATCTTACCCAGTTGTTCCCACCCCAACCCCTGACATCACTAAGCTGCATGCCCTCTGCACTGCCTACTGACTTGGTCAGGACACTGCACTAGTACTAAATTTAAATAGTGGTGCCACCCACTTTCATCTCCTGTAACACATACCTCTTATTCCATGGGAAAAACAGCCACAATTAGGTAGAAGTGTTTTTTTTTGGGGGTGGGGGGGTTGTTTTTGTGCAGTCCATCATTCAGCTTGTTACCCCAGGAGATGAAGATCCTGGATGTGATGACCCAAAGCAGGGCCTGGACAGGTAATGGAGGCTGCCCTTGACTGATTGTGCCACAAAACCCTGAGTAAAGGCTTGATCTTGACCACTGAGGTATACTGCCAACTATAAACAAACTTCCTGCATTGTGTGTCTCTGTTAAAGAGGACAGCAGTCCTGCTATCATTATGTCTGGCTAAGGGGCCAAAATACAAAAACACAAAGACAATGTAAAGGCACAGATTCTGTGAGCGTCCAGGTACTCTTACAGCAACTGTGTGCCATGAGAGAAATGAAGAGCCTGGAGATCTAACAGCCTGAACCACAGGCAGGATGCATCTCCCTGAGCAGAGTGTAAATTGCTGCAGCATTACAAATGTTATCTGCCAGTGCGGAAACATCCAATAAGTGGTTCAGATAGGAGAAGCAGGAGTGCACAACAGAGAGCATGAGTTAGGTCATTCCATGAGCCAGGGTGGTTCCTGGTTTCCAACACAGACAATTGGAACAAGAGTGCCCTGAATTGCCAGCTGCTTGCTAAGCTTTCCTCGAGTTTCCTTGATGTCTAGCTTATTAGCAAGTTAATGAGGGAGACTAACAACTTTTTCAATAAGTTAAACACCTCGTTAACAAGTTAAAATCTTCATCTCGCATTTTGCCTCTGCCTAGGACAAATCTTGCTTGTGAAAAAGCATTTGAAAAAAATGAAGCAAGCTGATCTCAATATCAAGATGAGCCTCACCATGCTTGTCACCCAATTCTGCCACACATCTTGCTAGGGCCCACATCACTCAGACCTGAAATAAGATTCTGCTCAATTTCTAATAATAGCAGCTACTGATTACCCCACTGTCCTTATTCTACATAAAACTGGAAGTCAAACACTGGAGATTGAGCTAACAAGAACAGACCTCCTCTCCATTCTTCACCAAACTCCTCAATCGCTTCTTGCAGTAAAACTTCCCTGAACAGCTCTTGTAACATTCTATCCATTTAGCTATTCCCTGTGTGCTTATGTAGGAAAGCCTTCCTCAAGAGATTTGCAGGATAGTCCTGACTCATCGCCTAGATATTTTACTAACGTAAATCATAGTCATAAGCATAGAAACACATCCTTTGGTCCATGATCCCATACTAAACTACTCCCATGTGCCTGCTGTTGGCCTATATCCCTCAAAGTTTCCTATTCATGCCCTTGTGTCGTAGGTGATCCTCAGGACCTTCGTTCTATATGTTATCCACCCTGTGAAAAAACCGCCCCTTGTGTCTTTTTTTAAAAATTTCTCTCCTTGCACCTTTAAAAATATGCCCCAACCTAGGGGAAGACACCCACTATTAACCCTATCTAACACAGATGCATAATCTGGAGGTTTATGTCAAGCCTAAAAGCAAATTGCACAATACAATATCCACATTCTGATTTGTTTAAAAAAAAAGTCTAAATGCTGTGTAACATTAAAAAAAGTGTGTAAATTAAGGTTACATGTAATGTAATAATTGCAGTCTCAAAAATCACTGCAAGAACAGGGTTTTAGTTAGAGATGAGAATCTTGCACCTTGTCACTCCACAAATTCTGGAATGTTGGTGTGGATGTAAAAAATTAAGAAATATTTAATCTACAATTACATACTGCAAATCATTCATGATTTTATTGTAATCTAAATGCAAATAGCACTAATTTCTCAAAAAAGGTATTTACCAGAACTTCTTTTAATAGGAATTTGAAGCTTTCAAAAAGCACAGCAATGACCTGCTAACTAAAGAAAAGGAAGTGAATGAAAAAATACGTCACCTGATTGACTGATGCCAAATTTCTACATTTGTATTTTACCTTGCATTTTGCAATAAGTTGACTAAAATTGTTCTGTGTACAAATGGTTATAGTGACCTAGTTTTGAAAGATTATTTCCTCCATGCAAATACTATACATAACAGGTAAAATGCAGTTTTGGGGTCTTCGGATGCAGTCTTTCCTATTTTTGTGCTGAAACCAATCATATTGTGGTTCCCCCTGCTCGGTCACTGCAGAAAACTATTCATAGAGCAATAGGAAATGAAAAATATGTTCCAAGCTCAGCAAGTCTCAGTCTAAAGATGTAATGAGTGTAAGAATTTTCAATTGGAAGATAAGCTGTTATTTGAATGAGAAAATTTGTATTTTTATTGCAAAACTTGATTTGAAAGCAAGTATTCAAGTGCTCCTATGATGCTGCTTGGCCTGCTGTGTTCATCCAGCTCCACACCTTGTTATCTCGGATTCTCCAGCACCTATTATCTCTATTCAAGTTGTTGTTTGTTTTAAATTATTTTTAATTTATTTAAATTAAATTCTTTAAGGGCAGGAAAGAATTTATCCCATGCACCCGTAGTTTTGACTGTAATACTAATTGCATGGAAAAACATAATACAGGCAGGTTTTACAAATTCACGTGCTGTTTTATCTACATAAAATACTGCATCCTGCTTATCATTTTAGACTCCAATGAATTTTTCCCTCCACATTACTATCTACAATAATACTTATATTCAATTGATCTACTACAACAGGAACTTTTCATTTTAGCTATAAATACCTGTTATTAACCAACATAAAAGTGTAAAAAGCTTATTTAATTCCACTGATGGCAATGGACCTAAATATCAGGCATTGTATAGAATGGGTAGCTGTCCATTTTGCCACACCATCTTAAATGAATTTCAAAGTCTTGACCTTTTACACAGCAAAGCATAACATTTTCAGAACTCAAATTTACATCACTGCAAAGTATCTTGCAGCCAGAACCAATAACTTCAAGGCCTTTTGACCTACCAGCAAAAAGTCTTCCTTTTCAATTTTCATCATGTGCTTCAGAATTTGCAATCCGGTTGCCAGAAGTGGCAATAGGCAGGAGGCCTGAGAACAACCAGTTTGTTTTCCTAGCAAAAAGCCCTGCACCTAATACAGGCGCAAGCGTTGCTCGACACATTTGGAAGCAATTCAGAAATTCAGGGCAACGGACTGGAGATGGATTTCCTTGTAGCAACTGGAAGTGAGAAGAGGAAAACAGGCACCAAAATAACCTTCAAAACAGATATCAAAACTTTGTTAATGCTTGAAGTAGGTAGGTACTGTACAATGTAAAACCTGGCATACTTCAGTTGAGTTAGAATCTCTGCTATATTCCCTTAAGTCAGTTAAGGTGGCAATGGTGTTCCTGGAGCGGGTAAATCAATCACTGTGCAGTCACATCTGGTGGAAAATACATTTGCGACAAAAAAAAACAAAAAAAAAAGGTTCAACTATGATGTTTCACAATCAATAGCCTGGTAATAATCACAATATAAACTCATAACTAGTCAGGTTTCTAGTAGTCAAATCTTACTTTAGCATGCAGTGTTCCAGAAAAGTGGGTTTGTTAAACATGAGTTATGCCAGCTAGCTGCTGGGCAGAATGGCAGTTCTGGTAAAGTAAAAAAAAATAAATTCTGTTGTGGGCATGTTTTATTTTGTGAACTGAAATGGTCCCTAACCAAGATACTTTTGTCAATAGTGGAAATAGTACCAAAATGAAAACACCACAATTTGCTGGAAAGTCTCAGCAGGTTTGGCAGCATCTGTGGAGAGAAATCAGACTTAATGTTTTGGGTTCAGCGACCTTTCTTCACAACAGTCCTAAAGTATATTAGCCTAAAAGTTTGAGGTGGATAGAAATAGTCTCCAATCATGGTCACAACATTTGCAACAGGCACCAATTATAGTTTACAACTCTAGTAGGATCTCTGCCACAGGTGGGTTTAGGAAGTTGTTGCAGTTTGCCAGAGTAGAGTAATTTCTAACTTAAGAATTTGTATTGCCATAACACCTATCCATATTCAAGCAGATACATTATTCAGCTAAATGCTGTGGAAAAAAAATTGTGCAGTGAGCTAATAGTATGGCTTACCATTCTGTTTTCTTCCCATTCTACCTGGATTAAACGTATCTATGAAACTTCTGAATTCCACACTGTGTCACTCCCAATTGTGTGTAGTCTTATTTTGTCCAGAAATACATTCAACATAGTCAAATGATTGATACTTGAAGAATCAGTACTGTCTGGCCCAATGGAGGTCATAAAGAGTAGTGGTAAAGCACCTTGTCTGAGGAGATTGAAACTGTGAAAGAATAAAGTCTGTACATTTTTAAAACTTAACATTCATCCTTCAACATCCTGAAATGAGGAAGGGTATTGGTTATTACAGACTGGTCACAGGTCTCTTGGAAGGAATAATTGTTTATACAGCATCACTTCTAGCAATACCATTGAATTAATGTATTATCACATGATATTTGCCACAATTGGCATGAGCCACAAGTCGTTGTCTACCACACTGTCTGCCCAAGGAAGTCAACATGCTTGACATGCTGTTATGAAACATCAAGGGGTCCAGAATTAACATTAAGGGCATGCAGGCCTAATTCCATCCAGCTATATACCACTTTGCCATCACATCTGTGATATTTTCCTGGTATTGGGAGTCATTTCCAGGATTGGTTTGAAGACTCCAACATTGGCCTGAATGTTGGATCTGGTACATTCCCACAAGGCTGTTGCAAGCTTAGTTTGTAAGAATACGTTCAGATGTAAGTGAGCAGGCCAACTGGTATCAGTGTACCTTTGTCAATGTAGTGGTTTATTTGATTCACTGACTTCTGTAGTGATCTGACACAGCTAAGTGACTAGGACTCATGATACAATGGGTTGTAGTACCATGGGTTCCTGCCTCTGCACCAAGTTTCAAGACCCACTGCACCAGCAATGTCTCAACATGTTCTGAGCAGGTGGATTTTAGACCATAAGACCAGAAGACATAGGAGTGGAAGTAAGGCCATTCGGCCCATCAAGTCCAATCCGCCATTTAATCATGGCTGATGGGCATTTCAACTCCACTTACCTGCACTCTCCCCGTAGCCCTTGATTCCTTGCGAGATCAAGAATTTATCAATCTTTGCCTTGAAGACATTTAACGTCCCGGCCTCCACTGCGTTCCGTGGCAATAAATTCCACAGGCCCACCACTCTCTGGCTGAAGAAATGTCTCCTCATTTCCGTTCTAAATTGACCCCCTCTAATTCTAAGGCTGTACCCACGGGTCCTAGTATCCCCACCTAACGGAAACAACTTCCCAGCGTCCACCCTTTCTAAGCCATGCATTATCTTGTAAGTTTCTATTAGATCTCCACTCAACCTTCTAAACTCTAATGAATACAATCCCAGGATCCTCAGCCGTTCAGCGTATGTTAGGCCTACTATTCCAGGGATCATCCGTGTGAATCTCCGCTGGACACGCTCCAGTGCCAGTATGTCCTTCCTGAGGTGTGGGGCCCAAAATTGGACACAGTATTCTAAATGGGGCCTAACTAGAGCCTTATAAAGTCTCAGAAGCACATTGCTGCTTTTATATTCCAACCCTCTTGAGATAAATGACAACATTACATTCGCTTTCTTAATCACAGACTCAACCTGCAAGTTAACCTTTAGAGAATCCTGTACTAGCACTCCCAGATCCCTTTGTACTTCGGCTTTATGAATTTTCTCACCGTTCAGAAAATAGTCCATGCCTGTATTCTTTTTTTCCAAAAGTGCAAGACCTTGCATTTGTTCACGTTGAATTTCATCAGCCATTTCCTGGACCACTCTCCGAAACTGTCTAAATCATTCTGCAGCCTCCCCACCTCCTCCGTAGTACCTGCCTGTCCACTTAACTTCGTATCATTGGCAAACTTCACCAGAATGCCCCCAGTCCCTTCATCCAGATCATTAATATAGAAAGTGAACAGCTGCGGCCCCAACACCGAACCCTGCGGGATACCACTTGTCACCGGTTGCCATTCCGAAAAAGAGCCTTTTATCCCAACTCTCTGCCTTCTGTCAGACAGCCAATCCTCAATCCATGCCAGTAACTCACCTCGAAGACCATGGGCCCTCATCTTACTCAGCAGCCTCCCGTGAGGCACCTTATCAAAGGCCTTTTGGAAGTCTAGATAGATAACATCCACTGGGTTTCCCTGGTCTAACCTACTTGTTACCTCTTCAAAGAATTCTAACAGGTTTGTCAGGCACAACCTCCCCTTACTAAATCTATGCTGACTTGTTCGAATCCGACCCTGCACTTCCAAGAATTTAGAAATCTCATCCTTAACAATGGATTCTAGAATTTTACCAACAACTGAGGTTAGGCTAATCGGCCTATAATTTTCCATCTTTTGTCTTGATCCTTTCTTAAACAAGGGGGTTAACAACAGCGATTTTCCAATCATCTAGGACTTCCCCTGACTCCAGTGACTTTTGAAAGATCACAACCAACTCCTCCGCTATTTCCTCAGAACTCTAGGATGCAGTCCATCGGGGCCAGATTTATCAATTTTTAGACCTTTTAGCTTTTCTAGCACTTTCTCTTTTGTAATGCCTACCATACTCAACTCTGCCCCCTGACTCTTAATTGTTGGGATATTACTCACGTCTTCCACTGTGAAGACTGACATAAAATACTTAGTAAGTTCTTCAGCTATTTCCTTATCTCCCATCACTAGCCTTCCAACATCAATTTGGAGCAGCCCAATGTCTACTTTTGCCTCTCGTTTGTTTCTTATGTATTGAAAGAAACTTTTACTATCATTTCTAATATTACTGGCTAGCCTACCTTCATATCTGACCCTCTCCTTCCTTATTTCTGTTTGTTCTCGTACCCTTCCCAATCTTGATTTCCCAGTGCTCTTGGCCACTATATAGGCTGTCTCTTTTTCTTTGATACATTTCTTGACTTCCTTTGTCAGCCATGGCTGTCTAATCCTCCCCCGGATAATCTTTCTTTTCCTTGGGATCAACCTCTGTATTGTGTCCTCAATTACATCCAGAAACTCCTGCCATTGTTGCTCTACTGTCTTCCCCATTAGGCTCTGCTTCCAGTTGATTTTCATCAGTTCCTCTCTCATGCCCCTGTAATTACCTTTATTTAACTAACACCATTACAGCCGATTTTGCCTTCTCTCTTTCAAACCGCAGACTGAACTCTACCATATGATGATTGCTGCCTCCTAAGTGTTCCCTTTAAGGTCTTTTATAAAGACTGGCTCATTACATAGCATTAAGTCCACAATAGCCTGCTGCTCCCTTGTGGGCTCCATCACAAGCTGTTCCAAAAAGCCATCCTGTAAGCATTCCATGAATTCCCTTTCTTTGGATCCATTTTAAATCTTACAACTTGATTTGTGAATCCAACAAGATTAAAACACTGCTCACACAAGTCAGGGTGGCTCAGTAGTTAGCGCAGTTGCCTTCCAGCATTAGGGACCAGAGTTTGAGCCCAGCCTTGGGTGACTGTGGAGTTTGCATCTTCTCTCCATGCATGCATGGGTTTCCTTCCAGTCTAAACGTGCAGGTTAAGTCAATTCTAAATCTTAGTCAAAAGTAAAGTTGTGTGCATAGGAGTTTTCTTTTAAAAAGCTAAGATTTACTCCAGATTATTCATTATGATAGCTGCTTCTGAAGACTTGAACACATTTAATCTAAAGGGTTTGCATTGTTTAAGATATTCCAATTCAAAACCAGTCAACTACATTTTAAATGCTTTAAGTATGGACATATTCCATCTCTAGTCAAGGAAAGGTAACTTAATAGTTAAACTGGAAGTCACTTCATATTGTAATTCACACCTAGTTCTGTTCACTCATTACATGTTTACCAATTTTTTTTAAATGTGGAGATTTGAACTTTATCCTTTGACATCTGCTCAATTTACATTTGGCCTTAAATTTTATAAGGCTTCATCAATGCCTGCAGTAGCCTAGGCCTCAAGCTCTAGTTCTTTATTGAACTTAGACGTTTTAAAATCCTGGATGATTTATTGGATTTTAAGCCTCAAAATCATTGATTACATTAAAGCTCATATTAAAGAGACCCTAGAAGGTTCAGGCCACAAACCATAAATTTATGTTAAAACAGGCTTACAAACAAACATTTATGGAATTAACACCTGTCACTCACGTTTATTGCATTATGTGGTGCAGTTACAAACTTAAGATTCCATGTTGGCCACTTTCAAGATAGATTTGACATTGTGTTCAGACAGAACTTTTATTTTCTCATCTTTTGATGTAGAAACATTAAATAACATTGTAATCTTTGTCAAGATGTCAATACACCTAAAAGATATTCATATAAGCTACAATACAACCAGCCATTTCTGTTCGAATGTTAAGAGTGCTCTTCAGCCAACTTCTGGGCCTTGGCAACTGCTTCTTCAATAGGACCAACCATGTAGAAGGACTGCTCAGGCAAGTGGTCATATTCACCTGTTTAAAAAAAGTGAGCCAATAAATGAGGAAACAATTTCTAGTGTATTTTGCAGAGTCTTCAACTACTGCAACCTGAAAGCACTTTAAAAGTATAGGTTAGCAGGAAAGCTACAAATAACTTACCTTGAAGGATCATTTGAAAACCTTTGATTGTCTCCTTGAGAGGCACCAACTTTCCAAGATGACCAGTGAACACTTCAGCAACTTGGAAAGGCTGGGATAGGAATCGCTGGATCTTACGAGCACGAGCCACAGTCAGTCGGTCATCTTCTGACAGTTCATCCATACCCAGAATGGCAATGATATCCTGCAAAGACTTATAATCCTAATAGGGGGAAACCAAGAAAGGATAACTCCACAACTGTGTCCCAATGCTTCTACCTAGATGTTTAAACTACATGTTAGAGACATGTTTATTTTGTTTTCTCTAAACTGATAGGAAACTGAACGGAAGATGCCCATTAGACAATTTTTTTTTTTTATAAAGTGATGTAGTGTTCAACTAGTCAATAAATAATTCAGATGAAAGCTAATAGCAACTTCCCAGGTCACTACTGAATCAATACTTTTTGCAGTGGTGCAATGTTTAAGTTACTGTATAGAATATTTACTAGATAGAAACTTGGAGGAAAGAGGGAAGATTTTAGGTCAGATGTTAGCTATACAGTTGAAGTTTTTAAAAAACACTGCAAGTGGAAATACAAGGTTAAGGAAACCAAATCTCAGCTATTCTATACACCATTTGTTCAAAACCCCCAATCTAACTGTCTGACTGTGGCCTCGGTTTTGCATCCACAAAACCCTCAAGCAGTTTTGAAGAATACCCTGACTCACTGCAAGAAACTTAACCCAGTGAATTAGTTATGCCTTCAAGGAAATCCATCTTTGGATAATGCTACTTCAAAACCTTCTGTTGTAACTAGATTTTTGTACATGCTTAGGAGTTTTAATTGTTTGGCATGTTAAAATGACTACATACATTTGAGATTCACCTTTCAAGCTGGAGATCTTAGTTATTTTGCTATAGGTATTAATCAAAACATGTCAGACGAGTGAAGCTTTAATCTTGATTCTTAAAGGAAAAGCCATACAAACCTGTAGGATTTTCTGTACACCACGGGCAACTTCATAGTGTTCCTGCCCTACAATGTTGGGGTCCATTATACGGGAAGTAGAATCTAGTGGATCTACTGCTGGATATATACCCAATTCAGCAATTGCACGTGACAATACAGTTGTAGCATCCAAATGGGCAAAGGTTGTAGCAGGTGCAGGGTCAGTTAAATCATCAGCTGGCACATAAATAGCCTGAAACAAAATCAATGCCTTAGTACAAAGCATAAACAGTACAAAAAAATTTACACTATCACATTCAGGAAAGTCACTTTTACTATAACTGGGCTATTCAGTTGATGGCCACCTACTTGCACAGATGTAATTGATCCTTTTTTGGTGGTGGTGATTCGCTCTTGCATTGTACCCATGTCAGTGGCCAGAGTTGGTTGATAGCCAACTGCAGAAGGAATACGCCCAAGCAAAGCAGATACCTAAAGTGGAGAAATTGAAAAATAACACCTAAAATATTACAACTTTCACAAAGTTGGTATTGCACCAAAGCATGCCTCAAAACATTTACCTCTGAACCAGCCTGTGTGAACCTAAAAATGTTGTCAATGAAAAGCAGCACATCTTGGCCTTCTTGATCACGGAAATATTCAGCAACAGTTAATCCAGTCAATGCCACTCTAGCACGGGCACCAGGTGGCTCATTCATCTGACCATATACCAATGCGACCTAAGGAAAGATTAAAATCAAGTCAGAGGACAGAATTACCTACATCAACAGCAAAGCAGTAAAGAATCAACCACAAAATGTAGACTGACATTTTTAAAAAAAGCTCCATATTTAATTGTTCCATGCCTGTGCCACAATATTAACTCCTATTCCTTTCTACTCAGCTAGCCTCGCCTTCAATATATTCAAGCTATTCTACTCAATTATTCCACACAAATTGCTGTAAAAGCTCAGCAGGTCTGGCAGCACCTGCTGCAAAAAATTAATGTTTCAGGTCCAGTGACTCTTCTTCAGAGCAGATGTTCTGAGCAGGATCACTTGGCAAAGTGTTAAGATTGCTCTCCACAGAAGCTGTGGAGCAAACTAGCTCCCACTAGTTCCTGGTCATTTTGCTAGAGAAGAATTTCCTCTCATTTATTCTGAGAAAGTCCTCATTGTTTTGAAATGCCTCAGCAAATCTCAACCTCATGGGGAGATTAAGTCCAACCTCCCCTATCCAAAAGTGACATTCATCCCTGGAGCTACTTTTTCATCCCTCTGCATTGTCTTATGCACCTTCAGACAGGATATGCTGAACTGGGTGTAATAACTGATTGACACTTACTCTTAAAGGTTTATTACTTCATTGCTTTTGTATCCTGTACCCTCAAAGCTCAGGATCTCCCATACTTTATTACCTGCTCAAATTGTCTATCTTCAATAACTGCAGAATCAACCACTAATATCTGAACAAGTGCTATGATTGGAACCCTGAACTCCATGGCAAGCTCAGTGGTTAAACACCTTTGTGTACACTTTCAATGTTAACAGAAAAACCAAGTTATAATATTTAACACTTACCTTAGAGGTTGCATCTTTCAGATTGATGACACCAGATTCAATCATTTCATGGTACAAATCATTGCCTTCACGAGTGCGCTCACCTACTCCAGCAAATACAGAGTAACCACCATGGGCCTTGGCAACGTTGTTGATAAGTTCCATGATAAGTACGGTCTTACCAACACCAGCACCACCAAAGAGACCTAAACAGATTAACAGTAATCTTTAGCCCATTTTGTATCAGTGGTTTCTCTCAGCAGACTGAAGGAGATGCATGTAACGAGAGACTAAGAGTAGACAGGAAGAATCTTTTCTTTGGTTGATGAATCAATGACTGGGAGCACAAATTTAAAGGGCGAGAAGGTTTAGAGGAGGAGGAGGGTTTTTTTATTTCACCTAGATGTTGAGAATCTGGAACTCTACTTGTAAAGAGTATGGTAGAGGCAGAAACCCTCAACATTTCAGTATTCAAAATACACTGGGATGGCAAGGGACACAAGGCTATTGGCCAAGTTCAAGATTAGAATGGTTAGGTTGTTGTTTTGGCAGACAAACAGGCCACAGAGCCTTTTCCTGTAGACCTGACTATGACAAGTCATAGTAATCTGCCTTGGTCAGAGTTCATTTTTAATTTAGAATGAAATAGTTGTAATCTGGTTAACAATTCATAAGTGTGCCCTTTAGATTAATACCCTTTAACTGTTCTTGCCACAATGAAGTTGCGCAACTTCAAGTAAACCATAGCTTCAATTCAGCCAGGGCAAGTAGTTTATAATGAACTTTCATTAAGACAGTAATCTTACACCATACACTTGCCTCTGATGCAAATATAATATACTCAAGTCTCCATGCCACACCCTAAAACTGTACTGAAGGCCAAGGATGAAAGTGTTTAAAATTAAAATGTACCAATACATAGTACAAGCATTTAATATAGGCCCATTCAAGTTTGTTTTCAGTTACTTACCAATTTTGCCACCCTTGGCATAAGGGGCCAGCAGATCTACAACTTTGATGCCAGTTACCAAGATCTCTTGTTCAACACTCATTTCCACAAATTCAGGAGCTTCAGCATGAATTGCAGCATACCTGGTGCAAGTGAAACCCACAAACATATGCATCAACTATACATCTCAAATAGGATCACCAAATGACAACAGAGCTTCATCTGAAGTATTCTCCATTAGCCTGACCAATTCAATTTTTATTAATTGCAAGTTTCTTGGACAGACCACTTTCCATCCCAATCTTTGTTTCAGTTCAGAGTATGGCTATTGGTGAGGACTTACAACTAGAAATTAGACAAATAATACATTCAAACTGATGTGTTCTTTATTACAGGTTGGAGGTTTAAATTGCTTCTCACCATGTAGCAATTGTACAAATTGCAATCACCACAAAGACTGCACTCCAGTTAGGTGGATTCATTTTCTCACATGTAATCTTCCCACACATTTGCTCAGCACTGTCAAAACATTCAAATCATCCATAGTTTGGAACGTTTTATGTTTGAACAAGTTAAACAAGTGGTGAACAGTACCTGAGAAGGCCCCAGCCCAAAGTGAATTAACTCCCAGTGCACTGAATCAATAGAATTAAAGTAACAGTACAATGCACAATAGAAAAACCTCAAGTGATCCAAGTGCAATTATTAGTTATGAGGAACAAAACATGTCATCTTGAGCTATGCCTCTTATACCAGCTTCTCTTGCTATTTTCCTGCATCATCCAAATATAATAGCTGGTTATAGAACAGTTGCATGTGTCAATACATTGTACTTCTGATAATGTTGTCAGTTTTCAGCAGTCTGAAAGACTGGAGACAAAGGTATATAGTGACAAACTTCCAGAACTCATGTTAACTTGACACAATTCACAAAATTTTTGGACTCTATATTCTCACATGCAGAGGTATAATCAAAATTCTCAATGCAAGATCAGTTTCAATGAAATATTAACCTAGTTAATAAAACCAACACATTGGGGGAACTAGTTCAGAATGCCTGATATTCAATTTGAAATTGCACGCTGTGATCAGATGTGAATCAGGTTGGGTAGATAGGATTAAGACAATTTCATTTCTACTTGCAATCATTGAAAGATGGGAAGTGAAACATCAGTATTAGTTCAGTTATGGAATGAACAGTGGATATTCTGATTTATTATTCTTAGAATATTTTTCCACCAGGTGCTTGGGTTTCCTCCAACAGACCAAAGATGTTGAAGCTAGGTGGATTGGCCATGCTGAATTGCCCAGTTTGCAGAAGTGCCCTAGCCATGGAAAATGCAGGAGTACAGTAGAGAGATGGGTGTGGTAGGGATGCTCTTCAGATGGTCCATGTGGACTTGTTGGGCTGAATCGCCCGTTTCCACACTATGGAGATTCTATGTTATAAAAATATATTGGGAAAACAAATACCCAAATGTTTGGTCCTCTGATCTTAAGAAGTTCACATTGAAGCTGCAATACAGAACTGCCCAAAGCAAAAAAACTATATTAAATAGAATTACACTTACTGTTTGGTGGTGATTGGTCCCCTCTCATCAATGGGTGCACCAATGACATTCATGATTCTGCCAAGAGTTTCTGGCCCAACTGGAATCCTGATAGGAGCACCCGTGTCCAGTACTTCCTGCCCACGCACCAACCCTTCAGTACCATCCATAGCAATTGTACGTACAGTGTTTTCACCTATACAGGTGAAGGTTTCAGTTAGTCTCGTAAGTAGAAAAATTACACTTTTAATACATGGCATTTCTCAGATTGTAGTTTGTCTACAGACATTTCAGTAGAACGAAAGTCTTAGTGTCTCTTCATTGAATTCGCATGTAAAAGTACAGTTTAAGAAAAGTCAAACTGCTCTTACCAAGATGCTGAGCAACTTCCAACACAAGCCTACTCTCACGGCCTGTCACATCTAGAGCATTCAAGATTGGAGGAAGCCCTTCATCAAATTGGACATCCACAACAGCACCAATGACTGCAACAATTCGACCTTTCGCTGCAGCTCCCTTGGCAGAAGGATTTGCTTGAGCAACATAGTTTCGTTCTACAAGGGAAATTAATATTCATGTTAAAGTTTGAAATACTTCTGCCATCTATTCCAGCCATAATGGATAGCAAGATTATAGAAGCTAGAAGCAAACTATCATCTTGGGGATATGAAAAAGTTAATCCTAACGTCTTGATTTCTGAATCAAGAAAATTGCACATAAGTTTAATAGCATTTTATGCAAAAATTAATGTTCACTATAAAAAGGACTTCAAGATTGCATATGCATCATGAAAGATTCCCTCCACCTTGCCGTACCAATCTGCCTTAATCACAAATTCAGGCAACTCCCCTATGATCAATGAGGCCCAGCTCCAGTTTCAGCATAGTACCTTCCACAGCTCTATTATGATATGGTAAAATTTCAGATTTCTGAAGACCAGGATTAGTTTTTAATCCTGGACCCTTCATCAGAAAAATTTTTTTTCCTCCCGATGAAGGGTCTAGGCCCAAAACGTCAAGCTTTCCTGCTCCTATGATACTGCTTGGCCTGCTGTGTTCATCCAGCCCCACACAGTGTTATCTTGGATTCTCCAGCATCTGCAGTACCTTTCATCTCTTAGTTTTTATCCTACTAGATTCAACCACTAGGAATTAGGACAAGATTCACTGAAATGTTAACAAGGATTTTAGCTCCACTCTAGAACTTGAAAGTCCAAAACTACAGGGCAGTCAACAGTCAAAAATAATCTACACAAATCCATGTTGAATTGTTAATCAACAATTTTCAATGTGCTTTCAAATCTTGAATTCTAATTCCAATTAATTCATTAACAGATGAACTAGTCAGTGTCTCGTTTTTCTCACTTTTGACTGCATTCTTTCTCCATGTTTTGTTCAAGCCTACATGAAATTTTGTAGGAAATATTGTTGATTGGAATTCCAGATTCAATAAAAGTCAAGTCATCACAGGGCTGCTCAGATGACTGGTGGTTTAAACTGACAGGCACCATACCTCAGGCAAAAGGCAAGTTTGAGAAGTTGGGAGCTTCATGGTAACTTCAGCCAAAACAGAAAGTGAACGCAATGGTCTTATCACACTACTAGCCAGTCAACTGAGCTAGCCAACCCTCCTAGTTGGTCCAACCCAATCTCAATCCACATTTCAGTTATCAATCTAGTAAACCTTCTTTGAACTACCTCCAATGCATTTACATCCTTCATTAAATAAGACCATATCTTCAGTGTTCAAGATGTGGTCTCACTAACATTTCACGAACATCTTATTGGTGTTCAGTTCATCTTGTAAAAGGACAAGACCCTGTTACTGATTACAGGACATTCCTACATATTGTGACTTGGGCAGCTGAACATGCAAGGCTCTCTGCATCTCAATTCTACAGCCAGTCTATTGTGTTTTTTTATTTTTCCTACCAGTGAACTTCATATTTCCCCAGATTATACCCAGCCATATTTTTGTCCATTAACTAAACCTGTATAACCATCTACAACTGTGTCTTCATGACAGTTTCCTATCTATCCTGGTGTCATCTGCAAATTTAACTACCATGCCTTTGATTTAGCTGAGGGAAGCATAGATTTAAAAGTTGTAAAAATTAGAAGATCCCAGCACAGACTTCAGAACTACTTAAATAAGGCTTTTATTCCTTGGTACATACAGAAGTTAAGGGGATGATTGGTCTCATTTTCAGGACTGAAAGAGAGATAGGGAAGTTAGTTTTTTTCATGTGGGACAGGAGTGCAGTCTAACAGACAACCTAACTCCAAAATCAGAGCCAAAGCATTTATCAGAAAAGAAAGAATCTCTTCTTCCAAAGCTACTATCCCACAAAAAAAGAGAGACAGTAGATGCTAATGCAGTTACTTTTACGTGTGGCAGCTTGAGTTGCTAAGAGATCCTCCTTCATTGGCAGTCCCACAGGAAGGAGGATGACTTTTTAAGCCAATGTCCTAAGAATACATAACAAGATGCATGTTGACAGTGGGATACAAATCAGCCATAATCTCACTAAATAGTGAAACAGATGAACAGCCCAGCCTATTCCTAAAAGCCTTAAATAAATCCATAAAAACAGTATGAATTATTGATTTAAGTGAATAAAATAGTTGCACAGTACTAATAAACATGAATTAGTCACAGGTGGAGGCTGACCACCACTATTGAGACCACCTTCAATAATCTCCAGAAACAAAGATTTTTAGTTCATTAACATTTCTTTCAAGTGTTACTGGCAAAAACCCCTTTCACCAAATTGGAATTCTAACATTAAGGCAAACAGACAGCTTCTGGGTGCTTTTAGGACTTTTAAAAGGGCTTTATATCAGATGGAAACTACATTCATTCTATTGTGCATCTAAGCAAAGTCATAAATGGCAGCAGCATTAATTTGACAATTGTTTACCCAGCACCTATCAGCCCAACTCACTAACTGCCATTTTCCTGACAGCATTGGTTGGAATTAATGCATGGCTTCCAGCCAAAGTTAGCCAGATTGCCTGTTACCCTTGCCACACAGCATCACTAAGATTTTTTCATAGATTTTAAGAACGTTTTTATGCACTCCACACCAACTTACAAGATAGCTATGGAAATACTGTACACCCCGTACTCAAATCACTAGGTTCCATTTTAGCTTACCAGCTTCACAGCCCCTAAATAAAAAGTTGACATTGTGCAACGTGGTATTGATATTGACCAACAATGGCACTTTATTTATCAAACATTCAATCTGCCACTTGTAGCAGGGGCAAGTTAAAGGACAACACTGCAAATATTTAACTTGCAGCTAGAAGGTGCATCAGCGCTGTGAAACCTTGTCCTAAGGCGGTGCAGGGGTGCCATCAACTTTCAAGGTGAAAAAGAGGTGAAGCTGAAGGGCATCCGTGTTGGAAAAGAAATGCAAGCAGGCAGGATTTAATCAATAAAATATAAAACCAACCCACGTCTACATGGACATTAGATGCCTACCCAGCCGCCAAACCTCCGAATTAAGGTGGGGGGGGGGGGGGGGGGAAGAAGGAAGGGCACAGGAGAAAGCAGCAAATCCAGGCCGTTAGGCCCCAGGCTTGCGCCCGCAGGACGGAAAAAGATCAAAAGACAACATCGGCTGCCGAACGATAAGCTGCTACTGCCGTCGCCGCCCTCGACTCACACACCAAGTCCGTATGGCGGGTTCGCAGAACGAGGAAACACGGGTGCAGGTCGGGGCGGAGGTGGGGGGAAAATTGTGCATTGAGGCTAGTTCCAGGCCTCTGCCTGGATGTTTGGTAACTCGGCGCCAACGAGAAACGTAGAGGCAGAGCACCGAAATCCAGGATACCTACGTGAATAAAGCGCACCGGGTGCACCCGCTACCGGCGATATGGGACTGACCACAGGCCGGAGCGCCTGCACCACGCCCCGGCTGCACCGTCCGACAGCTCCCAACATGGCGAACAGCGAACTGGACAAGGAGAAGCCCCTGGCGGCAGCTTTATATATAGACCATTGTGGGCACCCCAATGCGCATGTACCTGAGCGGCGCGACGGTACATGTAGTCCATTTAACGGAAATCTCTATAGAAACTCTCCCGATCTGAACTACAGAATCCATAATACCTCACGGCTACGGGCTGCAAGCCGGTCTTTAGAAACGCTGAGGGAGCTGCGCAAGCAAACGCCGGGCTGAGCGTGACAAAAAGCTAAGTGACGGTTTATATGGTTTGGTGAATTCAACAGATCGATGTCTCAGTCTAGATTTTCATAATTTTGTCTTACAAAGTTATCACTTCAAACACCACTTCTTGGACATTGATTAGAAACTAAGGTCTGGAAGTCATCGTGTGGAATAATGATTACCTTAATCTGACCATTTCTTGCTGTACGTTTACACAAACTCACGAAAATATTTAAGGTCACACTTGGTCCTGAAATGTGATTAGCCTGGCAGGGTAAAGTATCTCAAAACCTTTGAGCAACAGGTGAAGCTAGCTAGTTCACGTGGCTACAAAAACATATTACTGGAAAAGCTCAGCAGGTCTGGCAGCATCTCTGGAGAGAAATCAGGGTTTACATTTCGTGTCCAGTGACCCTTCAGAACTGATGTTCACACGCTTATTATACAGTAGCTATATGTTGGTGTCAGTCACGCAGGGTGCGGCAGTTAAGCCAGAATCTATTTTTCCTGTCGTACAAATGAGTAATATGGTTTAGAGATAACAAGGTGTAGAGCTGGATGAACACAGCAGGCCAAGCAGCATCAGAGGAGCAGGAAGGCTGACGTTTTGGGCCTAGACTCTTCTTCAGACCCTTCTTCAGTAATATGGTTTATTGGCATCTGAATTTTGGTGTCTGTGTAATGCAAAGTATATAGGCCATAAGTCAGGAAGAGTTATGGATCACATTAAACAACATATCAATTTGACTGTTCACAACAGTACAGATGCTGACCATATCTAATTAGCCTGTACTTGCAAAATTTTCAACACAATGTTCCACATTTAGATGTGATTCTGCATTTGGATAACATTTGCTGGAGAATCCTAAATGTGTAAAGAATTACACTGACAACCAATTTAAGATTACCAGGTGGGTTCTCAATGTGGTGTGTTTGGATGTAATAGAAGCTACATACGTTGATACACAAGGCCAGTCCTTTACAGAACTCAAAATTTATGACAACCATTTGGTTTGTTCATTTCTAAGGACAATGCGCTGACAAATCAGAGTCAACCTGGCTGATTTAACATTTAAGCAAAGCCTGGGAGTTAATCAGCATTAAGGCGTACATCCCATCAGGTTCACTAATGTCATTTAGGGACAGAAAACTACCAGATTCATCATTGCAGATTTGAAACATGGACACAAGAATGAATTCCGGAGGTGAGATGAGAGTGGCAGACTTTGACATAAAGCCACATGTAACCATTGCTCCACACAAGAGCCTGGCAGTGACCATTTCCGAGCAGAGAGAATCTAACCATCACGCCTTGACATTCAATGGCATTTCCATCACTGAATCACCTATTATCAACACTTTATAGGTTATTATTCACCAAAAATAGAACTGGAATGGTCAAATAAATACCGTGGCTACAGATGGAAACGGGAGATTACAGGAAGGCCAGAATTGGTGGAACTGGACATTGTAGAAGGTTGTAGGTTTCAGAAGGTTGAGTTGGTGTGGAGTAAGACCATGGAAAGAATTGAAAACAAAAATGAGAATTTAAAGCTAGAGATATTGCTGAGCAAAGAGCCAATGTAAGTCATTAAGTTCTCATCAAACAAATCTGCATAGATATAGCAGAGCTTTGAAAGAGCTGAAGCATAACTCAAGGTATTGCTTACCATATGTCATTAATTTAATCTTGAGTTTATATAAGGCCTGGTAGTAGTTGAAGAATTCTACTTTTTTCTAAATTTTGGAACCTTTAACCTTTGTATATATAATCTGACTTTTTTATTTAAAAAGTATATTCCAGCATGCTGCTGCATAGTATGTTAACTACAAATATTTATCTATGAAGACAACTTTTTGACGAATTTATAGCTTAAAATGACACATAGTGAGTTAGAGGTCTACTCACTGGAACCTGGGTTCAGTTCATTTCCAACAGCTTAAATCGAAACCTTCCTCTGATTAAGATGGGAATGAAGTGGAATATAATATTTTCGGACTATAATTCCTTTCCCATGCTTTCCCATCCATTTTCCTGCCACTGAGTATTGGCTAAAAAACCAGGAAGGAATCAAGGTGCCCTTCTTTTACGCAATGTGCTGTTCTGATCTGAAATGCACAGCCTGAAGGTATGGTGGTGACAGAATCAACGTCAAATTCTGAGAGTACAATAGGATCTTGATCAGATAGAGTTTAATTTAGGTAAATGTGAGGTGCTGCATTTTGGAAAGGTTAATCAGGGCAAGATTTATACACTTAACGGTAAGATCCTCGGGAGTGTTGCTGAACAAAGAGACCTTGGAGTGCGGGTTGATTGTTCCTTGAAAGTGGAGTCGCAAGTAGATAGGATAGTGAAGAAGGCATTTGGCATGCTTGCCTTCATTGGTCAGTGCATTGAGTACAGGCGTTGTGAGGTCATGTTGCAGCTGTACAGGACATTGGTTAGGTCGCTTTTGGAATACTGTGTGCAATTCTGGACTCGCTACTGTAGGAAGGATGTTGTGAAACTTGAAAGGGTTCAGAAAAGATTTACAAGGATGTTGCCAAGGTTGGAGGGTATGAGAATAAGGAGAGGCTGAATAGGCTGTGGCTATTTCCCCTTGAGCGTTGGAGGCTGAGAGGTGAGAGGTTTATAAAACAGTGATGGGCATGGAGAGGGTAAATAGACAAGATCTTTTCCCTGGGGTGGGGGAGTCCAAAAATAGAGGACGTAGGCTTAAGGTGAGAGAGGAAAGATATAAAAGGGACCTAAGGGGCAACATTTTCATGCAGAGGGTGGTACGTGTGTGGAATGAGCTGCCAGAGGAAGTGGTGGAGGCTGGTACAGTTACTCGTTTAAAAGTTATCTGGAAGGGTGTCTGAATAGGAAAGGTTTAGAGGGAAATGGGCCAAATACTGGCAAATGGGACTAGATTCATATAGAATATCTGGTTGGCATGAATGAGTTGGTCGAAGGGTCTGTTTCCATACCATGCATCTCTACGGCTTCAGGGATCACAGATCTGCAGTCAGAAAAAACACCATTCCACCATGACTCTCTTTCTTTTATGACTAACCCAGTTCTGTATCCGTCTTACCAGCTTACCACAGATCCTGTGTGCCTTCACCTTTTGTATTAGCCAGCCATGAGGGACCTGTCAAAGGCCTACCTAAAGTCCATACAGCCAATATCTACTGCCCTGACTTCAACAATCATCATTGTCATTCCTAAAAAAACTCAATCGTTTGTGAGACACAGTCTCTCCTGCACAAAACCATGTTGCCTATCGCTAATAAGTCCATGTTTTTCCAAATACACGTAAGTCCTATCTCTTCTCCAATAATTTCCCCACCGCTGACGTAAGGCTCACTGGCCTATGATTTCCAGGATTATCTCTATTGCCCTTCTTAAACAAAGGAACAACGTTGGCTCTTCTCCAGTCCACTGGGACCTCTCCTGCAACTAATAAGGATACAAAGATTTTGTACAAGGCCCCACCTGCTATGCCTTACCTGCCTCCCTCAGCATTCTAGGATAGATCAGCTCTTGGGGACTTGTCTACCTTAAAGCTTTTTAAAATACTTAAAATCTTCTCCCTTTTTATATCGATATGCCCCAGAATATCAACAAACCCCTCCCGAAGCTCACCATCCACCATGTTCTTCTCATTTGTGAATATCAATGCAAGTGTTCTTTAAGAACCTCACACACTTCATCTGGTTCCATGCACAAAATGCTTCCTTTGTGCTTGAGTGTTCCTACTGTTTACCCAGGAAGCCTCTTTCTCCTTATATATGTATAAAATGCCATTGGATTTTCCTTAACCCTGTTTGCCAAGGACATTTCATGATCCGTTTTAGCCTTCCTAATTCCTTATTTGAATTATTTCCTGCTATCTTTCTATTGTCTGAGATTTCTGTCTGTCTTCAGTTTCCTAAACCTATGCCTCCTTTTCTTTTGAATAATCTCTCAATTTCTCTTGTAATCCTAGGTTCGTGAATCTTGCCATCCTTATTCTTTATTTTCAAAGGGACATTTTGGCCCTGAATTCCAATCAACTAGCAGTTAAAAGATATCAGATGTAGATTTACCCTCAAACAGCTGCCCCCAGTTTGCATTCCCCAGTTCCTGCCTCATATCATGTTAGTAAGCCCTCCCCCAGTTTAGTACTTTCATCTGAGAACTGCCCTTATTTTTGTCCGTAAGTAATGTAAAACGTATGGAATTATGGTCATTGTTCCTGAAGTGCTGCCCCACTGAAACTGCAATCACCTGGCCTGCCTCAGTACAGCTGTGATATTCTCCCTAATCAGTAACGCAACTCCCCACCTCTTTTATATCCCTCTCTATCTCACCTGAAATATCTAAATCCCTGAACATTAAGCTGGTAGTTTTCTCCCACTCTCAACCAAGTCTCTGTAATATCCAGAACATTGTATTTATATGTGTTATACATGATACAAATCTCACGGACATTTCAGATGTCTATATGCACCACTTTGATTATATTAGCCATATAAAACATTTTTGAATGACAGTGTAATACTTACAATTCTTATGCCTTCTGGTACAAGCCATTTATCTGATGAGGACTGGAAATTTAAAGCTGGTGCCTCTTTAATTTCCACATTTACTTCCAAGGAGTAAATTTCTACTCTATTGAGAAAGTTGCCAGGCTAGTGATGGTGATAATCCAACATGATGTCTATGACACCTTGAATGCTAGGAAAGGCTACAATGTGGGAAAAATCTAATAGTCTGCCACTCTTCTTTAATTTGCCTGTTGAGAATGTTACTTAGGGTTTGGTATAGGGAACCTTGCTCTTGATACAGTGGAGTGCAGCAAACTGAGAAAAGTACTCATGCAATCTACTACAGCCTCAACTGCGGCACAAAGGCCAAGGAATACAATGATATTGAAAGCTACAGGTGCTGTTCTCCATGTCCAGCTTTGAGACTATTGCAGGTACCATCAATGAATGCCAGCCTTCTTATTAAGATACTAAAGGTGCCTGATGCAGCGTTCCAAGGTGAAACTGTGACTTGAGAAAAGCTTAATCTGAAGATTCACAGGTATTATACACTGTGCTGCCATTTCTCCTTCTTCTTCTTATGGATGGCCTGTTCTCTCCTGATCTTTTCTGTTTTCTCTCATTCTACATTGCCAAAAAGCAGATCCCTTCTATCAGAACACTGATGACAACAATTTAACTGTTTCAAAAGCAGCCAAAAAGAACTTCAACAACAGCAAAATGTTGTTAATAAACATCAGAAATCGGTTATGTATGGGAGAATGTTTGTAAAAGATGATCTAAATGTGATCTAGCACCCAGAAGGACAAGCCAGCAATTAAACTTTATAGACTGAGTAATATTCCTGCAGAGTCCTTGCTGACGGTCAGCATTTGGATTTACTGGCTGAATTTAACAATGGCAAATCAAGTTCTGGAGCAGACTAATTTCAAAAAAAAATCTGAAACATTGTTATATAAATATTGCCCTTATTTAAGTTTTTTAATAAAAGTGTAAATGCTTCTGGTATGTGTCCTGAATACCTGTTGAGCAGTCTAATCCAACATAATGGTGGTATATTTCTAGCATAAAATGAGAATGAGCATATGAACCACCATATTGAGCCCTAAATGGAATTGAATTATGAACCAATGAAGCTTGGACTTTGTCTCCATCTAGTGTCACAGGTTAAGGACTGTAAGAGTAAACACTCGAGCTTTATCTCCCCTGATTAAAAACATATCAACCATTGCTGTAGTTTTGTGATGATGGCTGTCTAAGTCATGTACTGAGGCAAGGAGTGCAAGTGAAAGGAGGTAGAGACAGAACAGTTATCACCTCAATTTACAGAAATTGCTGGAAAAGCTCAGCAGGTCTGGCAGCATCTGTGAAGTGAAATCAGAGTTAACATTTTGGGTCCAGTAAACTTTCCTCAGTTCTGTTATGTTGATACATGAAATTTCCCTTTTCATGAAAATAAAAGTAAATGTTAGACATAATGCAAAGCCTAGCAGCTTGAAACTGGGGCTACATGAAGTGCTATGGGCCATTAGCTGCAGCAAAATTGTATTCAACCAGTGTGTAACCTTGTGGTTCAGGATATTGCTCACTCTGCCATTACCATCAAGCCAAGTGACCAAAGCTGGTTCAATAATAGTGAGTCGACATGTCAGGAGTACCGTCAGATATATCTAAAATTGAGATGTCAGTTTGATGAAACCACAAAACAGGATTTCATGATTTTAAACAACAGAAGCAGCATGTTAAAAACAGACCATTCCAAATGAATAGTTCCAGTCAAAGATCTTCAGTTTTGAATTTTGGTGGATATATCAATAACTAACAGGATAAGCTTTCTCCACAAATATATCAGGTCTCAATGGTGGAGTAGCCTAGCATGTCAGTGCAAAAAACAGGATTGAAGTGCTTGCAACCATCCTCAACCATAAATGCTGAGTGGATGCTCAATCTCAGCTTCCCCTTGCAATTCGTGCATCATATATGCCAGTCTTCAGCAAAGTTGTTCGCAAGTTATGGTATCAAGAGTGCACTGCATACTGTCTGGCAGCAGTGCTTGCACTTCAAAACTGGCAGTGCCTGTTACCAAGCTTACCAGTACAGTTACAACACTGGCATGTACCTGACAATCAGGAAAATTGCTCACATATGTCCCATCCATGAAAAGCAGGTCAAATCCAACCTGGCTAATTACCACACCATCAGATTACTCCCAATCAGCAGCAAAGATTGGAAGGTGTCACAACAGTACTACTATCAAGCAGTACTTAATAATAACTTTTTCAATGATGCTCAATTTTGGTCATTATAGATCAGACACACAAAAAAAAGGTAAATTCCAGAGAGGAGCTGAGAATGTCTGCCTTTGACGTTAAAGCAGTATTTGACCAAGTATGACATTAACAAGATCTAGTAAAATGAAACTTAATAAATCTGGGGAAAAAGTATTGAATTAGATGGAGTATTATACCTAACATAAAGGAAGGTAGTTGTACTTGTTAGAAGGTAAACATCTTAGCCCAAGAATGTCAGAGCAGAGGATCCTCAACAACTTTCCTTCATCATAAAGTCAGAGATTGGAATTTTCTAAAATGAATGTACAGTGTTCAGTACGACTCACAATTGCTCAGATACTGAACAGTCTATGCCTGAAATCATTGACTGTAGCAAGACATGGACAACATTCAGGCTTGGGCTGATAAACAGCAGGTAATACATATGCCAAACAGGTGTCAGACAATGACCACCTCCCACAAGATAGAATCTAACATCTCTCCTTGTTGATCCATTAAATTACTGTGACTGAACCCCTCACCGTTAACACCATTGACCAGAATTTTAACTAGACCAGCTACAGAATACTAAGGTTAAAAGAGCAGATCAAAAACTAGGAATTCTTTGATAACTAACTCACCTGCTGACTCCCCAAAACATGTCCACCAACTATAAGAAGCAAAACAATAATGTCATAGAATATTCTCAAATTGCCTGAATAAGTGCAGCTCCAAAGACACTCAAGAAGCTTGGCACATCCAGGACAAAGCATTGGCACCCCATACACTTCAGCATTCATTTCCTCCACCCCTTTCACCACCTTCAACATTCGTTTCCTTCACTAGCAGTGCAGAATTCCAGGAGCGTGTAAAATCTACAACATGCACTGCAGCAACTCACTAATTCTTCTTCAGCAGCACCTTCCCAATTTGTGACCTGTACTACTTTGAGTAGCAATGGCAGCAGCTTCAGAAGAATCTTTTGATAGCACCTAACCTAACCTAATCTCGAGATCAGGAGCCAGGGAAACATCAGTACCTGTAAGTTCAAGCTATACACCATCCTTACATTGGAACTATACTATTGTTCCTTCATTGGCTTGGAATTAAAATCCTGGAACACCATCCCTTACAACACTGTGTGTATCTACACCACACAGACAGGAGACGTTGATGAAATAGATTCACTATCACTTTCTCAGGGGAAATTCTTAATGCACTGTAAAATTCTGGCCTCCTAGCAATGATCATATCTGATGAAAATGTCTTTTAAAATTAATAAAAACAACTTAATATTAAAATTATGGAAACGTAATTTCTTAGAACATAGTTTAACTAGCTTTTTTAAAGGGAAAACATAGACATTCTTTCAATCTTGATCAATGAGAAAATGTAGTCTTAAGTTAGTTCGAATAAGGAATATGGTGGTAGACAAGCAACAGCTAACATTTAAAAAATCAATAAATTTGCAACAAATAAACAATTCTATTAAGAAATGAAATGCCCACAGGAAATGTGGTCCAACAGCTGTTAAGAACAGGAATGAAAGACATTAATACATTAATTCAAGAAGCTGATAATGTTGCTAAATGGAATAGTAACCCTGATGATTGGGAGGATGTTAGAATTCTGGAACAAAAGGATGAAGAAATTGTTAAGGGAAGAGAAGAGAGAATATAAATGTAGTAGCAGGAGACGTAAATAGATATTGTAATTTTTTTTATTCTTCAGGCTGGTAAAGTGTTCCGCTGGGATTGTGCTGGAGCCTTATTTATAGTTCGTCTGGGAACAGACTGATGAATAATTGTTAAATTTGCAAATGATACAGATAGGTAGGAAGATAAGTTGTGAAGAACATTAAGGAATTTGCAAAGGGATACCAAAAGATTCATTGAATCGGCAAAGGTTTGGCAGATTGGGTATAATGTGAACTTGATCATTTTGACAGTAAGATACTATTTAAATACACAAAGATTACAAAACTCTGAGGTTAAAGTCAGGGATAAATATTTTTAGGGCTTTTCCTGAGTGCTACTTATTGATTTTATGCGTTACCTTTTTGGTTTACATTCTCATTAACTCCTTTATTAGGTGGTGCTGCCACATAATAAAAATACTTCTTGTATTTGTGTTAATGTATAAATAATGTATTACACAGAAGCAGAATTAGAAGAGTTCAGTGATATTGTCAAAAATCATCTCTTAAATTTAGACACTTCAATGCACAAGAAAAAACATTAATTCCAAGACACAACATTATTGGAATTGGCATGTGACAATATGAAAAAGTTAGTGACAAATGTTTGTTAATTTAAAATAACTAATAAACACAAGGGTTGAAAAGCCACTACTAAAAATACATCATCCAAAGACTGGTGAGGTCACAATTAAACAGTTGAATGTTTGTATCTAACACAGGTACTGCACTTCAAATATTTTACAGTATGTGATCTACTTTGTGTTGTGATAACACATAAAAGTAAATCTTCATGAAATAAAACTGTTCAGTATTCGATTATACCAATCGACAGCGTTCATTACACAGTAATATTGTATTATACTATCACTTTGTTGAAAGATTTAAATATGTTCTCTTCACTTTGCAGCTCCTCTGTCCCAGGTGAAGTTCCTTTCCCCCATCCTTTTGCAGCAAGTCACAGTTCCAGCTGCTGGTGTTACTACTGGGCCAAACAGATTCCAGTTCTGGCTTGATAGATTTTTACAAAAATAAAATAGTGTCATACACTGAAATATAAGAGCACAAGTCTGCAGATTTTCTTTAATACCACTACAGAATCGCATTAAGCAATATTAAAGACGTTAAGATAAAACAAACAAAGCTATTTAAGTGGAGAATACAATTTCAGAATATTGTAGAACACACAGCACAACAAACTATAGTGTTTTACATCAAAAGGAAATGCCCAAATGTCTCAAATCTTTAGGTTCATCTTAATTGATCTTTCCCAACCTTTTCCTTTGAACTGTGGCATCTTCTAAAATGAATACTCTCCGAGCTAAAAGCTTAGTCTTTCTCATTACTTAAATAATCTGCAGGTTATTAACCAACAAATCTAGGTCTGGAAGTTAAACTAACTTATTCTCCTTTCTGAAGAAGAGTCCCGACCTGAAACGTCAGCTTTCCTGCTCCTCTGATGCTGCCTGGCCTGCTGTGTTCCTCCAGCACAACACTGTTATGTTTGACTCCAGCATAGGCAGTTCTTACTATCTCTTATTCTCTGAACTCACCTTTTTGCAGTTCTTACCCATTTTTCAGTCCCACTCCCCGACTTTGTAACTTTCCTTCCCTCTTTTAAAGTCCCTTCCCCCTATTTACAGCTCCGCTTTAACCCGCTTGCCCCAACATTTTACAGTCTCTCATTCCCTCTTTGGCTGCTCATCTCCATCATTTGCCAACTCACAGCTCACTTCACCTGCATCCCTGACCTCATTTCTCTGACCATGTTCTCACCAGGCTTGCATCCTGTCTGTTCTCCTGCCATGCCACCTCCAGATTTGGCAGTGCTGTTTTGACTAGTCACTTTACTGTTCCAGCTATGGGGTGATTTTTCTCTGATCAGTTGCCCCCATGATTAAATTTTCCAATATGTTTTCCATTATCATGGATGAATTTGCTGTCAACAAAACCTCCCTCCACCACTGCACCCCTTTGTATTTTGAGCATTGATACAGTAGGAACTGGGTGACCTAATCCATGAGTCACGAAAGTTTAGTATGCAACTATAACAAGTGATTAGGGGGTCTAATAGAATATTGTCATTTAATATGAGGCGAACTGGATATAAAATATAGTAATTTTTTGCTGCAGTTGCAGGGGGTACTAGTGAGATGACGTGTAAAGTACCATGAGAAGTTTGCATTTTTTAATTTAAAAGAGGATATAAATGTATTAGAAACATTCAGAGAAGATTAATTGACTGATATCTGGGGTGGAAGAGTTACCTCATGAGGAAATGTTGGACACGTTATACCTATTAGAGTTTTGGAGAATGAGAGATGACCTTCGGGTGCTCCGGTTTCCTCCCACAATCCAAAGATGTGCAGGTTAGGTGGATTGGCCATGCTAAATTGCCCGCAGTGTTCAGGGATGTGTAGATTAGGTGGGATACAAGGGGACGGGTGTGGTTGGGATACTCCGAGGTTCTGTGTGGACTTGTTGGGCCGAAGGGCCTGTTTCCACACTGTAGGGATTCTAATTCTAATTCTAATTCACCTTATTGAAACATCTAAGATCCTGAGGGGACTGGATAGAGCAGATGCGGAAAGTGGAGAGACTCCAGCTAGGCAATATAGTTTAAAAATATGAAGCCTCCCATTTAAGATGGAAAAACATAACACTTTTCTCTCAAAGGGCTGTGAGTATGTGGAGCTCTCTTCTCAGAGAGCCGAGGAGGTCAGGTCATTGAATTTTTGTTTTAAATGCAGAGGTAGGTCGATTCTTCAGTAACACAGGAGTCAAAGGTTATCAGGGATTGGCAGAAATGCAGATTTGAGGCCACATATTCAGATCAGACAAGACATTATTGACACAAGGGGCTAAATGGTCTACTCCTGCTCCTAATCCGAATGTTTATATATTAGCAGAAAAGCGCCAATTATTTAGGACTGAGATTAGGAGAAATTCCTTAACTGAAAGTGTTGTAAACCTTTTGAATTTACTACCCCAGAATTGTGTAGATCATCAGTCATTGTATATATCAGTGATTTTCAACTGGTGTGCTTGTGACGAGAAGTGTGCCAAAAAATTTCCGAGAAGCAGTGTCACTTTACCTGGTGACAAGGTTGCGACCATGCTTCTGATCTCTTCTGGTAGGTTTGTGTCTATGATCAAAGGCAATATCTGTTGACACCTGGCACCCCAACTACTGCACATGTGCAAGCCTCTAGAATCATGCATGCGTAGACTTCCAATATCATGCAAATGGTACATAAATTGAGGGTGTGCTATGGAATTATACGTCTTATTGAAGTGTCCCTTGGTACTGAAAAGATTTAAGATCGCTGGTGTAAATGCACGACAATAGTTGATGGATTGTTAGATACTGAAGGATTAAGGCATATGGGGATAGTTTGGCAAGGTCGAATTGAGATAGAAGATCAGCTATAATCTGGTTGAATGATCAGGTGGGCTGAAGTAACTTACTCTAACTGTTACTTCTTAACTTTTCATGCTTTTATTTTCCTTCTCTTTTTGTCTTTAGCTCTTTGTTTGGAAGTAATGAATCAATTAGGAATTGTTAGGGACACGGAAAGGCCACTGTTAAAAATTGGAAACAGTTCATTTGTATTTGAAGCTACTGTGGAGGGACCAATAGAAAGGACCCTGTTCCTCATCTGCTTCCATTAAAATGAGACTTTAACCCCCCATCAGTCCAGTAAGATGTTGCATTCAAAACAACTTAAGATTTATTAAGATGTATAAGCATTAGTTGAAGAGATCCATTTTTGTTACACTTATTTGATCTATGTCGGAGCCACCAACCTATGAATTATTACATTCAAAGAATAGGCAGTTTGAAGGGGTTGCTGCTTTGACAGTTGAGTAGCTCATTTCTGTTATTTCTAACAATAAGGTTTAGGTTCATTACAAAGTTTTCAATACATCACTAAAAACAGTTCAGGGATCAAAGAAGAATATTTCAATGATAATGATTTTCGTATGGAGTTGACAACGAAACAGAAACTGAGGAAAGAGAATAACTTTGTGGCAGAGACAATGCTGCTGTTAGATGTACTGCTGAGAAGGCAACTGATATATGCTGGTTCTATATATATGGAGCTCATGGAAAAATCCTAAAAATAATTTGATATCCATGTGTAGTTAGGAGTCAAGGAAGTCTTATCAGCCAGTAGGTGCTGCTGAGCGAGATTAGAGTTCAGGAAAACAATTAGGAGCAGTGTTAGCATGGTGACACTAGCTATACATAAAAAGGTGGAGTTGTGTCTGTGAGTAAGTGTTCAAGTACAGTTTCTTGAATCCAGGGGAGTTAGGACCCAGGAGAGGAGGAGAGGGAGGGGAGATACCAAAACAGTGAGTAGTCATTGAGGAAGTTTATGATGGAATTGATTGAGGAAGTTCTGAAACTAGGACTTTGAAATTGATGTATTAGTATTCCTTGTCAAGTTTTAATAAGATATGGTGATGCACAGTTTCACTAACATGTAGTGGGGGTTTGCTGGGAAATCCATGAGATACATCTTGACTACATTTGTGACCTGACGTGCTCTGTGACATGTTCAATCACAGTGTCATTGTTACTTATATGTATCTTAGGTTAATTCTGGGTGTTAAAATATATGTTTTATGTATTGTGTAGATTGTTTTACAGTTCCAACTTTGTACGGTAAAGTTTATTGCTTTTTTTTTAAAACCATGATATTTTGTACCATTCCTCTCTCAGTAAGAACTTGGACCTCACAATTTATGTACTTTAAAAATAAAAGTTACTGGTCCCTGGCCAGATTGTAAGATAAATTTTGTGTTTTTGTCTATGATTATAATAGTAGTCAATCTCATTTGGCTTTGTATATGTGGTGTCAGGGAGTGCAGTTGGTAGAGAGCCAGTAAGGGAAAAGTGAAGTGGAGGTACATGGATTAGAAGAAGAACACAGCAATGGTCTTTTCCCTTAGTGTGGGGGAGTTCAAAACCAAAGGGCATAATTTTAAGGTGAGAGGAGAAGGATTTAAAAAGAGTCTGAGGGCAACATTTTCACACAAAAGGTGGTTTATATGTGGAACAAACTGGCAGTTGAAGTAGTATATGCAAGTACAATTACAACTTTTAAAAGACATTTAGACAAATACATGAATAGGAAAGATTTAGAGGGATATGGACCAAAGGCAGGCAAATGGGACTAGTTTTGTTCAGGAAACTTGGTCAGCATGGACGAGTTGGACCAAAGGGACAGTTTCCATGCTGTATGATTCTATGACACAGGGAAAATGGCAGGTGTAATCAGAGCAAACAGGGGGAACTATAGTGCCATGGAAAATGCAAGCGGGGATAAAGTGACTGATGACACTATTCTGACATCAGCAGGGAAGAATAGAAAGAGCACAAGGTAGAAACAGAGAAGAAGAAGTCTTAGATGCCAGATTAAGAAGTTGTACACAATAAACTGTAAATATGTAAATGTAAATGCAGAATGTTACAGTACTGAAGAGAATGACTGAGCATCATTATCGGAAAAGGACAAACTAAAGGTATAGAGAACTAGAACAGTCATAACCTAATAAAAAAGAAACAAGAGATGGAGGAGAGTAGGGAATAAAGAACTGATGGGAATAGGTGGAGGAAAGGTAAAATAATTTTGTGTAATGACTATTCTGGGAGGAGAGTTATTAAATTATTATCCCTCAATTAGGCCTTAGCATTTGTCATTGGAAGAATGGAATTGTCACCTTTCCTATCTGTTGCCCATGGGGAAGAGAGCACATACATGGAGTTACACTGAGATTACATGGTCATGGAGAGAAGAGTTTTCCTAGCCTCATGTCTGGATATGATTTATTCCTCTTAGGAGAGACGTGAGAGACCACATATTTTACTTTTTGGGGACTATAAACTGAAGTGGAAGTTGAGCTGCTTTGTAGCTAAAATACCAGGAGAGTTTTGTAACATATTTTGGCTGTGCCAGATGATTTTAGTTTTTGAAGAAAATTTGAGACTGAGAGACACCGAGTCTTTTGAATTGAGGAAATCATGCCTGATGATGGTCCACTGATTGGTTGGGCTATGAAATGTTCAAAGCTGTAAGTGCCAAGGCAACAGAGAGAGAAAAAAAAACACTCAGAGACTGCAGACTGAAAGCATTCATCTCTCGCTCTTTCTCTTTCTTTCTGTGTGAAAAAAAACAAAAGCAAACAAGCAAGTTTAAAAGAAATAAATTCCAACAAGAAAAGATCTGAGTCTGCTGAATCAATTGCTGAAGTGGAGAACACTATTATTTTACAGGCAACAAAGTGTCAACAAGCTAAATAAAAAAAGGTAGGAGACAATTTAATCCACCCTCAAAGTCTGAACTTCATACCTACAGAGTTTTGTGTACCTGCCTGTATTCATTTTACACCCATTATAACTGTGTTAAGCTGTTGGTATTTTGCCTGTTTTTCTCATGAGTGAGTGTGTATTTTGGGCTTTTGAAAGGGTGTAATTTAAGTTGCAGAGTAGTAGATTGAAATTCTTTCTTAGACTAAAAGATAATAAGATGGAGGAGCAAAATAGGCCATTCAGCTCATCCAGTCAGCTCTGCTCTTCAATGAGATCATGGCTGATCAGATAATCCTCAACTTCATTTTCCTGCTTTTACCTCTAATTCTTGATTTCCCTACTGATTAAAAATCTGCCTCTCTCACTATTGAATAGTCTTAACAACCCAACTATAGCAATCTTCTGTGGTAAAGAATTCCAGAGATTCACCACCCTCTGAGAAAAAACAAAATCCTCCTCATTGCTGCCTTAAATGAGTGAGCCCTTATATATTAAAAGATGTCCTGTAGTCCTAGAAACACCCACAAGGAGAAACAACTTTTCTGCATTTACCTAGTCAAGCTGCCATGGATTTTAAAATATTTAAATAAGGTCACCTCTCATTCTTCTAAACGCCAATGAGTAGCACCCCTCATAAGAAATTCCTTTCATACCAGAATCAACCTTTTGAACCTTCTCTGGACTGCCTTCAATATCAATGTATCTTTCCTTAGTTAGGGGAATCAAAACTATTCATGGTGTTTGAGGTGTGGTCTGACTTTTGTCTTATGTAGCTTTAGCAAGACTTCTTTACTTTTATGTTCCATTCCCTTTGAAATAAAAGACAACAGTCCATTTTTCATCCAGACTACTCACTTAACTTTGATGCTAACTTTTTTTTGTGACTCATGCACAAGGACCCCTAAATCCCTTGAGGCAGCAACTTTTTGCAGTCTTTCTTCCAATTAAATAATATTCAGCTATGGTATCCTTTCTGTGGAAGAGCATAACCTAACATTTTCCCACATCATATTCCACATGCCAGTGCGCATTCACTTAACCTGTCTGTATTCCTCTGCAGGCTCTTGGTGTCATCCTTATCACTTGCCTCCCCACCTATTTTTGTGCCATCCTTTTTTTTTCTATTCATTTGTGGGATGTGGGCATTACTATCTGGCCATTATTTCTTGCCCATCCCTAGTTGCCCTTGAGAAGGTGGTGGTAAGGTGCCTTCTTGAACCGCTGCAGTCCTCCTGCTGTGGGTTGACCCACAATGATATTAGGGAGGGAATTCCAGGATTTTGACCCAGCGACAGTGAAGGAACAGTGATATATTTCCAAGTCAGGATGGTGAGTGACTTGAAGGGGAACTTGGAGGTGGTGGCGTTCCCATATGTTTGATGCCCTAGCCCTATGTGGAAGTGGTTGTGGGTTTGGAAGGATCTGTCTGAGGATCTTTGGTGAATTTCTGCATTGCATCTTGTAGATAGTACACACTGTTGCTACTGAGCATCAGTGGTGGAGGGGATGAATGCTAGCGGATGTAGTGCCAATCAAGCGGGCTGCTTTGTCCTGGATGGTGTCAAGCTTCTTAAGTGTTGTTGGGGCTGCACTCATCCAGGCAAGTGGGGAGTACGATGGCAGTACATTCACTTTTGTCATCCAATTTATTAAGCTATTATAAATAATTGTGGACCCAGCAATGATCCCTATGACACTGTTAATTACAGGTTGCCAGACTAAAAATGCCCCCTTTTTCCCAAATCTCAGTCTTCTATTAGTTAGCCAAATTTCTATCCATACTAATATACTATTCTCAATGCCATGGTCTCTGGTCAGACTGTGGTCTTGGAGGGAGTCCAGAATAGGTTCACAAGAATGATCTCAGGAATGAAGGGCTTGTCATATAAGGAGCACTTGAGGATTCTGGGTCTGTAGTTGATGGAAGTTAGAAGGATGAGGGGTAATCTCTTTGAAATGTATAGAATACTGAGATGCCTGGATAGAGTGGATGTGGAGAAGATGTTTCCGCCAGTAGGAGAGACTAGGACCTGATGGCACAACGTCAGAGTCAGAGGAAAACCATTGTGAACTGAGATGAGGAGGAATTTCTTCAATCAGAAGGTGGTGAATCTATGGAACTCATTGCTGCAGAAGGCTGTGGAGGCCAAGTTACTGGAAGTCTTTAAGACAGAGATAGATAGGTTCTTGATTAGTAAGAGGATCAAAGGTTACAGGGAGAAGGCAGGAGAATAGGGTTGAGAAATATATCAGCCATGATCAAGTAGTGGGACAGTCTTGATGGCCCAAATGGCCAAATTCAGCTGCTATATGTTATGGTCTTATCTTGTCAGGTAACGATATGTATGGTATCTTGTCTATTGCCTTTTGGAAAACCAAATATTTTACATCTACTGGTTCCCCTTTATCTATCCTGTTCGCTACTTCCTCGTAAAACGGGAATAAATTTTTCAGGCATGATTTCCTTTTCACAAAACCATGTTTATTTTTCTTGATTATATTATGTATTTCATAAATGGTCCTCTATTGCACCCTTTATAATGAATGCTAATATTTCCCAATGACAGATGTCAAGATGACTGACTTACTTTCACCTGATTTTGTTTTCGTCTCCAACTTTTTCTTTAAAATAAAGCAGTTTTCCAGCCTATTGGGACTTTTCCAGAATTGAAGGATTCTTAGAAGATTACTAGCAATGCTGCCATTGTCTCTATAGTGACTTTCTTTAAAATCCTAGGTTGCAACCTATCGGGTCTAATGAACTTATCAGCCTTTAGACCCGTCAGTTTCTCTAGACCTTGTTCTCTAACGGTAGTTACTGTGATTACCTTCCTTTTATACCCTTGATCATTTAGTATTTTTAGAATACTGGTAGTGTCAACTACTGTGAGGAATTATACAATGTGTTTATTCAACTCTTTTGCCATTTCCTGGCTCCCCATTACTATTTCTTCCGCCTCATTCTCCAATGGGACAATGTTCACTTTGGTCTCTTTCTTGCTTTCCATATGTATTAAAGAAGGTCTTATTGTCCATTTTTACATCCCTTTGTGTTTTGTTAAAGTTTAGTGTGTTATAATAAATAGTTATTTTCTGTTTCATCATGAAACCTGGTGTGGATTGCTTTTGTCTTGACTGGTAGTCCAGCAAAGTGGTCATTTCATTGATCTAGAGATAGTAGGAACTGCAGATGCTGGAGAATCTGAGATAACAAGGTGTAGAGCTGGATGAACACAGCAGGAAAGAAGGGTCTAGGCCCGAAATGTCAGCCTTCCTGCTCCTCTGATGCTGCTTGACCTGCTGTGTTCATCCAGTTCTGCACCTTGTTATTTCATTGATCTAATTGGGATTTTATACATTTTTGGGACTGCATGTTGAATAATAAGGTATGGATGTCAGTGCATTCTTCCCAATTAAGTCACAACAGGGAGAAGATGATTTTCAGTATTTTCTGTTAATTGTGTGAGTGGCAGTGATCAGAACTCTATGCTGTGTTGAAAGGGGATGTGATTTTGACCGCACTTTCTCCACCAATTTTCTCCTCAGTGGAGGAGAAAAATAGGTGGGTGAGGAGTTGTTTCCCTATGTTGGTAAACCAGTCCCTTGGTGGGATAAAACGATAGATTTTTACAGAACTGCTAATGACATTCTGGCTCAGTACTACTTTGTCCTCAGTTTCCAACTAATGTTTGTTTCTGACAATGCACACAAATTTGTAATTTGGGTTACCAAGTAAAATCCTGGTTCGCTATTAATGGTTAATTTTGGATTTGAAATTTCACGCGAAGGCAAGGATTCCTGGTCTATGCCATCACAGAGTTTTACAGAGATGAAACAAACAGCAGTTAATGGAGTTTCACTGAGGCTGTTCTGTCAAATTCTTAATTGATGTCAAGAAGTTTCTCCTTTATGAAAGACTTTGGGATATGAAATGTTAAACTTCCTGCAAAATAAAAGTTATTGTCATTAAGGGAAAGAAGCCGTTGTGGTGTTCCTCCACTGACCATTTTGAAGGTCTCCCTCCAAACGACGTGTTCTTTGGCACCAGAAAGACTTTATCTGAGGCTCTTTTAGCCAAAGAGCAAAAAGAGCCACAAGATTGGTGCTATACTAATGAGAAATTTCTGTCTGAAAGTCTGGCTGTAACATATGATTTTTGGTCTGTTGCTGACAAACATGATTAAATACACCTGCGGACACGGAAATTGACAGCTGCACATTTAGTACTCAAGTACTAATTAAACACAATTTTTGTGAAGTTGTATACAGAATGCAATGGGTGGGATTTGAAGGATATCTCAAGGAGCAAAAGAAAGGCTGTTTGGGGCCTCTAAAGCAGGACTGGTTCTAGTGGAGGAAGTAGAGAGGAGGAGGGGGGTATCCTGTACCTGCAATGTGGAAGGAGACCATAGATATCTATGTGAGGCCAGGGTATGATCAAAAGTCATGGATATTTAATGATTTGTTATCAATTAGTCAAAGTAAAATCTCACCTCACAAATATGCTGCTGAAGAGCTGTGCAATTATCATGAGGATTACCAGAAGACCATAAGACATACAAACAGAAATTAGGCCATTCAGCCCATTGAGTCTACTCCACCATTCAATCATGGCTGATAAGCTCCTCAACCCCATTCTCCTGCTTTCCTCCCCATAACCCTTGATCCTCTTGATATCAAGAACCTATCTATCTCAGTCTTGAATGCACTCAATAACCTGTCCTCCACTGCCTTCTGTGGTAGTGAATTCTATACTTTCACCACTCTCTGGCTGAAGAATTCAAACTCAATTAGTAAATGAGTACGGAGCAAGGCTTTAAGTAGTGCTTGAAAAATGTCAGTAATTACTTCTCTCCTCCTGTTCAACTGATTGCTGCTAGAAGTCATTAAATGAAGTGCTATTTAAAAAAATGGCTTGCAGCCTCGCTAATGTGCATTAATTGGCAATCAGCTGCCTCAAGATGCTTGAACAGTCATTCCTAGTACTGGTTTCAACTCCTTTAATAAGGTAGTATCTTGCACTAAACACAAAATAAACCTGTGTTGCAGTTTATGATCTCTCTTTATTGTTAAAAACTTTTCAGTCAAAATTGTGATAATCCAAGTTTCTGGCCTGCATGACCAGCCTTTGCTAAGCGATATGCTAAATAGGTTGCTTTCCAGTAAAATTGATTGCAGTTCCTTCCTATCCCACTCAGTGGTACCATTGTATCACTTTTTCTTTGTTATTGCCTAACTAAGCAACAAATATGGAGGTGTGTATGCATCAGCAGTAGACTGTCCCACTTAGGGTACAAGTTTGAACCCACAAATTCCTATTTGGGAACAATCTAGCCGCACATCAGAAAAAGATTCAAAAGAAGAGACCTTGCAAGTTCTTTATTAGTGAGTCAGAAATGCATTTGGTACATCAAGTCACACAGTTTCCCTCCCCCGAATTTTATCACAGAACTGCACTATTATAGACTTCGGAACAAGTTGGCTCATTGTAAGCTTGAGATGATTGTGACAAGGGACACTATTGAGGTAGTTCTCAACAATGCTTGGATGTATTCCAGGAGGTTTCAGCATAGCACCTTCTGTTTCCCACTTCCCTGCTCAGTCAAATAATCTTTATCTCTACATCCAATACTTTCATAAACAAGAAGTATTCAAAGAAATCTAAGAACACGCAATTTTAATGCCAGTAGGTTTTTCTGCTTGGTTGTCCAGGAGATTAATTTTCAATGCCTGGAGACTCAAGGAAAATTTGAAGAAGTGGAACCTTTAACTTAGAAGGGAAGAAAACAGAAGAAAAGAAATATAAAGACTCAGTGCCTTAGAAAATCAAAGCTTCCCCCAGTTATTGCAAAATTGTTCAGGCATTGAGGCATCAGTCAAAGACTGCAAATTAAAGGAACAGGAAATTGCACAACATTGGAGAAAGTGCACAATATGTGTTGAGAGGGGAAGTAGGGCTTAAAGATAGAAATATCAGGAGGATCTGATATTTCAGTTCAGAAAATAGAACTTGGATAGCCTAAGGAAGGAAGAACTGATCCTAAAATGGAAAACTATGTGGGACATTTTTATTATTATAAAAGTATATTGCCACATTTTCGGTTTAGAAAGCTGAGATGTTATGCATGATAAAATTGATTGTCATGATGCAGCTGAAAATATTATATTTTTTGCATATGCATTGAATAATTTTCACTCTGAATCAATATATTAAGAAAACAGCATTAGATGAATAAAGAATTAACTATAAGTAATAAAATATAATGCAAAATAAGTTTTCTTTTGAAAAGTGCAGCATCACTGGAGTCTTCCTATGCCTGCATTCAGTGATGGAAACTCTGCCTTGTTGTTTATTAATACTGTAACATGGGAACTTAGCTGGGATTTAAAAGCAACTTTACATGACAATGGTCTGCTGTTGTGCGCAGAAGACAAATTGCCAATAGTTTTGATGCTGAATGAATGCAGCAATGTGGGGACTAGGTCAATGGTGCTAGTCTGAAATGCAATGCAAGAATCATTGTATCACACATCAGCTTAATTATTGAAGCTGAATTGATTTTGCAGCTATCATACAAAAAGTTAGAGTCTAGTGAAAGAGGACAATCATAATGTGTTGCAACACAGCCAGTGAAATGGATAAATAGCAAACAATATTTTGCACTGAAACATCACTGCTTTAATATTATTATAGAGTACTGTAATTTTATGTCTAGTCAGTGCATTTCCTGGCTCATTTGAGTTTTAACAGATTTAGGGTTCCTAAATGTAGCTACAAAATGTTCTTGTAAATTATAACTTTTAGAATTGTTTTACTTCTGGGAAGTACATTTACACCCAAAGTATGAGAGATTTTTTTTACTGTCAAGAGCTCCCAGCATTTTAGTTTTTCATTATCATTTGAATGTGTATCATGGGGAAGTCAGGGAGTGTTAGTGGAATTATTGGTTTCTGTCTGGACATTAAACACCAGTGCAACTAACATCATACCACTGAGTGTTTTGAAATCTGCTTCTCTATGACATGGTTGAAGTTCTATCCTCGATAGTCACAGTAATCAAACGGAAAAGAAACAACTGCAGATGTTAGAAATCAGAGACCAAAACTGAGTCGGTGAAAGAATATTAAGCTAAAATATTAATTTCTCTTTTCTCTTTATGGATGCAACACAGCTAGTTAAATTGGGTTTTCCAGTCCTCCATGCAATCTGTAACAAAAAACTACTGAAAGAAAGAACATATAATGCCTTTTAAATCTCAGAATGTACTGAACCATTTAAAGCCAATGACAGAGTCACTGTTATAATAGGAAATACTGCAATCATTTTGCACAATGGAAAGTTCTCACAAGCAGCAATGTGATCATTCTTTGAGGGAGCTCTATTGTATTCATTCTTTAGGTTATTGTAGCAAAATCAATGGCTTGTGCTTATCCCAGAAGCTTGTTAGCTGGTTGTTCCTTCATATTCTGTCGTCTCTTTGTTCTCTACGGCAATAGATGTCAACACTTGCACTGGCTGCACTTTTCTACTAGGGTGGTACTGTTTTAAGTCCCTAGCATCCCTACTTTGCCTTTATCCTTGAGAAAGGCTTTCTTACTCTCTTCAATACTGTAGTCCAAGATGTTCCATTTTGAAGTTAATGGATGACATTGAGCGTATTAGTTTGCATCATATCAGCCAATAGCTATGTGACTCCATCACAAATATACAAATCAGGAGCTGCAGTAGGACATTCAGTCCCTCAAATCTACTTCACCATTCAACATGATCACAGCTGATCTGAGTGTAACCTCAAATCCACATTTGTGAGTATCCCTGATAGATTTTCAACGCCTTGCTTAATAAGAATCTATATACTCCTCCTTTAAATCTATTTAAGGAATCACATCTTATCAGTGCCTCAACAATGTGAACTATTGCATGAAATATGGCAGAATTATGCAGGAAATCTAGCAACAACTGGTTGCATTTTCTAATTAAGTTCTGGTCATTGAGGCAATTTCTCAGTAGGCTGTGATGAATTACCACTTAAGAGGGTTTATTGCTTGTTAACAAACTTATTAACCGCACATCTCAACTCACTAATATGCAGCTTCCCATCCTTCCAACAGCCACGAGCAAAATAGACATCAAGAGTACTGACATGGAAGTCAGAGAAGGACCTGACAAGTTTAGTTTGGCTCTGGTGACAAGGGACCTCCATGCTGATCACCACAGAGCAGCATCTCAGGACGTGATCTACGGGCACCAGTGCACATCCTCTCATCCATGGACATTGGTATTTGATAATTGCCAACCCCTCAGGATCATTATGACAACTCTCTGACGTACTTGCAAGAAGCTCAGAATGCACCTTGACATAATGCGAGTGGAACAGGGATCCCTGGCATGGATTTTCAATCATTGTACAGAATGTAAATGTATCTTCACTTACACTGTTCTAACACCTTTCGTTTTTATTATCTCAGTACAACTGAAGAAATTTCTCTCAAGTGAAAAATGTGGTGCATCTTCAACCAGCAAAAGGATATGCCACATTTCAATCAACACATCTTACTTTCTCCCATTGTCAGCAAAGTGGGTGGCCGCATAGCGCCTCATCTATCAGGGAGCCACACACCTATAAGTTTGGGATTGCAGTCAAGTTGCTACAGTTAAGTCTCATGGATACTGAGTGTAATAATACGTTCTCAGAAAGAAACCAGGGCCTGAGATTTCCAAATAGTTGATGCTATTAGTAGGTGCTAATTAGACCAATGACAGAATCTGTCATGGGTCTACAGACTCCAAAGGGGAAATTTCGGTCCTCTGTCTGGGTTCTTAGTCACGCTACAAATTTTACGGGTGTGAGATGGGAAATAGGCAACTCACATGTCAATTTACTATTATTGCAGACTACAATGGAAAGAACAGTTCCACACTTCACAACCTGTAGTAGTAGAACTGTTGTCAGTGAGAATGCTAAAGCATTACAAGGGTACAATGAAGGTTAATTTCATTCTGAAGCACTGCAGAGATAGCGCGTGTAAGGTGCATAACTAGTACTCATAATTTAGTCCAATTCGATAGCATTCACCAGGGACTAGGTTCCCTGATTGACTCATAAATCTTTGGTGCAAGGAACATATTAGCACAAACATTGAGGACCAAGAGGAAGTAGGAGTGCTCACTGTATCACAGCTGCTTTAATGCTAACATTGGTCCAGGGCTTGCACGTGCACTTTTGTTTTTGCAGAGGTGAGGATAACAGAGCCACAATATATTACATAGAGCAATCAAATACAAAAACAATTCAATTCTTGAGGAATGTGGCATGCAACAAGCATAGGGTTGTCAGCCAACTGAGAAAATTACATAATAACTGAAACAGAAGACGTCTCAACCGAGCCCAGACATCATGGAAGCGTTTCTGTTTCCGACCTTTTGGATTTGGTGGACTATTACCCTGTCTTCCTCTCTTTGATGCTCCTCTTGGCCCATCTCAGGATCCTCAACCTAAATTTTCTCCTCAGAGATTTCCTGTGCCTTCTGCACCTCTTCCTCTCTCAACACATTTTTCCTTCTGGCGACTGAAGTTATGAAGGGTGCAGCACACCACTAATCTGTTTAAGAATGTCATTCTTCAGTACTATTACCGACATTATTACTGTCATTGGTGCAAACAAAGTGTTTGCACTCCATAAGTGTTTCAAAAACTTCTGTGAGCAAATAGTGAATGAATTAAGCTCAGAATACAATGCCATCCGCTGTCAGTGGAGTTGGTAGAATGTAAAAATAAGGCGATAATAAAGTTATTGATCAAACTAAAAGCAAATGCTGTTGATGCTGGAAATCTGAAATAAAAAAGGAAAATGCTGGAGAAACTCAGCAGGTCTGGCAGCATCAGTACAGAAGGAAATAGATTTAAGGTTTTGAGTCAGAAATGATTCTTCTGCAGAGCCGTTCTATTGTTCTAAAGAATAGTCATCCCAGACTCAAAACTTAACTTGATTTCTCAGACATGCTGAATTTCTCCAGCATTTTCTGTTTTTATTGGTAGCCAAACTGTTGCAAGTCAGAGACAATAATTGAACAACCATCATTCCTGAGGTATTGTTAAATGTGACTACATCTGCCTCAGGGACTGTGTTCCCCAGAGCACCCTATTATTTGATGCATGGTATTAATATGCATAGACATATGATTCTTTTATTGCTTGTACACTTTCTGATTCCTTGATCTGATGGCAACAATTGGATTCGAAACAGGAGACAATGGATAAAATTCATAAAACCAATCGAATGATCAGGCACTCAAATAGACAGAAACAGCTGATGAAAAATGCATGGCTACCCTTGCTATGAAAATCGTTCCAGGAAATGAAGTTTGAATGTCTGGTTTAAGCCCTAAATGGAACAAGCCCGTTCATATATGTTCTGATTTTAATGAAAGTACAGTTAAAATATTTTCTAACTAGTCTTGTGGCTGCAATCTTGTAAAATTGTTTCTGTAGACAACATGGAGAAGTGTGCTGAAGGATACAGGAAAAGAGTGGACAGTACATGGTGCAATCCAATGATACACTCTTCTTGGACTCAGCCTGGAGAACATCATCAGATGTCATTAATTGAGCTACACCGAACAGCAATGGCAGCTGTTTCCCTCTGCGACAAGACTGTGCCATGTTTCAAAGGCTGGTTCTGCAGAAATCTACAAACAATGCAGCTAGCAGCAGTTGCCCTGCTGTGAAGGGAGATACAACAGCCTCCAGTGAGGAATGCACCATTAGCTCTCTTGGTGACAGCACTTGCTGTCTGACGAAAAAGGGCTGAACATACAGTAGATTTGTATTCAGACTTGAATGTTAAGAACTGCCAGAGGAAGTGGTGGAGGTAGGTACAATTATGTAATCTAAAAGGCATCTGGATGGGTATATGAATAGGAAGGGTTTAGAGGGAGATGGGTCAAATGCTGGCTAATGGGACGAGATCAGTTTAGGATTCTGGTTAGCATGGACGAGTTGGACCAAAGGGTCTATTTCAGTGCTGTATAGCTCTATAATTCTATAACCATCACAGAAGGAATTCTACTGCAATTTTCAACATTGATTCTCAAAAGAAGAAATATCTGAAATTGCTGGAAAAACTCAGCAGGTCTGGCAGTATCTGTTTCGGGTTCAGTGACTCTTCTTCAGAACTGAAGAGCCATTGAAATCAGTCTTTCATATCTTTTATCAAATAAGAGGACATTCCTGAAGCCAAATGAGGTATTCTGTGTCCATGATCATGCTTGCACTTCAACTGTTGCTCCACTGTATGTGGAAACTCTTCTTATGTTAGATCAGCTGAACTAAGATCAGGATTTCAGCCTCTGGGGGTTCTGACTGTGGTCTTGACATTCGCACTTGGATGTTGACACCCTTTCGGGATATCATCTGTTGCAATTATGTTTTTGTGCATGTAACACCCTCTAGTTCTGGAGATTCTTGTACACCCTAGTGTTATTTATAAACTTGCACCACCTCTGACATTGATGCAGTACCATACTATGCAAAACTTATGCACCCCTTCCACATTAACTCATCACATACACCTGCCTCTCCTTCTATGCTAAAGTGCCACGTGAGAAATTGACGCTGGTGTGTTGTTTTCATCCAGATGGGTCAAGCGATGGCCTAGGGACATGAAATTGCCTTAGTCAACGTAGTGGTGCTTGCTGTAGTTGAAGTGGTTCCAGTGAAAATGAAGAGAAAGAGCATAGACATGGTGTTGGTAGAAGCATTGAAAGTCATGTACTCAGCCAGACTGGAGGCAGAGGAGCAAAGTCATGAGGTACATACTTTGTTTTGATACTTTCTAGCAACCTGTTCAGAGATGTTATCACACTTCTCTGGAGCAGATAGGACTTGATCCCAGGCCTCCTAGCTCAGAAATAGGTATTACTACCACTGCACCACAAGAGCCCTACACATACTTTGTTTATGTAGGCAAACATCTGAAGTAACTGAGATAACAAGGTGTAGAGCTAGATGAACACAGCAGGCCAAGCAGCATCAGAGGAGCAGGAAGGCTGATGTTTCGGGCCTAGACCCTTCTTCAGAAAAACATCTGAAGTAACTGGACTGGTTCATCGAGAATGCAACTGAATTCTAGTAAGCAGGGTCATTAATGAGATACAAATACATATATTTTGATTCCTCACTACCTGACACAAGAAAGTGATCCTATCATCTAAGGAATTACGAATGTTTTTCTTGAGGGTCAGAAGCTGGTTTTGGAATTCTTGCATGATTAACTCATCGTGCTTGTCATTAGTTTCATCTCCTCAGGTAAAGAGAAGTTCACACTCTTTTTTTTTTATTTGGAATTAGATCTACATATTACAAAATAGAGCTCTCTCTAGTACAGTGTTTTTTTTCCTATTCCATTACATGCTTCTCTCCACTCTGCCCCACTGATGTCAGCAGAACAACATTAGTTACATCACCATCATAAGCATATTCATATCCCCGTCAAACTACAATAATAGCCAGCTAAAGAGCTAGAAATTGGACAGGCCATTTTTATGGGGCTCATGATTAACAACCTGGCTATGTCATTTCCAAATGGGCAGCCCCTAACGTTAGTGCACATACCACATTTCCATGATTTTAGCTGTACTCAAGCACACTCCGCACTAACCACTGATCTGTTGCACTATCTGTGGTCTCTGGACATCTCCCAGGGCCACACAGTATTGTGAGCAAATGGTGCAGTCAAGTGTTATGCCTCCCTGGTGTAGCACACTGGAAATCAAGCTCTGCTATTCCCAAAGGTGTCATAGAAGTTAAAGATTTTAAAAGGTTTGCAGAATTCCTGAACTTACCCGACTTTCTGACCCAGGTTGACAGAAAGCACGGACCAGATTTCCGTGCTTAAAAAGAATCACTGTTTGTTCAAATAAATAGACAGGTAAATAATCATGAACTGCTGGCAAATAACTCTACTAATTAAACCTCTTAACTGCCTTACAAACTCCCCTCTTAAATACACACATAGACAGAAAAAATAAAATAAGAGTTATGGGGCAGAGGGAAAGACTGGGAAAGCAGTTCAGTGATACCAATTCACAGGATTTGCGAAGATGGTGCTAGTGCTGATCAGAATGCTGATTCTCAATCTTTCAGGTCTGGGTGATTTCACTTGTTTATAAGAGGCATAGGGTGACTGGTTCACAGCAGTGGTCTTCGACTTATTAAAATCATAGTTTACAGTAACTGCTGAAGGAAAAAATAAACTGATTTTCTTTGGGCTTAAAGTATTTTTTACTGAAGAAAATGAAGATAGCCCTAGAGCTTGTGGAGGTCTGATGTGTTCTCCCCATTATGTTCACAGCCCCAAGCTGTTCAGCTACTTGGGAGCCAAGCATAATTGTCTACATGCAAAAGGCCATTGTCATTGATAACTGATCGCTACAGTCAAATCAACCACTTATTGTCTGCCGAATCTCTATTTGTACACAGTCCTTGGATTAAATTCACCTGCAAACTGCACTTCAACTATGGCTAGAACCAGCAGCTGTGTAACTATCATTTACAATGAGTGTCAGGTTACTTGTTTTCAAAAAGTACTGTAATCCTTCAATGATCCTTAGATTTAAAAATGACCATTTTTTCATTTCAATCCACAATTAAAAATACAGAAAAATGCAAAGCCATGTCCTTTACATCCCAAAATCAGGAAGCTACATTAGTAGGCTGAAAGTTGCTGACTGATCACTTTGGAACACTCAAGAGTAGTGTGGCAGAGTCACCATGTTTTCACTTGGGGGAGGGCAGGATGCCTTTGAGGAACATCTCAGAGAGGTTTGGGAGCAGGTGCAATGTCAATTAATAAACCAGAGTGTTGCCTGAGGATATAGCTGCAGACCAATGCTTAATGATCTCACTCAGGTGGTCAAGGTAAGAGCAGAACTCAGCTCACAATTGCCACACCATCCACCTCTCATAATGCTCAGCGAACCGTACCCTCATTACTTAGTCAGTAACAGTTCCTGATCCTCTGAACACTTCACTTTCAAACATTTGACAAATGTAACAGCTATATTTACACTTCACCAAGCCTCAGCAAACATGCAGCTAATCAACTACATGAAACACAGTCAGTGACATTTTATCCTCTGTCTTGCAGGAGAAGTTGATGTGGTGTTCATTTGTTCAAATGCTCTGTGTTCAAATTATGTGATCCTGTTTATTATTGATGCTCAATGTGATTGATTGGGTAAGCCTAGACATGGACTCAGAAAAAATGTAAACAAACTGCAGAAAGAGCTTGAAGTTAGATCAGGAAGCATTGACATTTTAATCACTGTAAGTGAAAACTGAGAGGCTTACAGAAACTAGTATCATATTGGCAAAGTTCTGAGGCATAAAATGTACAACAGGTGGCTCACAATAGCTGGAATTTTACAAACACCCTTCCCCCACCCCCACAAACCCAGGACCTTGAGGCCGGAACAAAATAAAGTTCAAGCAGAGCAAGTGAAACAGTTGTCAGTTGGCAACAGCTGACCCCAGTTCTCAGCAGTTGGCTTTTCCCAGTTGGAAATTCCTGACACTGGCAAAAACCAAGCTGCCTTTTCCAGCTGGAAACAGTTGAGGCCAGTTGTCAGTAGTACAGTGTATCTTAAGGAAGAGAAATAAAACAAAGCCACTCCAATATGTTCTTGTAGGAGCATCTTGCACTGCAATTGGGCTCACTTATGAGGAAAAGTGCCAGACATTTGTACTTTCTAAAAAAAAGTTTTATAAGGACAGAAATGCAAAGAAATGAAGTAAGCATTATCAGATTTATATAAAATTATTTACATATCTAATAAATACAATAACTTATACTATGTGAAGAAGAGTGTGCTGATTGGTTGGGAAACATGGAGGCATTATCATGGAAAATGCACTAAGGAATAGTTATCCCCAAGCTTCTGTTTATTGTAAAATGTTCAATGCCTGGATATGTTCTTTTTGTTTGCAATGGCAGGGCCATGTAAATTAATATATGCAGCTTCTGGCAAGAGCGAGTGAGCTACATTGTGAGTCCAACAGAGAATTGTAAATTGTGAATATAATTCTTAATACATTCAGGATTGTTCAATAACAGTTGTCCAATCTTGCAATCGCAGTTATTGTTGGACTGCTTCTGAATCTCAAGCACAGGCTGGTTGAGTATGCTTAGTACTCTGCCATTTGCAAACAGCCAAAGAAGCGTGCACTAATATCTCCGACCTTTTGTTTTCAAAACTTGTAGAAGAAACCTTCTGTCTGGTTCCTCTTGTGGTTGTGAGAAAGCTGAGGCTAATTGCAATTACCCATGGATAGTGAGGAATAACATGGTATCATTACAGAAAGACGACTGTTGGTGAGTTTAACCAGAGCATCACCACACCTCAGACAAGGAGTGAGATTTTCACTCTGCATCATAAACCAGCCATCTTACCAACTGAGCAAAAATGCAGTGGACATATTGGGAATTCAACCCAGGGCCTTTCATGTACAAAGTGCACTAGCTTAGTCATTGACCTGTGTCCTCCAACTCAAAATTAAATTTATAACTGCATGGTATTTCATTTAGTTTAGCAAATGCTTGAAACTTGCTCAGTATTTTTGAGTTTCTTAAAAGCTACCAACCCAGAGGTCAATGCTGTCTCCTTTGTCACAAAGCATCACTCCAGACAGGAAGAAACAGAGTGTATAGGGTCAGAGGTAACACTTCCCACCAGGGCAGAACCTGTATAAGCCTGGAGCTGCACTGAATCAATCCACTGGCAGATGGGTGTGAGGGCAAGGGTTCAATCCAATGGCAGATATATTGGTGGGGTGGTGGAGGTTATGTAAGATCAGGTACGATGATAAGGTGGGACACTGTGCCTATCACAGCAGTCTCTGTAGTTAGATATCTTACCAGCAGCATTACTGTTACAAGAATGTCGCATGTTTATTTATGTGAATTGCTTCCTGTGGTCCGAAGATCCATGCATGTTAATGGGGTGAATGCCTTTTCATTCATGTGAGAGATGTTATGATCCTTCAACACACCAGGAAATTTATATTATGATCTGGCTAGGAACCAGTAAGCTTTTTATAAAAAGTTGAAAAAACTTGAGATTCTAAGTACTTACCAAGAGAATAAAGCCACAAGATTTCAAGATTTTGAACAAACAATAAACAATATATAAAGTTGTAATAGTGATACAATCTACTATTTACGTAAGTACTAGATACATAGACTTAGAAAAAAAACTTACATTCTAACACCCAGAATTAATCTGATGTAAATATGGGTGCCAAACTATGGCCAGAAACTTCACAGAACACAAACATAGTCAAAACAGATCAGATGGATTTCTCAGCAACTCACCCTTAGATATTTGTGATACTATGGGTCATCAATCTCATAGGATTCCAATTTCTCTCAAGAATTTGTTTTCAGAACTCTCTCAAAAGCCATTCTGTTACAGACTGCCTCAACAACTGCTCATATTCTGATGCTTCATTTTCTTTTCCTGGGACTACACTCCCCTGGGTTGTAGAAACTGCACACTGGTACTTATTCACAGGCAGAACTCCAAATTTTCATGGTTATTCTCACCAATCCAGTACTGCCTATGTTTTCTTTTCTTTCTGAGCTCTACTCTTGCCGAGCTGTACCAAGTAAATTCTGCTTTTAGGCTTTTCAGCACTGAGGCATTGTTTGCTTGCAGGCCTCTTCTGAACATCACACAGCATCCAGGACTTTCCTGATCCCTAACCTCTGTCTCTCTGGCTAATGCTAATTCTAATGCTTGAAGTGCTGTTCAGTGATCTTTGAACTGTTTTGAGTGGCTTATTGAAACCTTTGAAACTGATTCTTTTGCTATTTCTAGGCAGAAAGAAATGTAGCAACTAGCAACGGAACTTGAACACAACCAATATTAGGAAAACAAATTCACTGAATGCCAAAATATTCACGGGTTAATTAAACAGACACGAAAGGGCTTCATCTCAGAGATGTTACTGACCCAGATAGTCAAATCAATCATTTCATGACCTGAATGGGATGAGTGCCACATTAATCATGCCCACTGTTCCACAAGCTGTTGCATAATATATAAAATTTCAATTGGACCACCAAGAAGACCAAACTGCCTGACTGACTCTTAATCTTGACAAAAGCAATTACACCAGGTTTTGTCTTCAGTAGAAAATAACTATTTATTATAACAGATTTAACTTTAACAAATGGCAGAGGAAAAAGGGATTTCTAATCTTATATTATGCAACTTAAACTGATTAAAAAAAAGACCCTCAAAGCCCAAATTACCTAGTCACATGTTCATGATTAAAGGCTCAGATGGTTTGACATAAAACTTATAGGGGAAAAGTAAATGTGGACAGGGTTTGCAAAATTTTGAAGATCGCAAGTCCAGATTTCATGCATAGGTTAGATTATTTCACATGGTTTTTCTTGATTTTTAGCACTCATGACATGCTGCTGTCTGTAAAGTGATGGTAAATCTTCCCTTCAATGGTTGTTCTGGAGGACTTAGACCACTTCTTGTTAGAACTATTTCAGCATTCTGAGTATATATGTCATTTGCCCCACATGGAGGGAGAGCTAAATAAATGTTTGGAGTTTGCAGGGCCTGGCTGCTTCTGCTGTTCTTGCACTGACAGCTTTGTAACAAACTACAGGTCAACTAATCAGAGCACTGTCATCAGACAGAATTTCCTTCACTCAAAGACACAGTGCCAGTCAGTCTCAAAGTATCGATGTGAAGCTTTGAAAGGCAGTATTGTTGTGAACACCTTAAAATTCAGCACTTGATTTTTCCATTTGCACAATTTGCCTGATATATCATAGAATCATAGAATCCCTACAGTGTCAAAGCAAAGCCATTCAACGTATCGAGTCCACACCAACCCTCTAAAGAGCATCCCACGAAAACCACACCCCAACACGATCCCTGTAAACCTGCATTTCCTATGGCTAATCCACCTAGTCTGTCCATCCCTGCACATTATGGGCAATGTAGTATGACCAATGCACCTAACCTGCACGTTTTTGGACTGTGGGAGGAAACCGGAGCACCTAGAGGAAACCCATGCAGTCACAGGGAGAATGTGCAAACTCCACACAGACAGTTGCCAGAAGGTGGAATCAAGCCAATGTCCCTGGTGCTGTGAGGCAGTATTGTATTTGAATAGAAGTTACAGATTTGTCAGGTCAGTATTTTGGAATGGGAACTGAGTTTATTCTTTATTCTCAACCTTTCTTAGCTGGCACCAAAAAAAACCCGATTGTTATTCCCCTCCCACCTGATTAAGTAGTTTTTGGTTTTTACTCTCATAAAATTTCTTCTGTTAATTTTTGAAGCTCTCTTAAAGTCATTAACTCTTTGTTGGATAGTAATTGGATGCTGATAATCTTTGCTTTAAAGGTATTCATGTGTGTTCTGACAATGAGCATTTGCAAACTACTCATCCATGGGCAAGCATCATAGGCAACTTGTTCTAAATGATTATCCACGTACATCTTGGTAATAATATGGAGAGTACCTTTTTTTAACCGAAATTAATTCTGTTGTTGCAGCTGAGATCACAATTTTCTTTTAAAAGTATGGATCAAACTCTACATCCATTTGGGAAAAGAGAATATGGAGGAAAGCAGCGGGCAAAACACTTGTATAATTTGGAAAATAATTTCATTTACACTTAGCTAGTGAAAACAGCCAGATGTTTTAGTCAATAGAGAGGTTTTGATGGATCCAATAGACTTTGACTTGACTCAGTTTAAGCAAAATCTTCTGCAATTTGTTGCTGTGGTAACTGTCCTATTTATAATGTGAGACGAATACCACAAAACCAGGAACCAGAAGAACAAATGCGCATGAGAACATTTTTTGCTTACACAGTTGTTTTAAAGCTCTGATTCATGATTTTCTGGCCTCCAATAACTCCAAGAGCAAAATCAAGATGAAAGTCAAAACAGTACTGAATGCAGAACGGATACACAGCTGCAGTGACTAAGGTCACCATTCCAGTTAAATGGGAGAGGAGCATTAAAATGTATCCAAACTCTATAATTAAAAGATTTGTGTCTCGTTCATGTTCCAACGTGTCTGTAATACATGGGAAAGTGTCTGGCTTGTCCTCAGGAAATGCTGTATGTCGACTGGGTCAAATTTCACAACCACCAAAATGCAACCAGTATAAAAAAAATTCAAACATTACATTCACAAACACGCTCAAAAATTGCATTAACTCTCAAAAACAGCTCTGTTTACAGAAATATAAATCCATTCAAATATTTCAAGTTCAATCTTAGAATGGCTTTGGACACCATGATGCTTTTCCATCTCCTTATTTTAGAGATCCTGATTTTCTGATTAACCTTATTTGCTATTGTTTTTTGGTATCATATTTCTCTCTGAGACATTATGGATCTCCTACTAACATTGTGGGCTTCTCATAAAACACCTGTCTCACATTTGCAGTTTGATCAGTTTCTGTAACTGACTTTAGTCTTCTTTCTTCACTACACACACAATGCTACAGCTCCATTTCAGTATTGATTTTTGCTCTCTTTGACCTTTGATGACTGAAAGTCGATTTTCAATTGCTGCTGAACTAGTTTGCATTCATGTCTGACCACACAATATTTGAAATGTTGAGTCTTAGCCAGTAACTAAGTTATTGCATAAATACTGAGATTACCCAATGTTTGGCCAGCTCCACATAACAAATATATTTAAAAGGAATGAAATTATATTCGGTTCACATTTGTATCAAAACAACACTTTAAAGTGTTGTTATTTTTATATTTTAGTTTACATCTGTTAACTCTCTCTATCTTTGTGTCTTTCGATTAATTCTCTTTATCCAAGTGTGACTCAGTATCTTTCAACCTCTCTCCCTGTTCATTCCCTTTCTCCATGTGATTTTTGTGTTCTCTGTTTGACCCTAACATGTGTCTCTGTTCACTTCTGCTGCCCCTGTGTGTCTCTGCGTTCCCTCACTCTGTCTGTGTTCTCTATATTCACTCACTCTGTCCCTGTATGCTGTGTTCACCGTCTACCCATGTTTAAATCATCGACTGTCTTTGAAACAGTGTGATGATTCTGTCATTTTAAAATAATTTTTTAAGACTTTATTTTGAAGAGGTGTTGTAAGGCAATAGGAACGACTAGCTAGTCCAGGGTGACTTAAATAAACAACTTGTGACGCCTTTAGGTTTCTTTTAAAGGTTAGAACAACAGAAGTAGCATGACTGGGTGTGGCCAGCTCTCGGAGATCCAGATTTCTGGGTTTTAGTTTTTTCAGTAACATCAGAAGCTGTTTGGGGTGTCCAAAGAGTTGGAAGCTTCAGAGAATATCTCTTGGCTGCTATATTCGCTGAATTTTCGCTTGATTTTTTTTGTCCTCCTAGATTGAAGAACTGCTTTCAACAATCTGTGTCTGAATTTGCCTTTTTGCCAAGGAATGTGTTTATGGAATGTACAATATTAAACAGTTAATTAGTACTAGGTACCGTTTCTATTATTCAGATAAGTTTTCCAATACTTAAGTTATTCTAAATTCCCCTTTCTTTTGTTTGTATTTTAACTACAGTGTTTAAATAAATTGTGTTTTGTTTAACGTCGAGTAGGTTGAACAGTCGTGTTTCATCTGAAACGTGACACTTCACATCTAACTTTAAAATAAGAAAAAGTTAGGGTCTAGGCTACCTTCTTAAAATATTTTGAGGGGGTCTGGCCTGGTCAGCAAGAGATAGATTGGTTCTTGATTAGTAAGGGGATCAAGGGTTACAGGGAGAAGACAGGAGAATGAAGTTGAGAAATATATTAGCCATGATCGAATGGTGGAACAGACACCATTCTGCTCCCACATCTTATAGTTGTATGTTCTCTGTGTTCACTGTCTCTGTCCTTGCATATCTCTTTGTCTCCTGTCTCTTTATCTGCGTGTCTCTGCGTTCACAGGCTTTGTGCCTGTGCAGTTCTGTTCACACTCTCTGCTCGTATGTGAATCTGGATGGGATAGAACAAAGAACGAAGAACAAAGAACAATACAGCACAGGAACAGGCCCTTCAGCTCTCTGAGCCTGACACATTTGCCCTTCCATCACTTACAGGATCCATATCCCTCTATTCCCTTCCTATTCATGTATTTGTCCAGGTGTTTCTTGAATGCTGCTATTGTGTCTGCTTCCAACACCTCCTTTAGCAGCACATTCCAGGCATTCACCACCGATTATGTGAAAAACCTACCTTGCACACTTCTTTTAAACATCTCCCCCCACACTTTGAACTTGTGTCCCCTTGTAATTGACCCCTCTACCCTGGGAAAAAGCCTCATACTTTCCACTTTATCCATGTCATTCATAATCTTATAAACTTCTATCAGATCACTCCTCAACCTCTTGCATTCCAGTGAAAACAAATCCAGTCTATCCAAGATAACAAGCATGGGGCTGGATGAACACAGCAGGTCAAGCAGCATCCTCCTGCTCCTG
>JAHRHZ010000144.1:59561499-59581071 GCA_024137785.1 Ginglymostoma cirratum
TCTACCTGCACTGCCACCTTCAGTGATCTGTGGACCTGCACACCTAGATCTCTCTGCATATCAGTACTCCTAAGGGTTCTACCATTCACAGTATAATTTCCAGCTGTAATTGACCTTCCAAAGTACATCAACTCACATTTGTTTGGATTAAACTCCATCTGCCAATTTTCTGCCCATGCCTCCAACTGATCTATATCCTGATGTATTCTCTGACAATCATCCTCATTACCTACAACACAATTAATTTTTGTATTGTCCGCAAACTTACTAATTAGACCAGCCATGTTATCCTCCAAATCATTTATGTAGACCACGAACAGCAGAGGCCCAAGCACTGATCCTGTGGAACACCACTTGTCACAACCCTCCATTCCAAAAAGCTTCCTTCCACCACCACTCTCTGTGTCCTATGATTAAGTCAATTCTCTATCTGATATGATTTTATTTATTTATTGTCATGTGTACCTAAGTACAGTGACAAGCTTTGTTTACAAGCGATACAGGCAAATCGTAGTAAGCAAAGTCATACAAATCATAGGGTGAAAAGAAAACTTAGACAGAGACAACAAGCATGGGGCTGGATGAACACAGCAGGTCAAGCAGCATCATAGGAGCAGGAAAACTTGACGTTTCGGGCCTAAACCCTTCATCAGAAATGGGGGAGGGGAAGAGGGTTCTGAAATAAATAGGGAGAGAGGGGGAGGCGGATAGAGGATGGATAGAGGAGAGGATAGGTGGGGAGGAGGCAGACAAGTCAAAGAGGCGGGGATGGAGCCAGTAAAGGTGAGTGTAGGTAGGGGGTTAGGGAGGAGATAGGTCAGTCCGCAGCTCCCTAACCTGTTTTTCCTCTCACCCCAAGCCACACCCCCATCTCCTATCTACTAACATCATCCCGCCCCCTTGTCCTGTCCGTCCTCCCTGGACTGACCTATCTCCTCCCTAGCCCCCCCACCTACACACACCTTTACTGGCTCCATCCCCGCCTCTTTGACTTGTCTGCCTCCTCTCCACCTATCCTCTCCTCTATCCATCCTCTATCCGCTTCCCCCTCTCTCCCTATTTATTTCAGAACCCTCTTCCCCTCCCCCATTTCTGATGAAGGTTTAGGCCCGAAACGTCAAGTTTTCCTGCTCCTATGATGCTGCTTGACCTGCTGTGTTCATCCAGCCCCATGCTTGTTATCTCGGATTCTCCAGCATCTGCAGTACCTTTTATCTCTTAGACAGAGACATACAGGTTATGTCACACAGAGTGTGCACTAGGCAAGACCAACATTATCAAGATTATCATTATTTGAAGTTAGAGAGTCAATTCATCAGTCTAATAACAACTGGGAAGAAGCTGTTCCTGAACCTGCTGGTACGTGTGTTCAAACTTCTCTCTCTTCTGCCTGATGGAAGAGGTTGTAGGAGATCATTACTGGGATGTGATGTGTCTTTGAAGACGTTGGCAGCCTTTCCATGGCAATGAACCATGTAAATAGAGTCCATAGATGGGAAGTTGGTTTCCGTGATGGTCTGGGCTGTGCACACAACCTTCTGTAGTTTCTTACGGTCCTGGTCAGAGCAGTTGCCATACCAGGCTTTATGCACCTGGACAGTATGCTTTAAATGGTGCATCTGTAGAAGTTGGTGAGGGACTTTATGGACATGCCAAATTTCCTGAGCCACCTGAGGAAGAAGAGGCATTGTTGTGCCTTTTTGACTGTAGCATCTATGTGGGAAATCCAGTACAGGTTGTCAGTTATCATCACTCCGAGGAACTTGACGCTCTCCACCCTCTCAACCTCAGCTCCATTGAAATAGATGGGGGTGTGCTCTCCTCCTTTCTTTCTGAAGTCAATGATCAGTTCCCTAATTTTGCTGATGTTGAGAGAGAGGTTGTTCTCATTGCACCATGTCACTAAGCCCTTTACCTTTCCGTATTCCGACTCACCATTGTTAGATATCTGTCTACGATGGTGATGTCATCAACAAACTTGTAGATGGCATTCATTCAGAATTTGGCAACACAGTCATGGGTGTACAGGGAGTACAGTTGGGGGCTGAGGACGCATACTTGGGACGCATCCAGTGTTGAGTGTTATTGTGGAGGAAGTGCAGTTGTCTATCTTCACTGATTGCAGTCTGTGGTTCAGAAGGCTGAGGACCCATTTGCAGAGGGCAGAGCCAAGACCAAGGTGTCGGTGTTTTGAGATCAGTTTGGGGGCTGCATAATGGTGTTGAAGGCAGAGCTGTAGTCGATGAGCAGGACTCTAATGTAGATGTTCTTGTTGTCCAGATGTGCCAGGGATGAGTGCAGGAGAGTGTCCCTGAGAATCTTTTCCAATAATTTCCAACCATTGACATGAGGCTCATGGCCTGTAATTTCCTGGATTATCCCTGCTACCCTTCTTAAACAAGAGGACAATGTTGACTATTCTCCATTCCTCTGGGACCTTACCTGTGGCCAAAGAGGATACAAAGGTATTGGCCAATGCTCCCGCAACTTGTTCTCTTGCTTCCCTCAATATTTTGGGATTGATCACATCAGAACCTGGGACTTATCTACCTTAATACTTTTTAAAGACACACAACACCTCTTCCTTTTTAATAGCAACTTGGCTTAGAAATTTAACACTCCCTTCCCTGAGATCATCCTCCACCAATTCCTTCTCTTTGATGAATAACGACACAAATTCCTCACCTATCAGAGGAACAGTCACTGGACCTGAAACATTAACTCTGATTTTTTTTCTTAATAGATGCTGCCAGACCTGCTGAGCTTCCAGCAACTTCAGTTTTTGTTCCTGACTTACAGCATCTGCAGTTCCTTTGGTTTTTACCTCATCTATCTCTTTTGGCTCCACACAAAGATTCCCTCCTTTGTCCTCGAGTGGGCCAACCCTTTCCCTGGCTACCTACTTGCTTTTTATATATGTATAAAAAGCTTGGAATTCTCCTTAATCCTATTGCTAATAACTTTTCTTGACCCCTTTTAGCCCTTCTAATTCCTTGTTTAAGTTCCTTCCTACTTCTCTTAAATACTTCAAGGGCTTCGTCAGTCCCATCCTCCTAGACCTTACGTATGTTTCCTTTTCCTTTTGACCAAGGTTGTAACACCCCTGGTCATCCAAGGTTCAGGTAACTTGCCATACCTAACCTTCATTCTTACAGGAACGTGCTGCTCCTGAACTCTTATCAACCGTCATTTTAAATACTCTCACATGTCCGATTTGGATTTATTCTCAAACAGCTGTCTCCAATCAAAATTTTCCAGTTCCTGCCTAATATTGTTGCAGTTCGCCTTCCCCCAGTTTAACACCTTCATCGAAGGAAGGCTGTTATCCCTATCCATTAGTATCTTAAAACTCACAGTGTTATGGTCACTACTGTCAAAATGTGCCCCCACTGAAATTTCACTCACCTGGCCGGGCTCATTTCCTGAACCTTGGTCCAGTATAAACCTCGGTAGACAAACAGGAGGCTGGAAGAGCACAGCAAGCCAAATAGTATCTGGAGGAAAGGAGAAGTCAACATTTTGGGTATTAGCCTTCTTCAGGACTGAAGCATCCTGAGGAGTTCTGAAGAGGGTATTTCTCCAGATACTGCCTGGTTTGCTGTGTTCGTTCAGCCTCCTGTTTGTCTACCTTGGATTCCAGCATCTGCAGTTTTTTTTTGTCTCTAAGCGGTATAACCCTTCACTGGTTGGACTGTTCACGTATTGTGTCAAGAAACACATCTGAATGGCCCTTATAAATTTTACCCCATCTAAGTCCCTAGCACAAGGTGAGACATAGTCAATATAGAGGAAGTTAAAATTACACACCACACCAGCCCTGCTGTTCTTATATCTTTCCAAAATCTGTCTACATATTCTCACTTCTATCTCCCGCTGGCTGTTGAGAGGCCTGTAGTATACTCTCAGCATTGTGATTTTATATTTCCTAGTTCTGAGTTCTACCCACATTGCCTCACTGCATGAGTCATAGAACATAGAACATAGAACAGCACAGCACAGTACAGGCCCTTCGGCCCACGATGTTGTGCCAACCTATTATCCTACTAAGATCAATCTACCCTGCATACCCTACATTTTACTACCCTCCATGTGCCTTAAAAGTCTCTAAAGTATCTGACTCCACTACCACCGCTGGCAGCGCATTCCACACACCCACCACTCTCTGTGTGAAGAACCTACCTCTGACATCTCCCCTATACCTTCCTCCAATCAGCTTAAAATTATGCCCCCTCGTAATAGTCATTTCCATCCTGGGAAAAAGTCTCTTAACTATCCATTCTATCTATGCTTCTCATCATCTTGTAAACCTCTATCAAGTCACCTCACATCCTTCTTCGCTCCAATGAGAAAAGCCCTAGCTCCCTCAACCTTTCCTCATAAGACCTGCCCTCCAGTCCAGGCAGCATCCTGATAACTCTCCTCTGCACCGTCTCCAAAGCTTCCACATCTTTCCTGTAATGAGGTGACCAGAACAGAACAATATTCCAAGTGTGGTCTAACCAGAGTTTTACAGAGCTGCAGCATAACCTCACAGCTCTTAAACTCAATTCCCCTGCCAATGAAAGCAAACACACCATACGGCTTCTTTACAACCCTATCAACTTGGGTAGCAACTTTGAGGGATTTATGGACGTGGACCCCAAGATCCCCCTGTTCCTCCACACTGCCAAGAATCCTGCCATTACCCCTGTATTCTGCATTCAAATTCGACCTTCCAAAATGAATCACTTCACACTTTTCTGGGTTGAATTCCATTTGCCACTTCTTTGCCCAGCTCTGCATCCTGTCAATGTCCCGTTGCAACCTACAACAGCCCTCAATGCTGTCCACAACTCCACCAACCTTCGTGTCATCGGCAAACTTAATAACCCACTCTTCCACTTTTATAAAGTCATTTATAAAGATCGCAAAGAGCAGAGGTCCCAGAACAGATCCCTGCGGAACACCACTGGTCACCAAGCTCCAGGCTGAATACTTTCCATCAACTACCACCCTCTGTATTCTATTGGACAGACAGTTTTGTATCCAGACAGCCAAATTTCCCTGAATCCCATGCCTCCGTACTTTCTGAATGAGCCTACCATGTGGAACCTTATCGAATGCCTTGCTAAAACCCATATACACCACACCCACTGCTCTACCTTCATCGATGTGTTTTGTCACATCCTCAAAGAATTCAATAAGACTTGTGAGGCATGACCTGCCCCTCACAAAGCTTTGCTGACTATTTCTAACCAAACTGTGGTTTTCCAAATAATCATAAATACTATCGCTCAGAATCCTCTCCAATAATTTGCCCACCACAGAAGTAAGACTGACTGGTCTGTAATTTCCAGGATTATCCCTATTCCCTTTCTTGAACAAGGGAATGACATTTGCCACCCTCCAATCTTCTGGTACTCCTCCAGTGGACAGTGAGGATGCAAAGAACATTGCCAAAGGGGCAGCAATCTCTTCTCTCGCTTCCTGTAGCAATCTTGGATATATCCCGTCTGGCCCAGGGGACTTATCTATCCTCGTGTTTTTCAAAATTTCTAGCACATCCTCCTTCCTAACAACAACCTGTTCGAGTATTTCTGCCTGTTTCCTGCTGTCCTCACAAACGTCAAGGTCCCCCTCACTGGTGAATACTGAAGCAAAGTATTCATTAAGGACCTCCCCTACCTCCTCTGACTACGCACACAAGTTCCCTCCACTATCTCTGATTGGCCCTACCCTCACTCTGGCCATCCTCTTATTCCTCACATAAGCATCGAATGCCTTGGGGTTTTCCTTGATCCTACCTGCCAAGGTTTTTACACTTTGGAAGGCACTGGCACCTCTCATTTGCAGTGCTGCTGCCAGGGCGTTGTATGTACTGGGATAGGTACCCAGTTTATGCACCAGACTAAAATGCATCTCAGTACTGCTAACTCATGTTCTGCATATCCCTGTCTTGCCTTTTTGCAATTTATCACTACAGCCACAACTTAACAGCTCAGAAAACTGTTGAATTGCACTGCACAAAACTGCCAAGTCCTCAGCTGAGTGCATGAACATGTTGCTCCACAACAATGTGCTTTATCAATCTCACACCTGTCCATGCCAACCGCTTACATAGCAAACATACTGCTTGTGTTTCAACAAAATAGCCATGTCGTAAAGTCAAAGGGGAGTAGTCCGCAGTCAAGTCAATGAGGACACCCTTCAGTTGGGGATCCTGGCAAAGTAAGTCAAGGGCAGCTTCCGACATAAGTCCAGAGACTTGGATATGGTCGGATATTGGGTCAAGCTTTCAGGAGATCTGTACGTCTCCAGAGCCGGAGTGGGCCACAGCCAGCCCTGTGATTCCAGTGTATTTAGCCTGGCGAGTTGTGTGAACACAGTCAGGAGCTGTACAGATGTCAGTCAGAGGTCTGGTCACTCATTTTTTGGGTAAATGTCAGGCCGCTGCTAATTTGGTGACTAGGCTCCATCTTTCCAGGTAGAGAAACATTATTGTTGCATCACAGTGTTTAGTAGGGTTTGCTCATTATCTCACATGAAATGGTCAGGAGTGCTTTGGGCAAGGAGTTTAACTACACACAAGAGGCTAATGCCTCAGGTTTGCAAGGAATGTAGTGTTGGCGGTGTGCTTTGCCTTCAGTCTGTGGGTGTCTGTGTCTGTATCATTTGAAGGGCCACATATCACTCAAACCTGAAGAACCCCCCCACCCCCTCCCATGCCAAAAGAAGCACTTACCCTACCCATTTTGGATGTGGTCACAGTCATTTTCATCTCCATGATGCACTTACTTACAGCACAATAGAAGGCAACAGCAGTCACCTTCAGACAGAGAGTTATAAGCTCCATCTCCCTCTCTTGGTGAAGCCTCCCCCAAGTGTAAGTGTCCCTTTCTTGGTAGTGCCCCCTCCCTCGCCCCATCAACTCCATAAGCTTCACACTTGTCCAAGTTTCCTCCAGCTGTCTCTCTGGGTCTGCATCTGCCCATTTTACACCTTTAGCCCCAGGCATATCAAGTAAACATGCCAGATCTGTTAGTGCACTGTCCTCCCACAGAGGTCAGGGTGCTGCTGCTATTGATGACCCTCTCCCTCTGCACCATCCCTCTCCGTCCCAGGCACTATCATCTCCCCTGTTTTATATAGAAAGCTGCACCCTTCAGCAATGTCATCCCCTCTGCATCCCAGCATTCTGCTCCCAAAACTACATGATTAATTTTCTCAGCCTTCTCCCCACAGCAGTTTATCTGATAAACCCCCTTTGTCTTTTAGGGGACAAGGACCCACCCCGCTCCAACAGACTGACTGTGGCTCACCCCTTGAGTGACTCACCTTTTAAAGTCCATTATTAAGGATACATTTGCAAAGTACTTGGAAACGTATGGTAAAATAGGGCTGAGTCAGTATGCTTTTGTTAAGAGGAGGTCATATCTGACAAATGTGTTAAAATTCATTGAGGAGGTAACAAGCAAGTTAAAGAAAGGAGAGCCAGTGGACATGATCTATTTGGATTTCCAGAAGATCTATTGCTGAGGCTGTATAAGTCTCTGGTCAGACCCCATTTGGAATACGGTGAGCAGTTTGGGTCCCATATCTAAGGAAGATATGCCAGCCTTGGACGGGGTCAAGAGGAGGTTTACATGTATGATTCCAGGAATGAAGGTCTTGTCATATGAGGAGCAGTTGAGGACTCTGTGCCTGTGCTCAATGGAATTTAGAAAGATGAGGGAGATTCTGATTGAAACTTACAAAATACTGAGAGGCCTGGATAGAGTGGACGTGGAAAAGATGTTTCCACTATTGGGAGAAATTGGGGCCCAAGGCCATACCTTCAGAGTGGAGGAGTGATCCTTTAGAACTTAGATGAGGAGTAATTTCTTCAGCCAGAGGGTAGTTAATCTGTGAAACTCATTGCCACAAAAGGTTGTTGAGGCAAAGTCATTAAATATCTTTAGAGATAGCTAAGTTCTGAATTACTATGGGCATCAAGGTTTAAGGGAGGAGGCAGGAGAGTGGGGCTGAGAAAGATAACAGCTATGATCAAGTGGCAGAGCAGACTTGATGGACTGAATGTTCTAATGCAACTCCTATATCTTCTGGTCTTGTGAATGTTGTGATTTACAAAGAATTTTAAATATACAATGGTCGTGATATTAACCATCCATCATTATCTTTTTGCCAAAGTTAAAAATTAGTTTACTGGAACCATGTCTAGCTCACCCTGTTATATAGTTCTGATCACATCAGCTATAAGTAATTGGTAATCAGAGCAGTGTGTCGCTGGATAAACTATTTCATCTAGTGGCTGATATTCAGAAATATTGGGCAATATATGTAACAGCTTCAAGAAATTATTGCTCAGCACTTAAAGGTAATCAGGACTGAAGATAAATTCCACCAGCAGGCATTGCCTTTGAAGAGAATGCAGTCATGTTCCGTTTTTGTACAGTTCACCACTGGAAATGTGAAGTCACTAAAATTACTAGTGATTGGTATGTATAACTTTATCTTTTTGTTTCTATCTTTTTTATTGCGTATAGTTATAATTGAAGATAAATATATAGAATGGATAACAATAGCTTTATTTCATTGTCTTCTGAAAGCAAAAAATATGAAATCTAAGATCATATAAGCACTAATAATCATAAATTGTTCAATGCATAAAGAAAAGACAATACAAAATCTGAATTTGACTAACTGCTTTCCTCTCCACCAACCATCCTCACTATTCTAGTATCCTACGCCCTTGAAGTCATTGTTTACATCTGAGTTTTGGTTCCCCCTGCTAATTTTTTCCCACTATGACTCAATGTCTGTTATTCTAGCTATTTCCATTTGTGAAGTGTCTTTAATTCTTCGTACTGTAAAGGCATTAATATAAATGCAAACTCTTGACACTGTTTATAATATTACAACAAAATCATTGAGCTTCCATGAAATATCAGGAAATGTTAATCCAAAAAAAAAACAGGACAGAATTTATTCTTGTGTCTACAATCTGGTTAACCAAGCTGTTATGAATTCCACAGATCTCTAACTTCTGTTGCAAACTTAAGTGGCATTCTATCAGGTTCAATCTAAACATCCAAGCTCTAACCTGTTGGCTTAAGATGCAAGGCATTATCCATTTTTTTCTGAAGCTACCTTATCTCTAACCTCATTCTTTGGGTGAATATTAATGGTATGCATAAAATGCTTCTGTTAGACTAACTCATTTATAATTCCTCAATTCATATCCCAAAATTTTCCCTGAATATCAAAACAATGGCAATCACAAAACCTGCCTTCAGCTCCACAATTCCTGATTTCTTTTTTTTGATGCTTCTAATAACTATTAGCCACTACTTTGCATATTCTATGATTCTTTTTGATCTAGACTTGCATGTAACTTTAAATTTGCAGACGGCATGAAACACAAAATGATGGTGAACAATAAGGAGAATAATAACAAATTACATGAGTACGTAGACAGACTGATGAAATGACTGCAGTTTAATGCAATGAAACGTGAAGTAATATGCTTTGTAGCAAGATATATTAATTGATGGTATATATGGAGGTCACAAACTAGTCTTATTGTGCAAAGTTGGTTGAAAGAATAATTTAGTAAATTAAGAACCTGTAGTTGGAGAATAAATAAATTCCTATAGAAGGAACCGGTTTTATTTTAGGTAATGACCTGACTGTTGTAGAGGTATTAGCCTCACTAAGGGTGGTGGAACAATCACTAGAGTTAAACCCCAAGATGTCAACAGCGAGCCCAATGAGACAACCAACGAACCAGAACAGTTGACAGAGAGATCCGTGGTACAGCGACCAAAGAAGAAAGAGTTGAATTGGACTCCTCCAGAAGGCCGCTACCCTAGGCTCAACGTGCATGTTCAAGCTGTCAGGAGATGTGTTAACGCCAAATTCATCAGCTGCAATCACAAGATAGTGTAGAACATCACCTAAGCACAACACAATGCCATCCATTCTCTCAAGACCAGTTGCAACATTGTCATCAAACTAGCAGACAAAGGAGGGGCAATTGTCATACAGGATAGAACAGACTACTGCAAAGAAGCATACTGACAACTAAACAGCTAGGAATACTGCAGACAACTACCTGCTGATCCATCCAAAGAAAACACTCATCAACTAAACAGACTGATGAAGACCTTTGATCCAGACCTTCAGAGAATCTTGTGCACTCTCATCCCATATACTTCTTGCATAGGAGATTTCTACTGCCTTCTGATGATACACAAAGCCAACACACCTGGACATCCCATCGTATCAGGCAATGGGACCCTGTGTGAGATTCTGTCTGGCTATGTTAAGGGCATCCTGAAGCCCATTGCACAAGGAATCCCCAGCTTCTGTTGCAACACAAAAGATTTCTTACAGGAACTCAGCACCCACAGACCAGTCAAACCAGGAACATTCCTCGTCACAATGGACATTTCGGCACTCTACACCAGCTTCCACCATGACGACAATATCACTGCAACAGCCTCAGTTCTCAATACCAACAATTGCCCATTTCCAGACACCATCCTATAACTCATTCGCTTCTTCCTCGACCACAACATTTTCACCTTTGACAACCAGCTCTTTATCCAGGCAAATGGAACAGTTATGGGGACCAAATTTGCTCCCTAACACACCAACATTTTCATGCACAATTTTGAATAAAACTGCTTTGCTGCGCAGAACCTCCAACCAATGCTATACACCAGAAACATCGACAACATTTCTTCGTTTGGATTCATGATGAGGAATCACTGAAATTACTACATAGTGATATCAACAAATTTCATCCCACATTCAGACTTACCATGAACTACCCTTCAGAATCAGTCACATTATTGGACACATGCAACTCCATCAAGGAAGGACACCTCAGTACCTCTCTCTAGTGCAAGTCCACTCATAACCGCATGATACTGCACTGCTCTAGCTTCCACCCCAAAAATATTAAAGAAGTCAACCCCTACAGACAAGCCCTGCACATATACAGGATCTGCTCAGATGGGGAGAAATGTGACTGACACCTAAAGATTTTGAAGGACGCCTTCATAAAAACGGGATATGATGCTCAACTCATTGATCGCCGGTTCCAACATGGATGAAAATCTGTAATGACCTCCTCAGAAGACAGACACAGAATACATCCAATAGACTATCCTTCATCATCCAGTACTTCCATGGAGCGGAGAGACTTCACCATGTTCTTCGCAGCCTTCAGACTACAGTCACAGATGATAAGGAGCATCTCGCCAAAATCTTCCCTATGCCTCCACTTCTTGCCTTCAAATAACCACCAAATCTTAAACACACCATCATTCGCAGCAAACTGCCCAGCCTTCAGGACAACATCAACCACAACGTCACACAACCCTGCCAAGGCAACCTCTGCAAGACATGACAGATCATCAACATGGATACTAACCATCACACGTGGGAACACTACCCACCACGTACACGGCAGATACTCACGTGACTCAGCTAATGTTGTCTATCTCATATGCAGCAGGCAAGGATGCCCTGAGGCATGGTATATTGGTGAGACAATGCAGATGCTACGACAATGGATGAATGGACACCGTGTAACAATCACCAGACAGGAACCCTCCCTCCCAGTGGGGGGATACTTCAGCGGTCAAGGACATTTAGCCTCCGATCTTTGGGTAAGTGTCTTCCAAGGCAGCCTTCGAGATACACAACAACGCAGGATCACCGAGCAGTAACTGATAGCCAAGTTCCATAACCATGAAGACGGCCTCAGCAGTGATCTTGTTTTCACATCACGTACATGTGACCACACCACACTGCTCTGTCTCTGTAAAATCTTCCTTACCGTCCTGTTTGGGCACATTGCTAAAGTGTTATGATCTCTCTACCTTAATTAGTTTGTACAGTTTTGGATTACTAGTTACGTTGGTTAGACCCTTGACGTACGACTCTTATACCTATCATGTTATTCCAGATGCTCTTCACAGATGCTGCCAGGCCTGCTGAGCTTTTCCAGCAAATTCTGTTTTTGTTCCTGATTTACAGCATCCGCAGTTCTTTCGGTTTTTGTTATTCGAGTCATTTGGTTTGCCTCCGGAACCACATTATTTTTAATTTTTGTAATTATCTCTCTGCCTCATTTAATCTGAGGGTTTAATTTATAGGTCTTTGCTTCGCTTGTTATTCAGCTGTTGACATTTTACTCACACTGTCTAACACTTTTGTTCACCTGCTGAGAAGTATTATTCGATACTCCACTCGCACGATTTGTATGATCTTTTGATTTCTCTGCCTGTAAATTCTGTGTTCTGTGTGCTTCTCTCTCACTTCACCTGACAAAGGGCTATACTTCAAAAGCTTGTGATCTCAAATAAACCTGTTGGACTATAACCTTGTGTCATGTGATTTCTGACTTTGTCCATCCCAGTCCAACGCCGGCACCTCCACATCATGGAGTTAAATAAACCATGACTTACCAGGAGGATTGTCCTGGATTGTTTCCCGACTATGTTGTCGCTAGATTTCAGGCCCAAAGATGACTCTTTTTCCTCTCTAATCCAATCAAACGAGGAAATGACTTGGATTTTTGCTTATTGAATATATTTCTTTAAAAAATGTAACTAAAAGGTAGTGAGAGTGAAGTTGACACTTTAACCTGTTTTCTTTATAGAAATAGAACAAACAGATCATGAATTTAAAGAATTATACCAAACAGCCTACTCAGATATTGAGTCATAAACAAAGCTGGAGTTTTATTAATTGAAAGACATGGTACTAATGAGGAAATGGAGACCACCTCAAATACCAGCTGATAAGGAATTGGGTAGTTGTCCGTCACGTAGTGGTTCCATCTAGGTATCAGAATGAAATATTATGAGTGGCTCATGAAATCCCAATGGCAGGTTACTTAGGAAAATACAGCCCAAAATACTTAAATATTTTGATTGGCCAGGTTAACATAGATATGGTCAAATTGTGCCAGACAATGCCATCTGAGTCAGGGAGTGAGGACGTTTTAGTCATCAATTAAATCTGGGCCTTTAAGTCCAATATCAGCTTTTGAAGAAGCGTTTAGAAAGGTCTTAATGGATTGTGTAAGATCTCTACCTAAAACCAGGAATGGAAATTAGTAATTTTTAATGACAATGTAAGTTTCTACAAGATTTCCTGAAGCTGTGCCTCTAGGGAAAATTACTGCAACAACAGTCATGTAAAAAGTAATTACATTTTTCCCAAATTATAGGTTACCCAAAGCAAAGCAATCAGATTAGGGTTCAAATATTATACATCAATTTGCAAATGAATTATGACGAGCTTGGTAATAAAGTAATTTTCCACTTTTCACCCAAAATCTTAACATGCATTGGAAAAATGGTATTAAACTTTGATGACCATGATTAGAGCTTAAATCAAGACTGCCGTAATAATTGGGATAAAGGAATTCATTTGTTACTGTTTGCCTTTAGGCTGATCCTAGTGCATCAACACAATTCAGTCCTGAGTGGTGAAAGGGCCACTTAAATTGTTTAATAAAAAAACTGATTACACGAAGCTGGGCGGCTATACTTTCAGCATATGTTTTGAGTTTCAGAGAGTCGTTAACCAAAAGCATGTGAGTTGGCCAGAATATCATTTGAAGAATGTTCAACAAACAGTGAAACCTACAGCAAATAAAAAGGCCAAAGTTTGACTTTCTGTTGCTGGAGACCAGGTGTTAGTTTTTTTTAAAAAAACAGAAAATGCTGGAGAAACTCAGCTGCTCTCGCAGCATGTGTGGGAGAGAATCAGAGTTAACGCTTCGAGTTCAGAATGATGCTTCTTCAGAAAGATGTTGACAGAAAATGAGGTGAACAGCGGAGTATTGCATGAGAAAACACATTAGAGCTCCTGGAAACACTCCCTGAATTTGACGCTCAGCCAATTTTTGTCAAATAGAGCCGACTGAGATGAATAATCTCTTGTATTGTATTGTTTATATGATTTATTTCCTTCACAAGTAATGGTGTATACCATATTATCAGTAGTCATATACTGGTTTGATTCTTACTGCATGTAAACAGATTTTTATCGTTAGCAAAATAAAGCAGGATCTACACCTGAGCTGTTCTCCACATAGAGTCATAGAGGAATGTAGCATGGAAACAGGCCCTTCGGCCCAAACTGGTCCATGCTGAACATGGTGCCCACTCAGCTAGTACCAATTGCCTGCATTTGGTCCATATCCCTCTAAACACTTCCCATCCATTTACTTATCCAAATGTTTTTTAAATGTTGCTATTGTACCTAAATCAACCACTTTCGCTGGCAGCCCATTCCATGTACCCAACACTCTCTGCGTGAAGAAGTTGTCCCTCAGGTCCTTCTTAAATCTTTTCCCTGTCAGCTTAAACCTATGCCCTCTAATTTCCAATCCCCCATCCTGGGAAAAAAAAATATGCATTTATTCTATCTATGCCCCTCATGGTTTTATACACCTCAATAAGGTCACCCTTCATTCTCCTACGTTCCAAGGAATGAAGTCCTTCCCTCGCCAACCTGTCCCTATAACTCTGACCTACTAGTCTTGGCAGCGTCCTCATAGATCTTCTCTGCACAATTTCCACCTTAACTATATTTTTTCTAAAACAGGGTGACCAAAACTGTACACAACACACCACGTACGGCCTCACAAAGACTTATAAAACTGTAAAATAACGTCCCAACTCCTGTACTCAATGCCTCAACCAATGAAGGTCAGCTTGCTAAATGCCTTCTTCACTACCCTGTTCAACTGTGATGCTGCTTTCAATGAACTATGTACTTGTACCTCTATGTCCCTCTGTTCCACAACATTCCTCAGAATCTTGCCATTTACTATATAAGTCCTACCTTGGCTGGAGTTTCCAAAGTACAACACCTCACACTTATCTGTATTGAATTGCATTTACTAATCCTCAACCCACTTCCCCATCTGATCAAGATCCCTCTGTAATTTTTCATAACCTTCTTCGCTATTAATGATACCTCCTAATTTTGTATCATCCGCAAACTTACTAATCATGCCTTGTACATTCACATCTAGATCATTTATGTAAATAACAAATAACAAAGGTCCCAGCACTGACCCCTGTGGCACACTGCAAATCACAGGCCTCCAGCCTGAGAACTAACCTTTAACCATCATCCTCTGCTTCCTAACATTGAGCCAATTTTGAATCCAATTAGCTAGCAACCCCTGGATCCCATGTGACCTAACTTTCATGACAAGCTTGCCGTGCGTGATCTTGTCATGAGAGTGTGAGCAAATTATTCTTACCATCTATATATACTGTAGAAATTTGGCATGTTACATTGAAATGGTGAGCTAGATTTTCATCTTCTAGAAAAGTTTTGAGACATGAAATCTCCTGGTTTGGCATGCCTGTCTTGAGAGAAGGTGAATTAAAATGTGTGGCTTTCCTTCTGGTAGGGTGGATTTGGGAGGAGACAACTAAAAGCAGGGTTTGGGCTAGTCACCCCCCAAGAGTTTCAGGTGGGAGGTTAAGGAGGAATAATACTGACAGTAAAACAAAGAACAGTTTGCTGGCCATCAACCTCCACACCCCATACATTCCCCATACATCATCCATGCTTTCCCACGTGACCTCATGGCACCCACACATAAACACACCATTTCTTGGTCCATTATAGCTTCTTCACATTGAGGCTACCCTCTATTTTGTGCTATGTTTCTATTCAAACAAATCTAGATACTCAAAACTGGAACCTCATGCAACACTTTGGGCCATTACCAGAATTATATTCAATCGATATCCATAGTCTCATGGCTCTGAATACAAGTCACTCCGCCATCATCATCAAGCTGGAAAATCAACTCTACTTAAAAGGAAGATTGTCAATCTGGTGAAAATGCAACACAGGACTATTGGTGAAACAACGGATGCAGCATGGGATAGGCAGGACTCAGTAAACCTAAAACTAACCAGTCCTGCCACATCTTATTGTGAATGGTTCTGGACAATTAAACATCTAACTGGAGGAATGGGTATATCCAAAAATATCTCCATCTTCAATAATGGGGGAGCCTAGCACACCAATGCAAAAGACAAGGATGAAATATTTTCAATTGTCTTTAGCTAGAAGTAGTGAGTGAAGAAATAATCTCAGTCTCCCCCAGTGGCCACAAATATCACAGATACAAGTCTTCAGCCAATTTGGTTCACTCAATGTAATATCAATGCCTGAAAGCATTGGATACTGCAAGGCCTAAGAGCTCTGACAACAATTCATCAATAATTGTGAAGATTTGTGCTCCAGAACTAGCCATGCACTTAGTCAAGTTGTTCCAGTACACTACAACATGAGTATCTATCTGGCAATATAGAAAATTGCCCATGTATGATCTATTCAGAAAAAGCAGAATAAATCCAATCTGATCAAATAACACTCATCAGTTTACTCTTGATGAGCAACAACTTGATGGAAGTTGTTATTGATAGTATTATAAAGTGTCACTTACTCAATAGCAGAATTGTTATGATGCAGAAGGGGGTCATTTGACCTATCATGCCTGCATTGGTTCTGAGTGAGCATCGCATCTTCGTGCCATTCTCCTATCTTTTCTTGAGAATCCTGAATATTGTTTCTATTTGCAAAATCATCTGAACCCTCTTAAACACCTCAGTTGAACATGCCACCACATAAAAGCTAGGTAATGACCATCTCTATAAAGAGAATCTAAGCATCATTCATTGACATTATCATTACAGAATCCTCCACTGTCAACAACCTGGGGATTACAGTTTACTAGAAATTGAACTAGACCAACCATGTCTATTGAGAACATGTTGAAGGCTAGGAATTTTGCAGAGAGTAATGCATGTCCTAACTCTTCAAAGTTTATCCACTGTTTGTGAGGAACAATTCAGGATGGAATACTCTCCACGTGCCTGGATGGGTGCAGCTCCAGCAACACTCAAGGACCTTGACAACATCCAGAACAAATGAGGCCATTTGGTGTTGGCACTCTGCCCACCACCTTCAACATTCACTCTTTCCACCAGAGACGTACAGTGACAGCAATGTTTAGCATTTACAAGATGAACAGCCACTCAACTAGAAGGAAAAGTGCAGCAAATAAATGTTTACACCATCATCAGCAAGTTTTCCTCAAAGTTACGAAACATCCAAATTTTGAACTATATTACTGCTCTTTTCCTGTTGCTGGGTCAAAGTTCTACACTTCCCTTCCTAACAGTACTATGGGTGTACCACTACCACCATCTTAGGTACAAACTGGGATGGACATTAACGTTTGCCTGACCAACGATGTCATACCCTGAAAAATAATTTTTAAAAAATGGTTATTGTATTTCCCAAGTTATCTGCATATCTAATCTCCTGAAGTATGACAGGTTAGAGTTTTTTGATGATGTCGGCAAGATTTCAGTAGCAATAGTTGAAGTCACCTGCCACATTGATCCTCAGTCATCTCCAGGTAGCTCCTTCTTCATTGGCAGATCATATGTATATCATGGCCTATCATTCCTTCTAACATTTTGCCCTTCTTCCTTATCTTTCTGAAATTAGGTCTCCACTTTTCCTCCAAAGACTATCACACCTCATTGTAATTGGGCCTAAAATAAGTCAGCCTTACCCTTACTGCCAGCTGTTGCCTTCTTTATGATCAGTCAGTCATTCAATTGCTCATGATGTCCTAACTCTCTGCTCCCTTGCACCCACGATGCCAGAAATACAAACTGGCCCTATACAGTCTGAGAGCTGATTGGCAACTCTGCTCTGTCTCTGCACACTGCCCAAGGCACCTGTCCCTCAATGAATGAATATCCCTTGGTTCCTTTTAAATCTTTTTGGCTGCTAGTAATTTCCTGAAGTAGTCATGACTGGCTGTGTTTGGCCCAACCTGTGTTTGTCCCCCCTCACTGTCTGTCCCAGAGAATATGACTAGCCTATGCATCCCCATAAAACTCTCAACACCACCCATTTAACAAACTTCCAATAAGCTCTCGAACAAAGATATTTGTCTTTTGGCAATCCCTTCCTGCTCCCATCCTAGTGAACATAGCCAATCAGCACTGGTTTTTTTTCAGGAGCCATCCATCTCTGGTCCTGCCTTTGATAAATCCCAAATATTTAGCAAATGTTTCAGAGATAGTAGGAACTGCAGCTGCTGGAGAATCTGAGATAACAAGGTGTAGAGCTGGATGAACACAGCAGGCCAAGAGCATCAGAGGAGCAGGAAAGCTGATGTTTTTGCTGACGTTTCTAGGCCCGAAACGTCAGCTTTCCTGCTCCTCTGATGCTGCTTATCCTGCTGTGTTCACCCAGCTCTACACCTTGTTATCTCTGTTTAGCAAATGTTGTCTGTCAGCATTGTGTTGATTTGTCTGACATCCCTAGATACAACACAAATACAGATGCTCCTTCTACAACCGAATATTGAGCTTTGCATGCATGAAGCATATCAGGAGCAGGATATTAAAAAGTATACATGTAAATTGCAGACAGAAAGTGGCTGATGCAAAAACATTAAGGAGAATATAGGACTCATTTGCAGTACTTTATTTTAGTTTTTAGAGTGCTGAACTCAACCGGTTGAAGTTTTAAGCCAGTTGGTATACTGAAGGATTGATGTGAAACCATCTCCTTGGTTTTGTATCCTTTTCATATTCAGGAATCAGACTGGCAATCTGACTCCCAAGTTATACTTCCATTTTCATGTCGATGCACATTGGAAACTACATTGATGTAACAGCAACAATATGATAGGAAGATAACAAGCATGGGGCTGGATGAACACAGCAGGTCAAGCAGCATCATAGGAGCAGGAAAACTTGACGTTTCGGGCCTAAACCCTTCATCAGAAATGGGGGAGGGGAAGAGGGTTCTGAAATAAATAGGGAGAGAGGGGGAGGCGGATAGAGGATGGATAGAGGAGAGGATAGGTGGAGAGGAGGCAGACAAGTCGAAGAGGCGGGGATGGAGCCAGTAAAGGTGAGTGTAGGTAGGGGGGTAGGGAGGAGATAGGTCAGTCCAGGGAGGATGGACATGTCATCTGAGGAATGGGAGGGGGAGTTGAAATGGTTCGCGACTGGGAGGTGCAGTTGTTTGTTGCGAACTGAGCACAGGTGTTCTGCAAAGCGGTCCCCAAGCCTCCGCTTGGTTTCCCCGATGTAGAGGAAGCCACAACGGGTACAGCGGATGCAGTATACCACATTGGCAGATGTGCAGGTGAACCTCTGCCTGATGTGGAATGTCTTCTTGGGGCCTGGGATTGGGTGAGGGAGGAGGTGTGGGGGTAGGTGTAGCACTTCCTGCGGTTACAAGGAAAAGTGCCGGGTGTGGTGGGGCTGGAGGGGAGTGTGGCGCGGACAAGGGAGTCGCGGAGGGAGTGGTCCCTCCGGAAGGCAGATAAGGGTGGGGAGGGAAAGATGTCTTTGGTGGTGGGGTCTGACTGTAGATGGCGGAAGTGTCTGAGGATGATGCGTTGGATCCGGAGGTTGGTGGGGTGGTATGTGAGGACGAGGGGGATTCTTTTTTGATTATTGTTGCGGGGACGGGGCGTGAGGGATGTGTTCCGGGAAATGCGGGAGA
>JAHRHZ010000144.1:59581471-59654198 GCA_024137785.1 Ginglymostoma cirratum
GAGATGGTCCAGGTGAACTTCAGGTTGGGGTGGAAAGTGTTGGTGAATTGGATGAACTGTTCGAGCTCCTCGTGGGAGCACGAGGCGGCGCCGATGCAGTCATCAATGTAACGGAGGAAGAGGTGGGGTTTAGGGCCAGTGTAGGTACGGAAGAGGGATTGTTCCACATAACCTACGAAGAGGCAGGCATAGCTTGGACCCATGCGGGTACCCATGGCCACACCCTTTGTTTGTAGGAAGTGGGAGGAATTGAAAGAAAAGTTGTTGAGGGTGAGGACGAGTTCGGCTAGGCGGATGAGGGTGTCGGTGGAGGGGGATTGGTCCGTTCTGCGGGACAGGAAGAAGCGGAGGGCCTTTAGGCCATCAGCATGGGGAATACAGGTATATAGGGACTGGACGTCCATAGTAAAAATGAGGTGTTGGGGACCTGGGAATTGGAAGTTCTGGAGGAGGTGGAGGGCATGGGTGGTGTCACGGACGTAGGTAGGGAGTTCCTGGACCAAGGGGGTGAAAATGGAGTCTAGGTAGGTGGAGATGAGTTCGGTGGGGCAGGAGCAGGCGGAGACAATGGGTCGACCAGGGCATTCAGGTTTGTGGATTTTGGGGAGGAGATAGAAGCGGGCGGTGCGGGGTTGGGGAACGATGAGGTTGGAGGCGGTGGGTGGGAGGTCACCTGAGGTGATGAGGTTGTGGATGGTTTGGGAGATGATGGTTTGGTGCTCGGGGGTGGGATCATGATCCAGGGGGCGGTAGGAGGAGGTGTCAGAGAGTTGGCGCCTGGCCTCAGCAATGTAGAGGTCAGTGCGCCATACTACGACTGCCCCTCCCTTGTCCGCGGGTTTTATGGTGAGGTTGGGATTGGAGCGGAGGGAGTGGAGGGCTGCACGTTCTGCGGGGGAGAGGTTGGAGTGTTTGAGAGGGGTAGAGAGGTTGAGACGATTGATGTCCCCCTCTCTCCCTATTTATTTCAGAACCCTCTTCCCCTCCCCCATTTCTGATGAAGGGTTTAGGCCCGAAACGTCAAGTTTTCCTGCTCCTATGATGCTGCTTGACCTGCTGTGTTCATCCAGCCCCATGCTTGTTATCTCGGATTCTCCAGCATCTGCAGTACCTTTTATCTCTGATAGGAAGATAAGTTGCCTTACAGATAAAATATTTCTGAACATGTTTAATCAGTATAATTATTAATTGCTGAGGTCCATAATGTGGAACATCATCCTCTCAAACTTTATCTTGGAAGAAAATCCAATAAAGTATCTTTATCTCCTCTACAAAGTAAGCAAATAACACAATGTTGTACTTTATAGTGCTTTATGAAACTTGTCCATGTATTTCCAAAAAAATGACTGCCATGCAAATATTAAGCTATTAAAGAATTACAAATGCTGTTCTCTACAGGTATCTTTGTTTGCACAAAAAATGACAGGCTGATATGATTATACCTGTGAATGCCCTTTAACCATGTAGACTGACAATGGGACAAGGAGTTCTATGGCATTGTCCTAATCAAAATTATATTTGAAAAGCTTTCTTCCTGTCTTTGATGAAAATAATGAATTGGAGTTTAAAATGGACATATGGGCAAAATAAAGAGATATTGTAATGTTGTGCCCAGACTGTGACTTAGATCTGTAACAGTCCAGGTATATATAAAAACTGAATCTTAGCCATTGCGGCAGAAGTGCTAAATGTTCAGCAGCTGCTTGCTGATAGACAAGATTTCAGAATATTCTTTTCATTTGACGAAATAAAGAGTGCAATATGCTGTAAAGCCTAATTACAATGTTCTTGTTAGTTATTCAATGTAAGCAGCAGTGATACTCTTCACATGGCTACAGATTCTCCTTCAATTGAACGTTGAATTAAAAGCTTCTTAATAATGGCGAAGTGTTTCGTTCAGACATGAATGCAGACTTTATAAATCATTATGCACTACTAACCATTTAGGCTGATGTTTTGAATTGCTGAGAGATTCTTAACACAAATAAAAGCCTGACATCTAAGACAACAAGATACATCTTCATTTGTCTAAAAGTCCAATGTTTTCTGAGTAGTACAATTTAAACTTCTCAATTGTCTTATGCTACAGAATTACTGTATCAGTAACTCAGAATATTAAATTAAAGTCTGAAGAAACGAGTGCATAGTGGTTAGCACTGTGCCCCTCAGTATTAGGGACCTGGGTTTGATTCCACCCTTGAGCGACTGTCTCTGTGGAGTTTGCATATTCTCCCAGCGTCTGTGCAGGTTTCCTCCAGGTGCTCCAGATTCCTCTCCCTGTCCAGAGATGTGCAGGTTAGGTGGATTGGGGGCCATGCTAAATTGCTGATACTGTGCAGGCTGGGAGATTAGCTATGGGGAATGCAGGGTTACAGGGGTGGGTCTGGGTGGCATGCTCTTCAGAAGGGGTTAGTGTTGACTCAATGGGCCAAATGGCCTATTTCCACACTGTGGGGATTCTATGAAAAACACCCTTTTAATTTTGTTTAAATATACAAATATACAACTACATGTGTGTTAACAGCTATAATGTGTGAATGCAGCTACCACAATGAATATTCAAATCTGCCATACCTGGTCACACAATCTGAATTACAAATCCATCCATCAGACTAAACATATTGTATGGGAAAAGAAGGCATTTCATTGCCAGGTTAGCCAGCTAAAATGTTTTGATGAAAGAATTACTTAGGTTAAGCAATGTATCTCAAATCTCCCCAAGTGCAGAAATTTGAGCAAACAACCAGTAACCAAAAAAAGCTGCAGGGAAGGTGTAAAGTGTAATCCCAGTTGTCTAAAAGAAAATACATGTTTCTGGTATATCAAACTTATGTAAATATCTGCAGTATACTAGCAACACCTTGTGAGTTTGTATTGCTGAGAAAAGCTGCTAGCTCATCATTTTTTTAAAGTACAGAAGTACAGAGGAAAAGAAAAATACATAGCATGACAAATGTGAAATTACTGTGGACTAAAGAGAGATGTTTAAGTAAGCATAATAAAAGCAAATTTTCATTCACTTCTTCACTGTTAAGTGCTCCATAACGCACATTACCTAAATGTTATACACCTTTATGAAAATCAGCAAATACTATATTAGATATGAATTCTGATATTTAATTCTTCTATTGTTACTAAATATTGTGTGATGTCTCTATTCAATGATTGCGAGCATCTTTCCAGATAGATTCTAATTTAAGAAATTCTCATTCGCTTCAATGTGACAATAGGCTTATAAACCTCTTGATGTCTCTGTGATCACACTGTAACCTCCCTCTTTCAATTTCTGTCTCTTTATTCTCTAATCTTTTACTTTTTTCTGATCTCTTGGTCTAATCTCTCTGCCTGTGATCTCTCGTCTGTGTCTTGGCTTGCTTAATGATTTAATAGCACATTTTGCCTGAAATATTTATACTTCTTTAAATTCTTTATTCCTACCACTTTTATTTACTGTTTCTGTGCCTTCTTAGTAAAACAAATCAGGACCTGTCTACTGGAAGCTACTAAGAAAGCGCGTTCCAGTCTTTGATAAAGTTACCTACTAATCATCCTGAAATTTTCACACAATGTGATTGGAATGTTCTCTTTACAAAAATTACTTAAAATAGTCCAAATTAAATCCCCTCTATAGAGCTCAGTATACTGAAAATAAACCTTTTACTTTGAGATACTTATATTCACCAACTAACAATTATAAGTAGAGCAACCTGCATAGTGGTGGTGATTTTCTTTAACAAACCACACGACAGCTTTAAACCGAATTATTAACTTGCCCTTCAAGCTAAGAGCTAAATGACCCATGTCACTCTGTGAGTTACGTCTCAGCAAATCACTGCAACCTCACACACCACCACACCCCTAACAAAGACAATAATACATAATTTGGAGAAAATCAAGCTCGCATAGATAAGGAATTTTCTGTAATAGTATAGGGTTGAAATGATCCTTTATCGATTGTTCCACATTTCACCAGCAGCTTTGATATGACAACTCTTGACAATAAATTCAGAAAATGTTGCTCACAAAAGATCTAATAACCTCTGCGGCACGGATTTCTGCTTTCTCAATACTAATTTCAATCCTTTGCCAAGTCAGGAGATCTCCAGGATTTCCTCACCTGCCATTATGCACAGTAAGAAAGCAATCACTTTGTAATATTCTCACAGGCAGCAAATCTGGAAATTAAAAGCACTTTTTAAAAAAATGCAGACAGCAAAACAAAGGTTGGGATGTACATACACGCTTGTGGAAGATAGGGGCCTGAGGACATGGTGGGGTGAGGGTGATAGCAATGAGGGGTGAAGTCATATGGACACTGAGTCAACATATGAGATTCTTGAGGTGAGTGGAAAATTGAGGGGAGATACGAAAATTTAACATAGCTTTGAGATAATCTTGAGAGACCAATATATTCGTAAATGGCCTTTTAAACTGTAATCTCAGGGGTCAGCCTACTTCATTCACATTTTGATAGTGCAGGAGCAAGACCCCTTTGAGACCAATTTAATGCTCCATGGGCTGTAAAATCCTGCTCCCTTGCAGGCTGGAGATAGCAGTGATCAGTTTAGTTCTGATTCTGTCTTCCACAGGAAAATTGGGTCCCTGATAATGGGAGGTAAATAGGGCAGCATTAAGACGTTATTCCGAAATACAGTGATCAAAACAATAAAGCAACGAAATATATCATTTCAGGGTTATATCTTATTAGGTTTGTATGAGATACCCAAGGATAGCATTCAATAATTTAAATTTTCATGATTAAAGATTTCAAACAAATTGACATGTCAAACAAATTATCAAACCAAATGATCCCAAAGTTGAAAAGAACTGATAGCATCAATATAAAACAAAGAACTGGGGATGTTGGAAATCTAAAACACAAACAAAAAGTGCTGGTGAAATTCAGCAGATCTAAGTTTCAAATTTCAAGTCTGATGACCCTTCGTCAGTACAGAACCCTTTGTCAGAGCATTTTTCTGATCAAGGGTCACTGGACTCGAAATGTTAACTCTGTTTCTCTCTATACAGATGCTGTCAGGCCTGCTGAGTTTCTCCAGGACATTCTGTTTTTGTTTCTAGTTAGCATCAACTCCATCTCCAGCCAGTCATGGGTTTTGGTCCAAGGACTGGCAATAAGAATAATCCATTTACATTCAGTCAAAAGCAATAGGGCTCTTGTTGGAAATGGTACATTCTGGGTATCATATTCAATAAATACGGCCAACATATGGCAAATGCTTTTACAGATTAGCCTAGCATGCCTACTTTCTTCTTTTGCAGTGGCCAAAGTGCTGAATAAAATGCATGAATAGCACGTTAAGCCAAGAGAATGCTGTGCAATGAACCAAATAACAGCTGCTGTCAATCATGACAGCAGCTAGTGAATTCCATTACTGGAAACAGTGACCTTTCCCTGGGAAATTCAGTCTGCTGTGCAGAAAAGAAGTAATCAGTTTGGCATAATTGTGTACAAAACCGTGAACTGGAAAAGACGGCTACTGTGATAATTACAAGGAATGGCATACAACGACACATGTTTTTGTTTCTTGTGTTTTTAGATGGAAGAATCTCCTCTGTGCCATGAATGAATGAATGAATTCATATATTTTGTACTGAATGTTGCTCTGGGAGAGGTAGAGTGGAACCAGTTTTGTTCAAACATGAAATGTCAAAAACTTTCCTGCTAATTTTGAAAATTTTGACTCAGGCTGGGTGCAGTTCCATGCACAGCAGCTGCTCATCAGTGTTATGGCCATTTGTCATCAAAGAACCTAGAAAATAAACATTGGCAAGCTATACTACTCTTGGGGCATTGCAGCTGAGCCAAATTCTGCCTTCAGCTAATAACCATGTATGAAAAATAAATCCAACAAGAGTTACAAGAAAGCAAAATAAGAACAGCAAACATTGTAGGTTTTATCAGGATCTGTTTTAAACAAAAGGGTTAAGGGTGTCAGCCAAATTAAATCCATCCACATTCAGACAAATTCTAATAACTTGAGAAAAGCAACAGATCCAAATGTTTCATGACACACTGATCCTTTATTGTTCAAAGTTGCATTTCACCCTGTTAAGTGTTAGAAAAGCATTAAAATGAGGGCATTAACAAACAACCCCCGACATCTTGCAACCCTTGGAAATTTCACAGTGAGCCATTTAAAGTGGGCATTAAGGGGCAGCAAGGTTACTATATGTTAACAAGGCCACTCTTAAGGATAAATTTCTCCTCAGCTCGGTCCTACTTGCCTGATCCCTTATTCTGAGACAGCACACTCAGTGTTAGACTCTCCAGCTGGGAGAGCATCATCACAGCCTCCACCCTGTTATCCCTTAAGAATTCCGTGTGTTTCAATGAAATCACTTTTCATTCTCCAAAAATCCAGCGTATACTGGCTTGGTCTGCTCAAGATTTCCTTGCAGGACAATTCTGTCATTTCAGGATTCAGACTAGTAAGCTTATTTTATATTCCCTCGAAGGCAAGTACCTCTTTCTTTAGATAAGATGACCACAGAAATTTAAGGAACAAAAGCAGACGTTGCTGGAAAAGCTCACCAGGTCTGGCAGCTGCTGTGAAGAAAAAACAGAGTTGTTAACTCTGATGTTTTTTTCACAGATGCTGCCAAACCTGCTGAGCTTTTCCAGCAACTTTTGTTTTTGTTCCTGATTTACAGTATCCACAGTTCTTCCGGTTATTATTACAGAAATTTAAGGTGTGGGCTAATGAATACTTTTCCTGTACTCTCCAGAAGAAAAGCTGACAGATAGCTGATAAACTGGACAAGTCTGTCCCACAACCACAACATGCTTGGGACATGCTAAGTTGGTGCAAAGTGGAACTTCCAATTCCTCAGTTGTCGAATCTAATTGGCCAGCAGCTCCCGGTAGCGCCAGAGCTCAGTAAGGGATGTTGCTGGGACTGTAACCAGTACCAATATAAAAGCTTATGGGTCCCTGAACTCATGTAAGTATGGTGCATTGTGTTGGGAGAGTTTGACAACCTTAGCAAAGGCTGAGTGAGGAGGAAGAGGAGTGAGCTTTACATCCCATGAGGGTAGGATATAGGCAGGGCTACCATTCTCAAAAGGGATGCCCTGATGTACAAAAGACACCATTCAATGATACTAATCTCCCCTTCTCCCTCTTCATACTTCTAAAATCCTGTAAGAAAATGGTTTGCCAATGCCAACTTTAGTCTATCCTTTTATATGACCCCAATTTCATTAGATTGATTTTGCAGAACAGCTTCTTTTGTAATATCCTTACTGAATTCATTTTTTAGAAATTCAAACACATGATGTTCCTTGCTTCCTTCTTATTGAACTTACCACTTACAACCTCAAAAAAACTCTAAGAGATTTGTTAAATGCAATTTCCCTTTCATAAAACTATGTCTTAATACTATATGATTTCAAATCCCTGCTAGTGATGTCAGACCTATAATTTTGTCTTCCATCTTTCTTTACCAGTGGAATTATATTTATTACCTTCCAATCCATAGATACCATTCCAGAATCTAGGGGATTCTGGAAGAGTTCTAAGCCAATGCAATTGTTTCTGCTGTTGTAATCTCATTTAAAAGCCTAGATCAGTAGCTGTCAATCTAGAGTTCACAGAGCACTTTCAGCACATCTATGATGCAGGGCTGGCAATGTGTGGGCACCATGGACAACTGCCAAGATGCCATAGTCAACAGTAAAATAATTAACGGTGATTGGAAGGTTGGTGTTGTCCTGCCAACATCCTGCTGGTTCCCCTGCTCCTCTCACATTCCTCTCCTGGTCCTGCTCCATAATGCTCCAGCTCTCTGGGCTCTTGCTGTCTCTTGTGTCTGCTCTCTCCATGGTCCACTATTCTCCACTGCTTTTCTTTTCCATGCTCTGCTTGTCCCATGCTCCTGGTTTCCTTCTGTGCAACTGCTTTCTTCATGCTTTCTTCTGCCTTCACCTTGCTCCTAGCCAGAAGGTACATCATCTAATTACAGGTCAGTAACTGCCTGTTTTCATAAAAGCATTTTAAAAAATTCTTTATTTTTTAAAAATTTATTCATGGGCTGAGGGTGTTGCTGGCTAGGCCAGCATTTATTGCCCATCCCAGAGGGTGATTAAGAGTCAATCACATTGCTGTGGGTCAGGAGTCACATTTAGACCAGACCAGGAAAAGATGGCAGCTTCCTTCCCTAAAAGACATTAGTGAACCAGATGGGTGTTTTTCCCCCAACAGTCAACAATGGATTCACGGTTATCATTAGACTTTCAATTCCAGGTTTTTATTGAATTCAAATTCCACCATTTGCTATGGCAGGATTCCAACCTGGGTGCCCGGAACTTTACCTGGGTCTCTGGCTTAAAGGTCCAATGATAATATCACTAGGCCATTACCTTCCCATGCAATCTGCTTTACAATCATATCATGAGCTTTATATAGCATTATAATTTAGCTTGGGGTGGTCCATAATTACTAACCCACTTCAAAAGGAGTACTTCAACTAAAAAGTCACTTTGACAGCCACTGATTTACATGTTGCACTGCAACGATGTGCCAATGGTTTTTGGTAACTGTCACTCCAATCTGTAACATTGACCTCTGGTAGGACAGGAGCAGCAGGTGCACAGAGAACCACTAACTATACGTTTCTTTCCAAGTCAGACATCATTCTGACTTGAAATACTGTGCCATTCCTTTGTCTGTGCTTGGTCAGAATCCTGGATCTCTTCAAATACAGCACGGTATCTTTATCCCAGTGACTGCATCACTTCAAGAAAGCAGCTCACTAATGTCTTCTCGAGAGCACTTAGTGATGATCAAAAAAATACAGGCCTTCCTAGTAATACCCACATCCTGTGAATGTCTAAAAGAAAAACTAAATTTGATCATGGCACAAGCATGAAACGTTGTCACAAAACAGATGTTGGAAGTAAATATCCCTAGCTAACTGCATTGGACTGCTTTGTAATTCTCAGGCACATAAATCCTGATGGATGTTTTTTCAGGTGTTATCCTTCCCACATTAAAATGTTTCCAGAAACAGAGCAATGTGCTTGACCCTTAACTCCCCTCTAGGCAATTAGAAATTGGCAATAAATGCTGCCCTAGCCAGTGACACCCACATCCCACGAAAAAATAAAACAAAATTCATAGGATTTTGACTTACTCTGAGTTACTACCTAGTATATGTCAAAAAATAAATCAAGTCCTCCTCTATTCAAAGTTCAAACCAATTTCTATATTGTCAAACAAACATTTCTCACATGTTAATATTGATGAACTGCAATGAATGCACAACTAAACTGTGAGAAAAACCAAAAGAACTGCAGATGCTGTAAATCAGGAACAAAAACAAAGTTGTTTGAAAAGCTTAGCAGGACTGGCAGCATCTGTGAATGAAAAAGCAGAGTTAATGTTTCAGGTCCGGTGACCCTTCCTCAGAACTTAAACTGTGAGAAATGTTGGAAGCAAATTTCATCACAAACAATTGCTTTCAAAAGATAACTGAGAAGCACCTGAAGAAAAATAAGTTGTAGGTTTGTGGTGAGTATGAGAGGGAATGGAATTAGCTGGTTACTTTTGCACAGTTGGACAAAGAATAAAGAAAACGAGCAGTACAGCACAAGAACAGGGCCTTTGGCCCAACCAAACTGTACTGACATATCGAGTCATAGAGTCATACAGCACAGAAACAGACCCTTCAGTCCAACCAGTACATGCCAAACATAATCCCAAACTAATCTAATCTCACCTGCCTGCTCCTGGCCCATATCCCTCCAAATCTTATCCACATACTTATCCAAATGTTTTTTAAACTTTGTTATTGTACCCAGATTCACCAATTCCTTAGGAAGTTCATTCCACAAGCAAATGGCCCGCTGTGTAAAAAAAATTGCCATGATGTCTTTTTTCAAATCTCTATCCTCTCACCTTAAAAATATGCCCCCCCTCATCTTGAAAACACCCATCCCAGGGAAAAGATAAGTACTATTAACTCTATCTATACCTCTCATTACTTCATACACTTCTATCAGGTCGCCTCTCAACCTCCTATGCTCCAGTGAAAAAGTCCCAGCCTTTCCAGACTTTCTTTATAACTCAAGCCTTCCATACCCAGTAACATCCTGGTAAATCCCTTCTGAATCTGGCACAGTGGCTCAGTGGTTAGCACTGCTGTTTCACAGCACCAGGGACATAGGTTCAATTTCAGCCTCGGGTGACTATCTGTTTGGAGTTTGCACACTCCCTGTATCTGTGTGGATTTTCTCCCGGTGCTCCAGTTTTCTCCCACAGTCCAATGATATGCATGTTAGGTGGATTGGCTATGCTAAATTGGCCATAATGTCCAGGAATGTGCAGATTATCCATGGGAAATGCAGGGTTACAGGGATAGGATAGGGGGTTGAGTCTGGTTGGGATGCTCTTTGGAGAGTTGATGTGGACTTGCTGGGCCATTTGGCCTATTTCCACATTGTAGGGATTCTTAAAAAAAAATCCTGTTCAGCTTAATAGTAACCCCTCCTGTAAGTGGATGACCAGAACTGGACATAGTATTCCAGAAGAGGCCTCACCCAAGTCCTGTACAACCTCAACATTACTTCTCAAGACACCTTTCTAAATTAAAACCTTTGCCTCCATGCAGTCTGTATCCCTCTATTCGCTGCCTATTCATGTCTCTGTACGTTGCCTTTTAAACATTGCTATTATATCTGCTTCTATCCTTACCACAACCTCTGTACACATTCTCTGTGTAAAAAACTTACCTCTTACCTTTTAAACTTTCCCCATTTTACCTTAAACCTATGTCCCCTAGTAATTAACATTTATACACTGGGAAAAAAAGACTGGACTATCTGTTTTATCCAAGCCTCTCATAATTTTGTAAACTTATATCAGTTCACCCTTCATCCTTCAACATACAAGTGAATAAAATGGTGACCAGAACTGTATGCAATATTCCAAATGTGGCCCAAGTAAAGTTCAATACAACTGCAACGTGACTTGCCAATTTTTATACTCTATGCTCCAATTGATGAAGGCAAGCATTCTATATGCCTTCCTGACTACCTTATCAAAGTGTTTGCCACTTTCAGGGAACTGTGAAGCTGTACACCTAGATCCTGCTGTATGTTCTGTCATTTACCATATACTTCCCTCCTGCATTAGACATTCCAAAATGCATCACATTGCACTTGTCCGGATAAGATACCATCTGCCATTTCTCTGCCCAAGTGTCCGTCCTATCTACATACTGCTGTATCTTCAGGCAATTCTCCTCACTCTCCGCGGTTCACCCAACCTTTGTGCTGTCTGCAAACTTACTAATCAGACCACCTATGTTCTCCTCCAATTCACTTGTGTATATTACAAACAACAGGGGTCCCAGCATTGATCCCTGCACAACACCACTGGTTATAGATCTCCAGTAAGGAAAAAAAAACACCCTTTCACTGTTACTCTCTGTATTCTATCACCAACCCAGTTCTGTTAACCGTTTTACCAGCTCACCATAGATCCAGTGACTTTACCCTCAATATCAGCCTGCCATGAGGACCTTTTCAAAGGCCTCGCTAGAGTCCATGTAGACAGCATCCACCACTCTACCCGCATTAATTATCTTTGTAGCTTCATGAAAAACTCAAGTTTGTAAGACATGACCCCCTTCACACAAAGCCATGCTGCCTATTGCTATTAAGTTCATATATTTCCAAATGTGAGTGAATCCTGTCCCTAAGAATCTTCTCCAATAATTTGCCTACACTGATGTAAGGCTCCCTGGACTGTAATTTCCTAGATTATCCCTGTTGCCCTTCTTAAACAAAGGAACAGCATCGGATATGCTCCAGCACTCTGGGACCTTTCCTGTGACTAAAGAGAATGCAAAGACTTTTTACAAGACCCAGGAATTTTCTCCCTCAGCATTTTGGAATAGACCCCTCAGATCTTGGGAACTTGTCCACCAAAATGTTTTCCCAAACAACTAACTTTATTTTATATTGACATGCCCTAGAATATCAACATAGCCCTCTTTAGACTAACTATCTAACATATTCTGAGATATTTTAGAGTAGATTTGTAGCTTGAGTTGTGGATGTTGTGGTTGGTTGGCTTGCCGAGCTGGTTCATTGCTTGTCTGCAGATGTTTCATTACCCTGCTGGGTAACATCATCAGTGCAGCCTCCGATGAAGCGCTGTTATGTTTACCTGCCTCTTATTTAAACTCTGGAGTCCTCAATGGCCTGAAACATCTAAACCTTGGAACAGTAAACTGCCAGTCTTGTAACTTGTAATGATACGATGGCTTTTAGAAGTGTATTATGTTCTTTTTTTTTCTGAAGAATGGTTTAGAGCCGTAGGTACCCAGTTGTCTATTTGAAGCCAATACAGTAAACAGCTGATATGGCCTTGCAGTATTTTTTTAAGTTGGAACAATAGAAGCAGCATGAATGGGTGGAGTCCCACAGAACCAGGGTTTTAATTTAGCTTTCAGCAGTTGTTAAGGTTTTGAAGCTGCCACACATCTCTTCCTGCTACAGCAAAATGCTTGAGCTCTTTCTCTCTGCCAGAAATGTTTCTTGAAGTTCTTTCCTCCTGGATTGGAGAAACACTGCATGTGAGACAATCTAATTTATTGAATTTGCCTTTGCCAAGTGTATGTTTATAGGATGTTACTATATTTAACTACTAAACAGCAACCGTTCCAATAATCTATTATTCTGTTATGTTTTCCAATAGAGTTAAATTATTCCAATTCTTCTTTGTTTGGTTTGTATTTATGTTTTGTTTAAAGTCAAGTAGTGTGATCATTTGATTTACATATGGAACACAGCATGTTACACTTGCCTTTAAATAAAAGGGCTTAAGCTTTCTCCTTGATATATTTGCAGGGGTTTGGTCCGTAACAACCTCTCACAACCAAGTCTTTGTAATAGCTACAACATCATATATGTATTAATCCAAGCTCTAAGTTCATCTGCCTTGATTGTCATACACCTCGTGTTAAAGCAAGTACACTTCACACCACCAGTTCTGCCATGATCAGAGTCTGTTCTTAGCCTTAGTGGCCTTGCTCTCTGATTGCTCCTCGGTCATTTCACTTGCTGACCTACTGCTCTCGTTCCCAACTCCTGCCACACTAGTTTAAACCTTGAGTGACCCTAGAAAACATTTCTGCCAGGATATTTGTGCCCTTCCAGTCTAGGTGCAATCCATCCTTTTTTGTACAAGTCCCACTTGCCCTGGAAGACATCCCAATGATCCATATATGTGAAATCCTTCCTCATACACCAGCTCTTTAGCTATATATTTAACCATCTCCCTAATACTAGCCTCACTGACACGTGGAACAAGAAGTAATCCCAAGATTACAACCGTAAAAGTCCTGCTTTTCAATTTCATACCTAATTCCCTTTGCAGGACATCATCACTATTCCTGCTTATATCATTATTAGCACCAATGTATATCATGACTTCTGGTTGCTCGCCCTCCCTTTGAGAATGTCATGTGTTCACACAGAGACATCCTTGACCAGGGAGGCAGCACAACATCCTAAAGTTTCATTTGTGGCCACAGAAATGCCTGCCTGTGCCCACAACTATAAAGTCTCCTATTACTACTACTCTACTGTTTGACCATCTCTGCTGTAAAATAGTGCCAGCTGCTACTGTCGCCATCCCCGACAGGCAATTCTCCACCATCAGAATCCAAAACAAGAGGATAGCCACAGGAGCCTCACTTACTGTCTGCCAGTCCCTTCTAGCAGGCACCCATCTATCTGCCTGAACCTTGGGTGTGACCACATCTCTAATATTCCTGTCTTTGATGCTTTTACCCCCCTCTGCATGTTCCTAAGTGTGTCCAATCACTGATCTATGTGGTATGACAGGACACACTTCCTGCAGGTGTAGTAGTCAGGGATATTCAAACTGTCTCAGATTTCCCACATTCTGCACGATAAGCATACTACCCCGCTGACTGCCATTTTTACTCTCTAGCAAATATTTAATTAAAAATAAATTTCTATTAAATTAATTTACAACTAACTGGTTGGTCTCTGTGTTAGATTCTCACTAAAAACAAATGCCCAATACACGATTCTGTCAACAACAGTCCAGGTATTATCCTAAATCCCAGTGCTTTACTGCAGGTCAAGTTGCCTGCTCCTGTGTTAAACAGTAACTCTTCTTGCCCCTAATTAAAACAAACTGGAGCTTCTAGTCTACAATTTCCATCTAATGTTCCCTCAAATTATTTCTTCTGCTACATGAACCTCCAAGGATTGTGTGTGGCATTGGCTCTGAAAGTGGAAGTTAGTGTGTTGGCATGCCAATTGGTATGTGCAGTACGTCTCTGTGGCTGCACAAACACTTAGAAAGAACGTTGCTTCTATTTGCTGCCTGCTGTATGAGATTGAGTGCTGAGAGGTAAGGACAGTGATAGCTTTATGGTTAGTGCTTATCATTATCATTCTTATCATTAATTATTTCCTCTTGAGAGAGTATCCCTCAGCTAGAACACGAGCAATATGCCATTACAGAGGTGAAGTAGCAATTTGTAATAACTGGAGTTGGGAATTTAAAACTGCAGGTTTACTATAATATTTACTGATTTTGCCAAAGTCCCAGGAATTTACAATGTAAATGATTTCAATTAGGATCTGAATGATTCAAAAACTATAATCATTCATTAGTACTTATCCAACGTTATCATAGTGAAACACACTCAAAATTTATCTTACTTTCAAATAATGTATTTAATACACACAGGAACTGATTTATAGTTCGGTCACAGTAGCCGTATGGGCACTTTTTATATTTTCAGTGCTTAAAAGAATGAACATTTGCTGTACAGGTGGACTGAACTAATTTTTAGAATATATTGCATTCCTGGGGTGCATTAAATACTCAAAGCCAGTAACAGTTACAGCTGTCACAGAATTGGTGGCCATCCTTAACGTTATCCTGCTATAAATATAGGAGAAATAACTCCATCAGATTAGAACTCAAGTGTTTGCCTGAAAGAATTTGAAATAATTTGGAAACCCTGCACAAAGGGGTCTTCCTATGTAGACAAACTTCTGCCAAGGGCAGCTTACAGATCGTCGAATGTGATTCCATTTTGGCTATATTTACAAATTTCCCATACAACGCATGCCAACTGCACTTTCTTTCAATCTAGCAAAACATCAACATTTGTACAGTATCAGACATTAGTCGCTGTGTGCAGCTGCAGATATGTCTTTTATTTTGCAGAATGAACTTAGTGCCTTGCAGACACATTGGTATTGTCACATAGAAATCTTTCAAATTAGAAATATATCACCATGATGTGCATTCATAGATTCACATAAATTGCTTATATAAGTCGGTGACACTGATCCCTTCTTTACATAACTATTGGTCTTTATCTATCTTTTTACAGGAAAAGAGTTATCAGCAGACAATTACTGAAGGGTCTCAAGATGAATCTGCAGAACTAAATGTATTATCTCAAAAGTTCTAGTGATGTCTTCAAAATTACAGAAAGTGAGCTTTCGTCATGGAGAACCCAATTTCTGTGTTCCTAGTGTTATCTGGTGGGTTCAGTTAAGATTGTGGTTAATGGCAACAAATGATATTGACAGGTATCAACCTTGTATCAATGGCAGCATTTTCACATGAGTGAGAAAATTGTGAACTTAAATCTTACTTCAAAAGCTAGGCGAGCAGTTTAGTCAAGTACAGAAGGGATGCTTTAATGTTGGAGATGCTGCCTTTCAATTGGGTTTAAGTAGTCATTAATCATAATTAGTGGGCATCTTAGGTCAGGAAAGGACAACAACTTAGAGACAGCCATAGGGTCATCAGAGTTAACCAGACTATATAGTGGCTAGTGAAATCTTGATGCCTGGAATGAAGCATTTTGTGGATTGCCAAAGCGATGGACATTTACCATCCAAGTATATTCATTTAAATATCTGGGCAATTTCCCATATTATTAGGTACTATTGTAATAATGGCAGTCTCATAGCTTGGCCAGGGAATAGATGGCTCTGATGAGATAACATTTAGCACTACAAGGATCTTGTCAAGGTCACTAATAATCTTTTCTTGTTCATGGAGAGTGAATGTCACTGGTAAGACCAGGGATTATTTCCTGTCCCTAACAGTCGTTGAGAAGGTGAGCTGCATTTGGAACTACTGCAGTCCACTCATTGCACGTACACCCAAAGTGCTGTAAGGACAGTGTTCCACAAATTTAGCCAGCAACAGTGAAGAAATGTGATGTAGTTCCAAGTCAGCATTGTGTGTGGCATAGAGGGAAACTTACAGGTCATGGTGCTCCCATGTATCTGCTGTCTTTGTTCTTTTAGGTGGCACAGGTTTGGAAGGTGCTGTTGAAAGAACTTTGACAAGTTGCAATAGTGCATCTTGTAAATGATACAAAACTTGAATCACTGCATTTTGGTGGAGGGAGGGATGACATTAAGTGATTCATTAAGATGCTGGATGACATTCTGATCAAGCAGGCTGTTGCAAATTTGAAGTGTCAAACATCTAGAATTTTGTTGAAGCTGCACTCATCCAGGTAAATGTGGAGCATTCCATCAGACTCCTGGTAATGTCTTGCACATGGTGGATAGACATTGGAAAATTGGAAGTTGAATTATTAGCCAGAATTTCCAGTCTCTTTCCTGATCATGTAGCCACAGTATTCCCGATTTAACCAGAACAGTTCATTACAATCATGTTTATCCCATTGTATTTCAGCTCTTTTGAGTTAAAAGCTACACTTTGAAAAAGCCAGCGCAAATACAACAGGAGGGATGGTCTCCTTCTGTGTTATATAGTCTGTTAAACATTTCAGACACTCAAGTTTTAATGCATCAAGGAGAAAAAAAAAATAACTGGAAAACAATGTATTGAATGATAAATGTTGAGAACTTTACAGTGAAGCAATTGTGGTAATGAAAAGATTATAGTAGGAAAGAGACTAATTTGGAATCATAATATTACAGCATAAAAAGGGGCCATTTGGTCCATTGTACTAGTGGCAGCTGTCTAAACACATGGTCTTGGGTTCACTACTTTCCAAATATTTACTCAATTCTCTTTATGATGAAAACTATTTTTGTTGTTTTATTGTATGCAATTTATACCATGTAAGCCAGCAATTTGTGAAAATGGTAGCATTCAAACAACAGAGTTCCAAGGAGTGGCAACATTTCATGTTGAAAATAGTTGTTACATTCGATTCTCATTAGGAACAAACTGAGGGTTATTGAAAAGTTTTCAAAAAGACACTGAACTGTCCATTTAGTCATTTAGATCAAGGCAGTCAGGAAGCAGTCATTTTGCCTTCAGGCTGCTAGCGAGCCAATTTCTTAGGAGCAGGGAGAAGAACCTTCATTCTGAAATGGTGCTGCTATTGTTGGCTCTGAACCAGCAAGATTCAAGATAAGTCTGGTTTGCCACAGAGCACATTTTGGGTTTTTTGCTCAGGAAATAATTCTGGAAACTGTGGGATCCAGAATAAGCCATGTACCATTAAGAGCTCTGTGTAGCTGATTGTGAAGGTGAAGATAGCCAACAACCAGGGTATTTGACTTGTGTAGCTGAGCAAGATCAGAGCTTGAAGAAACAAGGGCAGTGCCAGCTTGGCAAAGCTAGCTGCCTATGGACTGGCTGAAATTTTGTCGATGATTGGGTGCTAGAGTAGAGTATCTAGTATCACTGTTCCAGCTGGAAGAGTGAACTACCAGAACATCAGCCAGTGTTGAAACCGTCTGGGACAGAAAGTTTTTGACACATTTCTGAAGCTAAGTCTTTAACAAGAAGAAATGAAACCCCTCAAAATCTGAAGGAGAATTGGCAATTCACTGTCACTAATTTCTGGGAGCAGATTGCTGAGAAATCGCATTTGCTATTTGATATGCTGTGTGTGTTGTTTAACAGTGTGTCTGTTACCCTTATTCACCTCAGGTTATAATTTAATATCTAATTAGAATTAAATTGCATATATTATAGATTGTTTACTGTTGTCTCTTTGTCCAGTAACATTTATTGTGTGGTCTCCAAAGTCATTGAATCTTACAGCTTTATTCTCTACATACCTGGGATCTCACTCTTTTGCTGCTTTAAAAAGTTACTGAATGCAAACCTGATCATAACATAAATTTGGCAGTCTAGTCCAGGATTACACATCCTGTAAATGTATTCTTCATTCACCTAGTACCTTGTCGATAAAACAACATTCTAACAACTCCTTGTGTAAACGTCTCTTAACCTGTCCCTTGTTCTTTCAAGTCAATTCCAAAGATATACCCTCCTTGTTACTGAATTACCAGTGAAAATATGTTTATTATATGAGAATAATGTCTCATGCTTGGTATTGTCTCAAGTTTTTAAAATTATTTTGATTGTACTTTGGCAACGGTGACAATTCAATCTTGAAAGTTGAAACTTTCAATCTTGAAAGTTAACTGTAGCCTAGCCAAGCATTTGTGTAGATTTAATATTAGCTTTTTGCACTTGAATTCCATCAAATAGATTTTCCAAATTCATAGCACTGTCAAAAAATGTCAGATGTCAGATAAAGCATCAGATATACATGCAAGTACCGACTGAGGTAGTCTCCCATGGGCACAAGTACAGAAAAAAAAAGTCATTGCTCCTATTTATAAAACTTAGAAAGACAAATTAATCAACTTGTCCTCCAACTTTATCGTGTTCACGAAATGCTAATTATAATCTTACAAGTGGATTCTCCATTTATTCAAGTTAGGTAGGGGGAAGGGACTTACAATTTCATTTTGTGCTTTCAATGAAATAGCCTGTTGGAATTCTGTGCCATTATTTCATAAGAGTTGTGTAGTAAATCACTGGCAGTCAGAGAGGATCTGGTATTGCAAAATCCACGGGAGCTAAATACCCTGCTAAATAATATATAATACTGGCTATATTTAACAATGACCACAATTCTCAGGGAATATATATTAGCTTAAGGCATCAATTCATTTCTTGGGCATCTTTAGTTAATGAGGATTGGCACTTCTGTAACCAAGAACATTTTTTAAAAAGAAACATACTGATTCATGCCACATCAGTGGTTAACCTACCACATTATGACACCAAAGATACCAAGAACTGCACATGCTGGAGTTAGAGTCAACATAGTGTGGAGCTGGAGAAACACAGAAGAAGAAGGATCCCAACCTGAAACGTCAACTTTCCTACTCCTCTGATGCTGCCTGACCTGCTGTGTTCCTCCAGCTTCGCATTATGACAGCAAAACTGAAATGTATCAACCATTGAATAGCAAAGGTTTATAGAAAGTACATAAGGAGCGACTGTAGGATTGTAATCAAAAAGAAATTTGGACCCCCTCAGTGGACTAGTGATGCCAAGTTGATTAACAAATATTTTTTGGAAGAGTTATTTTCTGTGTTAAAATGATTTTACAAGTACAAGATACTGCATAACTGGACTACAAAAGTCTTTCAGAAAGTACAAGGCAGTTCATGTCACCAATGTGAAATTTCTTCCAGAGCACTTTAATAGCACAGTGCTATCCATGCCATTCTTCATGCGTAAAAGAATCAAAGAATGTAATTAGCATTATTGCCAGAATATGGACACAATCAGCAACCTTTCACAAATCTTATCAGGGCTCCAATGAATAAAATTCTACAAACTCTTTAACTAGTATAAAATTACATAACATTGGTATTTTGCATCAGTAGCCTAGTATAGCCAATCAGGAAACAACAGCCATGGCACAATGAGGTAAACTATTACAATGGGTAGACTTGGGCTGCCAGCTGTGCAGGATCCTCCCAAGGAGGACCAGTCCATTTTGAAGAATGGGCTTCATTAGCACAGGGCCAGAAAGCTGCAAGCAAAATATTAAAACTCTGTGGCAGCTTAGTGACTCCGAGTCACAGCAAAGTTGGGCAGTCTGACTGGCCTTCAATGCAAATTCAATCTAACCCTGAAAAGAGCAGGGAGGCAGTTTAAATGGAAGAAAACTGTGTGGTAGCACCCTTTATGCTGACCAGTGAGGAGCATTCCTTTTCCTTACAGCTCCACAAAGTCAAATTTAAAATTATTTACATTTAGTTCCACTCAAGTTACACTGCCGCCTGATGCTGGGTGGCGTTTACAAATACTGTCCTAAAATAACAAGTCGTGGTAAAGCACTGGGCCCTTGCATAGTAAAATGGTCTACAGCCTGACTCATGATTCATCTGTATGCACTTGGCACCAACCAGATTGGAAATAGTAAAAATGTAGGAAGCATTGTCCTGTTATTTTAAAGTGTTACTGCACTGTTTTCAGCTGGTGTAATCAGTGAAGACTATCCCAGTATTTCTACAATCAAACTAATGTTACCATATGGTTATATTTCTGTCAAGTAGATATAGGTATAAAATGCCCGTTTCTGCTCAATTCAGAGGTATTGTGCTCATAATAATTACTTAGTAGTTTTTGTTATGCTAAAAACATTTATCAGAGATTTAATGTAATCAACGTTGTTATAAAAAAGCTTTAAAAATCCCAAGCTTTACAATTTTTTGTCATACCAAAACAAGTTTTCTCCAAAGGTTTACTTGTGCCAAAAAATTTGCCATTTGTATTTCCATCATCCCACATCTAAGCAATGAACCCAATAAAATTTTCTTGTCCAAGAATAATAGTCAATAGTCCAAAGCACACTCCTCTAACATATTTTGTCCAAATCAGGCAGATGCCTAGTACAGCGTCTTTTTCTGTGCAGAATGCAGTAATTTCAGCCTTGGCTATCCGAGGAAGAAGGGCAGAATTTCCAGTTAGCAAATTTAGGAACGAAATCCCAGTCAGGTGCAAATTGATGGCACAGTTACCACTGCAGTCCTACTCCCCATTTCAGTCAACTATACCATTGTAAGACTTGTTATGCATTGTTGAAAGAATTTCGACAGTATGTGTGGTTATGGGTTGTCTGTACAGTGGGTTGGTTGCCTGAAAAGGAAAAATAAAGTGAGGGTTAACAAAGAGAACTTACTTAAAGTTGAATTCTATACAGTTTTTTTGTCCCAACCAAAACCACTGTCCAATCAAATAAGGTAGAACTTGCGTGAGCAAATTTAGCACGGGTCTGATTATTGCCGAACCACCAATTTGAAGGCCAAAGTAGTGTTTAATATTATGATTTAGGTGAGCTCCTACTAAATTCACAAAAATACTCCATTCTGCTACCAATCCATTCCAGCAGCTAACAACCTCATTTGCAATCTCTAACTCACTGGGGGCACCTGTGTTAAGTGCAATCTGACGATGGCAAAGGCCTCCTAATAGCCAGCTTTGGACAGAAATTTAATATCAGGCCCATTTGCTCACAAAAAAAAAAATCAGCATTTGAACAAATCAGTAGCAAATTGAAAGCAAAGCAGATTGTATCTTAGAAAAATATTATATTTGATGTAGAAATAGTTAAATGTGATACAGAAAAGAATCTAGACAATATTGTTAGAGTTAAGCAAAGAGGAGTCAGTGGAGGCTAATATTATTAATTTAAATGACTTGGATTTAAATTATTACTATGACCCTCCACTCACCCCTCTTTGCCTAACCTGACAATATATCTGGTTACTCCTTTCATCCATATGTGCTCATCTAGCTTTAGTTGAAAGCACCTGAGACATTTGCCTCAACCACTCCTTCTGATAGCACATTTCCTACAAATTTGAATTCCACATTGGATTTATTAGTGTCTCTCTTATACTTTTAGTGTTTAGTTTTAATCTCCCTCATAAATAATTACATCTTCAGTATACCTATCAAACCCTTTCATCATTTTAAAAATCACCTCTTTTATCTCTCTTCTCAAAAGTCTGTTTTATTTTTCATGGTAGTCATAATCTCTTGTTCTGGTATCATTTTTCAATATCTTTCTGGTACTGACTCTAATGATTTCATATCCTTTCCACAATAATGGAGACCAGAACTGTGTAACGTACTACACGTGATCTGAACAAGGTTCTATACACAATGCAGCATAATTTCAGCCATTTTCAAATCCATTCCTCTAAAAATGAATCTGAGTACTCGACTTGCATTATGTTAGAGGCTTTATTAACCTGTGTTGCTACTTTAAAAGATTTCTGTCTTGTATCTCTAGATTCTTTTGCTCCTCTACCACATTTAGACTCTTATCATCCAAACAGTATGTGACCTCCTTATCCTTAGCACCAAACTGCACCAGCTAATACATCCAAATTGAAATTCACTGTGTGAAGAGGTTTAATAATTAACTAGGTGGGGCTTTTGGAACCATGTTTTTTAACCAGTATCTGTTATGGAGTGGTTGACTGAAAACCTCCTGCAATGTTGATGGAAGCTTGTTTAAAATTAAGCCATTAACTTAGCAGAACATGCATGGACAAGCTTTTTTGTTTAATTTGAATTAAAGCTTTTGAATTCAGTTCGAAAGTGATCTGATTGAAGTTAGATGCAAGAATAGTTTTTTTTTCCTAGAAAAGGGAGTTTGTTCTGAGCTGTTAATTGAATAGGTTATCTCAGTGTAAGGGTTTCAGTTTGTGGAAACTTATAGATCAGGATTGTTTGGTTATAACTCTGCATTCCTTATTCAAAGCTGAGTTAGTCTAAGATCTCAGTTGTGAGAGTCAAAGGAAAAGGCTTCATTGCTCACAAGACCAGAACTGAAATGAATAAGTCAATTTGGAAAAGGAAAGTTTCTCTGGATTTTAATTTACTGTAAAGAGTAAGCGGCATGGTAACTCAGTGGTTAGCACTTCTGCCTCACAGTGCCAGTGACCTGGGTTCAATTCCACCCTCAGGTGACTATGTGGAGTTTGCGCATTCTCCCTGTGTCTGCGTGGGTTTCTGCCAGGTGTTCTGGTTTCCTCCGACAGTCCAAAGATGTCCAGGCAAGGTGGACTGGCCATGCTAAATTGCCCATGGTGTTCAGGGGTGTGCAGATTAGGTGTGTTAGCCATGGAAATTGCAGGGTTACGGGGACTGAGGTGCTCTTTGGAGGTTTGGTGTGGATTTGTTGGGCTGAAGGTCCTGCTCCCACACAGCAGGGATTCTATGTAGATGGAATTTTATTTTTCCAGGTGTCTTAAATCTTTTAAATGGTGTTATTTGTAGATAGAATATAAAATAAGACAAACCAATCTTTCTTTTTTAAAAATTCTGATTTCTGATGAAGGGTCTAGGCCCGAAACGTCAAGTTTTCCTGCTCCTGTGATGCTGCTTGACCTGCTGTGTTCATCCAGCCCCACACCTTGTTATCTCGGATTCTCCAGCATCTGCAGTACCTTTTATTTCTTTTTTAAAGTAAACTTTTGTCTAATTGTTAAAATCGAATCTGCACCCTGGAGTGCTTATGGTTCAGTGAAAGGCCGACATGTTAATTTGTGAAAAAAAAAAACAACTTATGGTCTATCAAACCAAATTTTATTCTGGGATCTGGCTTGTCCAACAGTAATATCAGTCACAATCATATCATCACACTTGATTCTCCTAACACATTGTCAAAATCTGCAAATATATCTTATCCTCTTACAGATTTTTTCTAAAAACACTTAGAAAAATGTCTACTGTCTTGTTTCCAGTAAAGTAAGGCTCAGCTGAGGAGACTGAAAAATCTGATGAATGGAAAAAGAAATAAGATAACAATGAATTCTAAACTTATCAGTAATGCAGAAGCATTGTAGGACTCTGGCGTGTTCAAAAGTCATTGGTTACCTACCATTGCATTATTAGTTCAATAATTTCTACAGCATTTCTCAAATAATACACATGACTTAACAAAAATCTTACCATCTCATATCGGGCTCTGGTCCTTTCATTTTGAAATCTGGCGAATTCTCTTCTATCATGAATAGTGACAATCAGTTTCCAAATGGCAAGTAAAGCAATGCCCACGGTCAGAATACTACCAACTACTGCTATCAATACGGTTACTGGGTCAGTTTCACTCGCACATTCTGTAAAATAAGAACAGATCACTAAATAAAAGAATTGCTCAATAAGTCTACTTCATTCTGCAAAAGCAGAACTCAAACTCTAGCACCCTGCAATAAGCGCACAGAAATTGTTTTTGGAATATTTCCTGCAAAACACTGTTGTTACTCATAAGTATTTTATAAAAACTAGAACTTCTTGTTGAAATTGGCTTGAAGAGTGAAAATATTTTGGATATTGAATGGGTATGGGGCTTGAACTTCAGCTCTGAGTTAAGCATGACTATCTACCATCTAATTCATCCTCAGCAAACAGCACAGGAGACGGATAGAATCATTGGCAAAAACGGGATGGACCAAAAGCTGTGGCTTCAGTTTTTCATTATTCAACTACATAGCTCTAGACTAGCCACATCCTAACACCAGAGTAGTAGGTTCTAGATTTTTGCAAAAATGAAAACTTCATTGTGAAAATGGTGCAGCAGTCCAAAAATCAACTCTGAACAGCTTTGGATTCCTTATCTAAGGAAAGGAATGTTTGCTTTACAGGCAGTCCAGAGAAGGTTTCCAGATATGGATGAGCTGTTTTATGAGGAGAGATTGAGTAGGTTGGGCCTGTGCTCATTGCAGTGTAGAAGAATGAGAAGCAACCTTATTGAAACATACAAGATTCTGAGGAACTTGCCAGGGTGGATATAGATAAAGGGTGATTCCAATTTTGGGAGAGTCTAGGACCACAGTGCATATTCTCAGAATAAAAGGTCATCCATATAAGAAAAGATGAGGAGGAATTTCTTGAAGGTTTTGAATCTGTGAAATTCTTTACTGGGTCATTAACTGTATTCAAGGTGATATAAAGAGATTTTTAATCAATAAGAGAATCAAGGATTATGGGGAAAGGGCAAGAAAGTGGAGTTGAAGATTATCAAATCAGCCATGAATGACAGAGCTGACCCAATGGGCTGATTGGCCTACATCTGCTCCTACGTCTTATTGTCTTAGAGGTCCCTACGTGAACATGAACCTACCATTTTGCAAGGGTTGAGAATGGGGCAAGGTTGCATTTTGTACATCTGTGTTTCATGGAGGCAGCTACCCATGTAAATCAGCAGCGATCTCCAGTCACATCTGCTTTTGGTAACCCAGGTGTGTGAAACATGATGTGACCAGATTAGACCTAACAGGCACAGGTTTACAAACAGACCTGTCAAAAGTGTCAACAAAGGAAAAAATTGCCAAGGTATTTAAAATTCCTGACTGTCAAATCCTTGAACAAAAATGTATGATGCATTTAAAACAAATTCCGGCCATTTCACTCTGTTCTTGAGAGCTACCATTACTGGATTAGTCCTGCATGACTGATTTCACAACCTTCTATTATCATTGCAGTATAGCTGCCATTTCACAATTTGATTGGCAGTTCTAAGTAGTTATAGACTCTTTGAAGTGGGACCATGAAGACTAATGCATGTTTTTATAAGAGATTAAGCACTTTAATGAAATGTTGTCGTTATGAGATTACCTAGTTGAAGGAAGTTAAACGTAGCAAATTTGTTTTATGAGTGGGAGTATTTTTAACATAGTGAACCCATCAAAAGACACTTAGGTTGTTATTTCATTTCATCTTTCCATGGATCCTGTGGTCTGCCCATGATAGATGTAAAATCAATGAGTGGAGGGAACATGGATTGGTGTACTGAGTTGACATGATAGTTTAGAATAGAGTGTAAGAAGATTTTGGGCTGTCTGGAGAAGCATAGGTTTGTATAAAGAGAATAAGGTTATGAAGCTGTTGGGACATGACATGCATGGAGGAGTTAATGGGTATAGTGTGGGAGATGTGATTGCGAGCGTTAAGAGCTGGAGGGCTGTTCTTTGTTTCATCACCATTTTAAAAACATAGTGCTAGAGCACAAAGGCAGGCGTCTGTCCAGCATCCGCCTCCACAAACACCCCCCCGGCAGCCTCCGCATTCTTCCAATGTTGCCAGGCCCAATTCCCAGAGAACACATTGACCCTGTGATGAAAATTCCAACATCCGTGACCACTTCTCTCAGATCCGATATGTGGAGCCAGGAAATATCCTGCCTTTGATAGTCTGATGGAATATAGATTTTTCTAGGATCTAGGTAAGCCCTGAGAGTAACTAAATTGGGCACTGTCAGTTAATATGGAAGGTCATTCTATATGCATAATCGCGATGTTGATTTAGATGAAGAAATGGAGGAATCTAAAGAAGTTTGATCTACAAAGGAGGTTTGATAGAATTCAGACAGGAAACCATTGATCAATATATCCCTGCTGAATTGAAAACAAAGAATGAGAACTTCACAAGGGCAATTCAATGCTGAAAACATACCTGGAAACTGTTACTGCTGACAAGGAAAGGAAAGCCATGATGTAGAGATGCCAGTGTTGGACTGGGGTGGACAAAATCAGAAGTCTCACAACACCAGGCTATAATCCAACAGGTTTATTTAAATTCACAAGCTTTCAAAGCACTGGTCCTTTGTTAGCTGAAGTGGAAGTAAGCGCACAGGTGCAGAATATATAGGCAGAGAGATAACAGCAAGATAATTCCAGGTAATTAAGAGTGTCAACCGATAAGTACATATAGTATGAGTTGAGTGTTGACAGGCTGAATAACAAGTCTTTGCAAATGATCAAAAGTGTCAAACAGGGTGAGTAAAGCATCAACAGTTGAATAACAAGTGAAGGGTGGACCTATGAACAGATTAATTAAGGTAGAGAAATTATTACAAATACTCAAAAATAAGATGGTGCTAGAGACAAACTAAATGGCTGAAATAACGAGTAGCCATCAGCCGGTATCAAGAAAAGAAAAAGCAAGTGAGAGCTGGGATATTAATTAAGGAGAAAGTGCAATAACAGTCCTAGTGCAGGAGGAGAAACATTGATAAGCTTTTGAACGACTAGGTTACATGAAGCACTAGGGGGAATCGACAGCTTGGTGGTATTACCATTGGACTGTTAATCCAGAGACCGAGTAATGTTCTGGGGACCCGGGTTTGAATCCTGCCCTGGCAGATGATGAAATCTGAATTCAATACAAATGTGGAATTAAGGGTCTAATGATGACCACGAATCTGTTGCCAACTGTCAGGAAAAAACCCACCTGATTCACTAATGTCAGCCAGAATTTTAACTTCCTGAAACCAGGATCAAAGTTGGCCAGTTGGCAGAAGATTGAGAGTAGATTTTGCTTTCTAATGGAAAGTGGCATAAACCTATTTTTAATCCATCAGCATGACATGCATACACTCTAAAGCACAACAGAGAACGAGGTATTTGCCTGTTTCACATCTGCAGTTAATGTCAGGCAGAGAAGATGGTTTAAGTATATCCAGTGCTGCTTCTGAAGCAGCAGGAAAGGAACCAACAGTCCATGACACAGGGCCAAGCGACACTAAAGACCAGATTACTGACAAGAGCCACCAGAAGGGCCTAGTGGTATTATTGCTGAACTGTTAATCCAGAGACCCAGGCAATGTTCTAGGGACCTGGGTTCGAATTCCGCCCTGACAAATGGTGGAATTTGGATTCAATAAATATCTGGAATTAAGAGTTTAATAATGACCATGAAACCATTGTCAATTGTCAGGAAAAACCCATCTGGTTCACCAGTGTCCTTAAGGGAAGGAAACTGCCATCCTTACCTGGTCTGGCTACAACATGGTTGACTCTTCACCGTCCCCTGGGAAACTGGGGGGAAATGGACAGTAAATGCTTCCCTAGCCAGTGATGCCCTCATCATGTGAACAAATTTTTAAAAATGTCAGAACGGTTGACTAAGAATTGCTAAATTGCTGAGTCAAAGATGACCGAATCTTCAGGGATAGTGTGTGAAGGGGATTAGCAAATTAATTAAGGAACGAGGAAAACAAAGGGCTATAGAAAACTTGTTTTGGGGAGGGGACTATAAGAAATACAGCATTTTGGTTCCTCAAGCCTGTCTCACTATTCCACAAGATCATGGCTGAATTAGCCCTGGTCTCCTCTGTGCCAGATCATTATAGCCCTCAACTCATTGATATTTCAAAAATCTACCTACCTTCTCTTTAAATACATTTAGTGAACCAGCCTCCACAACACTCTGATTTCCAGACATTCACTACTCTCTGGGAGAAGAAATTTCTTTGCATCTCAGTTTTAAACAAACGTCCCTTATTCTGTGACCATGTCCGCTAATTTAAGATAACTCCATTAGTGGGAAGACTTTCTCAACAACTATACTGTCAACTCCTCAGTTTTATTTATTTCAGTAAGATCACCACTCCTACTTCCAAACTCTAATGAATATAACCTTAACCTGTTTAGACATTCTTGATAAGTCAACCCCTTCATACAAGGAATCAGCTATGTGAATCTTTTTTGAACTGCCTCCAATGTCAGTACATCCTTTCTTAAACATAGGAACAAAATCTGTGCACGGTACTTCAGGTGTGGCCTCACTAAGTATAGCTGCAACAAGACTTTCCTACTTTGAAACTTAATCCCCTAGCAATATAGGCCAAAATTCCATTTGCCTTCTGAATTACTTGCCGCACCTACATGCTAAAGTTTTGAGTTTCACTCACAGGAATACCCAAGTCCCTCTGCATTGCACTTTTTTGGAGTTGCTATTCATTTAAGTAATAGTCTGCATCCTGATTCTTCCACCAAAGTTCATGACCTCTCACTTTCCTACCTTAAGTTCATCTGCCAAGTTTTTTATCCACACTCACATGTAAGAAGGAGGATGAGGTGGTGTAAATTGCTAAATGAATCACTCCATTGATGAAGATCAAGAACTACATGTATTTGGTGTTACATGTAAAGGTAGATAAGACAGAGGAAGGGTCACTCGACTCAAAACGTTAACTCTGATTTCTTTCCACAGATGCTGCCAGACCTGCTGAACATTTTCAGCAATTTCTGCTCTTGTTTAAGATGGAGAAATGGTGTTTACAGAGGAGCTTATCATGGGGAGAATGAATGAATCAGGGATTATCCTTACTCTCCAGAATGTAGTAGTAGGAAGATTTGTAGTAACATTTAATCAGCCTACTTAGACATGCTATGACACATCTTCAGAACAGGTGAGATTCAAACCCAGACCTTCTATTCCAGAGACAGGAACTCTGCTACTGCACAAGAACAACTCTCGGAGAATCGAACTTGAACCAACACCTCAGATCCCTGGAGTTTTCTCATGTGGACTGTAGTACACTTATGCTTGTTCAGTTGCGGTGGATAATTAGATCAGTCATGCACCAGATGTGTTCAAATCTACTGTTCTCAGGGACTATATCCAGTGGAGCAGGAGTATTGACAGACACAGACCCAAATCTCTTGATTTCTGAATAGTTAAATTTCAGACATATAAAGAAGATCAGGACACTGCAAAAGTTCTGATTTGTGAGTTATGTTAGAATTGCCTGAGAAGCTCATAGTTTTGATGGGCTGATTCCAAATTGTCCAGGGCTCTGTGCAGAAATCCCCAACTCTCAGCTAAACAGAGACTTGGGACAGATCCGCAACTTATCTTGATAGTTACCCAGGACATATCACACATTTTAAAATATGGTCTAGCGTCTGGGTAATTCCACAACTGATGCCCTAATCACCCCAACAGCCGTCTAATAACCCAACTGATGACTCACCCAGCCACCTTCTGACTATGCAATTAGCCCCTAACTCTTAACTACCCTTCCCACCCAATCACACCCGACTAGTCTGCCCAATCAATCACCAAACTACCTCCCTAGACCTGCACCAATCAATCGCCCTAATCATGTGACTAAACCCCCAAGCAAAACCAAGAAACCCCTAACCATCCAACTATCTTAACCCACCTGATTACCCCATTGACCAGACAAACCCCTGACCACCAGAACAGCCTCCCACCAACCTATTCGACCAAATGGCAATCCACCGACCCAACCTAATTAACTCTTCAACTGCCCAACTACACCCCCAAGCCCCCTTGACCACAGCCATGTTTACCCCACTGAAGCCCCTGAAAAACTTGCCACCAACCCACTTTCATATTATATAACACATTTTTTATTTCAGCAGTCACTGAACACTGAACCCTGGCATAGAACAGGTTATTTTCTGTCCTTAACTGACATCGGCATACAGGCACGTCCAGTTCTGTACAACGGAAACCCTGGCTGATTTGTTAGGTGCTCAGCTCATGGCTGCTGACAGGAACTGTAGTTCCCCATAATGAGCTGAAATAGCTTATAAACAGAGCATGAGGATTGCACTCACAAGAATCCCATTCCCAACCTAATCCAACTACCTCCAATCGAAAACATATTCACCCAGCTACTCAACCATTTAAAGTCTATCCTGTAAATGTATGTGAATATTTCATCTATTGCTGCAAAAAGTGGGGCATGCCTTCACATTCCCCATTGACTCTATTGCAATCAGCTGGGCTTTCCCAGATGTTGCAACATGCAATTCTGCTGCAGCCAGGTTTGGGAGACCCCAATAGAAATGGGCAGCAGCACTGCATTGGGAATTTTTTCACCAGCAGTTAGAATGGGCACAGCTTGGTCGTGTACACAGTGAGTATTTTCTCTGACATTGGAAGCTGAAGGATGTGGCACTTGAAAGAGGATGCGGCTGGGAGTGAGGAGGATACAGAAAAAGCAACTTACATAACCTCTGATGAAGACAAGAAGATATAAACAGTTGTATGATGTGACTTGCAGCAAGAGCCACAACATTCCATAGAGGTTTGCATGAGCTATGTCTCGATGTTTGGTAGCCACACTTAAAAAGTAAACAGTGCACTCAGCAATTTTCATATTATATAACACATTTTTTATTTCAGCAGTCACTGAACACTGAACCCTGGCATAGAACAGGTTATTTTCTGTCCTTAACTGATATCGGCATACAGGCACGTCCAGTTCTGTACAATGGAAACCCTGGCTCACTTGTTAGCTGCTCAGCTCATGGCTGCTGCCAGGAACTGTAGTTCCCCAAAATGAGCTGAAATAGCTTCTAAACAAGCACGAGGACTGCACTCACAAAGTTTTACAGCAGCGAGACTCCTTTAAATAGGATTCTCTGAGATAACCAAGAATGAAAATATTGAGCATCACAGATTTAAAATTCTTAAATTTCTTGTGTCACTACAAAAAAGATTTCGTCGTCTGTTATGTTTGCTAACAAATTTGACAACCAAAGTTCAAAGCAAATAGTTGCTTTTATGTTTTTGTAAGCTTTTTCTCAAACACAACGAGATATGATGAACAGTTCTGCAAAAAAAAAGAAATCAAATAATTTACTTTCTTTGTGGGTTTGGAAATGCCATAGGATTTTTAACATCCACCCGAAGGGTGTGCCTTCAAATTAGTGTCTAATCCAAAAAAACACTACTCCACAGCACTGTGCCAATTTTCATCATATGCTTAAGTCCTGAATTCGTGTTTGAATTCATGACATTCAATAAACAGAATTGACAATTTTGTGTTTAAGTGTCGTTACATTTGAAATATTTTCCAAATGAAGTGCTATGGGGGAATCAAATAATATTATGACCTGCAAATACAACAGATAACGAAAAAGAAATACAACAATTCACCTTTAACTCTGGAAATAAAGATCAATCAGGTGAGTGAAGAGGAGAATATGAAATGTCAGCTTTCAGTGGTGGTGCTATGAATTTCCATCTAACTCTACTTTTCAGTTTTTAATGCTGTATACACAGACAGAATATATATTACACATGAGAGACCTCCCTGCCTGACTTATTTTCTTACTTAGCAGCAAGCTATGATAAAACAGCACAAGTCAGTGAGGCAGACAAGGTTGAGCAGATGCGTCCAAGATCTATGCTGTGCAACAGAATGAGAACACAAGTGTGTGTGTGTGAGCGGAAATGAGATTGGGTTTGTATGAGAGACAGAGAGAGAGAATTCATAAAAAAAATAGAAAATACACTAACCTGGTTCCTTTAGAGCAGTAAGGACAGATTTTCCACTGATGTGTTCTGAATAAGTAAACCTCATGACACAGTCATTTTCAGTTTTGTACAAACAGAGAACTGCATCCTGATCATCTGTTTCTGAAAAAAAATGGGAACAATCTTCAGCCCTCAGGCAAGAGCCAGCTACAACTTCAGCACAACAGGGGAAGGCTAAAAGCCCCATTGTTTTCTGTGAAATGCACAGCCAAAGGGTATCAGTGATCTAATTATCCTTAATAAGAACAACGTTCTTTTTACTAGTTTCTACATATTGCTGATGCTATTTTAGTCTTTGTGCAACTTTGTAGTTTCGTCAAGTTTGGAGGAAACAGACTTTCTCCGCATCTGTAATTCATTAGGATTTCAAGATACACTTTTGAAATAGAATGGAGCAGCACGAACAAACAAAACTATTACAGAAAAGCACAACTTGGGAACATTCTTAGACATTACTAAATTATAAATGCCTTAAATCTCAATCAAATTAAGAGGCATCGTTCAAAAATGACAAGAATCCATTGTTTAAAATTGTAAGCTTGGTCTATTCAAGTCAACGTTCCAATTCTTAAAGGTACAATCTACATAATTGTAACAATTTTGTATTACTTACATGCCCTTTAAAGAGTCTAATTATTGATGGCTTATTCTAAGTGCACAGATAACTAGTTTATCATTAGAAATAGAACACTGAGGTTTTATCATTTACCAAAATCACAACCGTATTTCAGAGATTTTGATATAAGTAATTTTTTTTTTAAAAAAAAATCATAAACAGCTTGTCCTATTCATTGAATCTTGTTGACACTGGGTTAAACTGGTCAGTAATTCTCAGTGACTTACTACCATAACCAAAATGTAACACTAGCCAGAAACCAACAGGAATGGCATTCTGCCAGTAAGTGGAAATGAACATTTCCTGTCATGATTTGGAGACTAGAACCAGTTCATTGTTCTGTGTGCATACATTACTCAGGTTCAGGGTAAACTACATGGGATACTGTAGTGATTGGAACCAGGGCTAGGTGGATGTTATTGACTATGAGATCCTTGATTGGAATTGTTAACCTGGACCAATCAGGGAGTCTGAGCTGGGAGATATAAACAGGAGATTCAGAAGGTCTCATAAGTCTAGGGACTGGCTTTGAGGTGGTTGGTCAGAACCCATGTATCGCGCGCATTTAAATAAAGGGTGACTTGGTGACAGGATACTGGTCTCTGTGCAGTTATTTCAGTGGTGACGACAGAAAACAGTATGCGCCTTAAGAAAATTCATTCGCAACTGTCGTCTTTGAGTTAAGGTAAGCATTTCCGGCATCATGCCTTCATTTGGGAAGCTTGACTTGTTTGATCCTGCCAAAGACTGGGCCCAATATGTGGAAAGAATGCAATATTTTTTTCCTAGGCAAAAGATATTCGGGCAGATGAAAAGCAATGAGTAATCCTACTGACTGCTTGCGGACCTGCAATATTTTTGGTTACTAGGAGCTTAGCTATGCTTGAGGCACCAGATACTAAAACCTTTCAAGAGTTGACAGATTTAGTTCAGGAATGTTATAACCCCAAACCTCTTCTAACTCAGACGTTGCTTTCCTGCTCCTCTGATGCTGCTTGGCCTGCTGTGTTCATCCAGCTCTACACCTTGTTATCTCAGATTCTCCAGCATCTGCAGTTCCTACTATCTCTCTAACTCAGATGGTATTGGTTTTATTCAGCTGTTCAAGAAGCAGGGGAGTCCGTATCAGGATTTTTGACAAGGTTAAGATGACTGGCAGAGGCATGTGATTTTGGGTTAACCTTGAATGAGATGCTGAGAGACCATACGGGATGTGGGATTGATGATGTAACCATGCAGAAGCGCTTTCTAGCCGAAGCCTAACTGTCTTCAAACAGGCACTACATCTGGCTTTATCATTAGAACATGCAGCAAGTGGAACATGGGAGCTACACAGCATCCCAATGAAAGTGGACATCCACACCTATCCGACTGAGCTTGAGGAACACCACTTGAGTGTAGGCAACCGCAGGGCATATCCTGAGCAGAGGGACCCTAGCCTCCAGCAAAACCCCACAACAAAACCAAACCTCGGCCAAATGGCTAAAAAGGTTCTTCAGAATCCAGACTGGTAAGCCATTGGCAAGCTGCCATGCAGACTCAAGACAGCAAAGGAATCCAACGAGGCCTAACTTGAGCAAAAGAACTCTTAGGCTGATATCCAGGAGAGTGCACACCCACTAGAAGTTCCCATACATGTGGATTGGACAAGTTAAATTGCTTTGCAACATCCAAATCAGAACTAATTAACATAAATGTCTAGTTAAATGGTCACCTGGTTGTCACTGGAGGTAGATACTGGCGCAGCTGTATCAGTGGTCACAGAACCAGTTTTTAACAAGATTCACTCTGGACTCCAAACCTGACTTTTGCACAAGAGCTCGGCCAGATTGAGAATTCACACCAGGGAACCATTTTTAGATTAAGGGAGTGATTTTGGTTCCGGTTTCGTATGAAAAGCTGTTATTGCAGTTACCACTGATCATAATAAAAAGCTTGAGCCCTCGAGTGCTGGGGCAGAATTGGCTGAGAAAGATTCATCTGGATTGGCTCAATATTTTTCAATTAAAAAATAGCTGCCTCAGTAAAGACCTAATGAAATAACCAGGAATTTTTGTGGAAGGGCTTGGGACTATCAAAGGGGACTGTCCAGTGTCATTTGCCTGATGGGAAAAAGTGGAGGCTGAAGTCAGGATTCTGGAAAGCAAAGGAATTATCAAACAGGTGCATTTTGTGGAATGGGCAGAACTGGTTGTACCAATTGTGAAGGCTGATGGCTCTCTTTGCCTTGTGGGGGACTTTAAGCAAACGATAAACCACTTCTCGCAGCTGGATAAATACCTAATCCCTCACTTAGCAGACTTGTACATGAAACCAGTGGTGGGGTGTCCTTCACGAAGCTTTTTGTACTTGTAAATGCGAGTAGATGAGGAATCTCGGAAGCATGTCGCAATTATCACCCATAAGGGTTTGTACCAATATATAAGACTGCCATTTAGAGGATCATCAGCCCGCGCCCTTATCCAGTGGACAATCGAGAACATTTTACAAGGGCTATCCCAGACTGCCATTCACCTAGACGATGTGCTAATAACCAGGAAGACCATTAAAGGGGTAAGGGTTTCTGATGAAGGGTCTAGGCCCGAAACGTCAAGTTTTCCTGCTCCTATGATGCTGCTTGGCCTGCTGTGTTCATCCAGCCCCACGCTTGTTATCCTAGACCAATAAAGGGCACTTGGAGAACTTGTATATAAACATTTCTCTCAGGCAGACATACATCTTGGGCAGGAAAAACACGTGTTCCAGGTGTCTCAAGTGACCTACTTGGATTACAGAGTTGATAAAACCGAGTTACACCTGTTGGAGGATAAATAGAGGGCGATCAAAGGAGCCTTGGCTCCCATGTCTGTACCAGAGCTTAGGTCTGTTCTTGGATTGGTGAATTATTATGGGAAATTTATACATAAATGGCATCCATCTTGACACCTTTACACCTGCTATTGAAAGGCATCTGCTTTGAAAATGGTTGTGTAGCCAAGTAGTGGTGCCTAGGGATGTGCAAAGCAGCTGTCATCATCTAAGGTGTTGACCCACTATGATTCCAAGCGAGAGGTGGTGCTGAAATACAATGCCTCTCTGTATGGTATCGGGGTAGTGTTGGCTCACTGGTGGCCCAACGGAGAGCAACACCCGATAGCGTATGCTTCCTGGAGTTGGCTGACACTGGCTGCAAAAATGCCTGGATAGAGAAGGGAGGTTTGGCTGTGAGGAAGTTAAATTTGTCATAGTACTAGACCACAAGTCCCTGCTGGGGCTACTTAAAGAAGACAAGGCTGTGCCACCCATTGCTTCTGGTAGAATTCAGCATTGGGGCATTATTCTCAGCGCGTACAAGTACAAGTTAGAATGCCATCCAGGAAGCCAAGTGGCGAATGTGGATGTCTTCCACTGGCAGAAAGTCCACCAGTGATGCCTTCTCTGGTAGAGTCTATTTTGGTTTTAAACTTCCTGGACATCCTTCCTGCCACTGCTGATAATATCTGACTGTGGACACAAGTGTTGTTGGACCTTCTGAATCTCCTGTTTCTATCTGTCAGCCAGGGCTCCCTGATCGGCGCAGGTTAACAACTCCAATCAAAAATCTCAGTCAGTGAAATCAACCTGGTCCAGATTCCAATCATGACATCCCCGCCCCGCGAAGTCCGGGTATGTAGGCTTGTTCTTTCTGTTGTAGCTTCTCCTGGGACATTTTTGTCCCAGGTCCGGTTCCGCTGACTTGGATTCAGACATGGACGGTATGTACCAGACTGTAGCCCATCTCTCGCGCCTAGAGGGTCTCAGAGTTTCCTCCTCTTCTGCCAGTGGTAACAGTATCAATGCTGTATCCATCTCAAACCCTGAGGTTTTTGGACACTACATGAAGGGGGAGATTGTAAGCGGTTTACAAACAGTTTACAGAGAGATATTGATAGGTTAAGTAAGTGGGCAAACAGAGCATAATGTGGAAAAATATGAAATTGTTCATTTCGGGAGAGCAAAAGAAGAGCATTATTGAAATGGAGAAAAACTGCGGAAGTCTGAATATAAAGGAAGTTGGAGGTGTTTGTGTATGAAACACAGAAAACTAGCACACAGGTTCACGATGTAATCAGGAAAGCTAATGGAATGTTAGCCTTTAATCGAGGGGGTTGAAGTATAAGAGTAGGAAAGTCTTATTGTAACTGTACAAGATGCTGGTGAGAATACATTTGGAGCACTGAGTAGTTTTGATCCCTTTGTTTAGGAAATATATCATTTCATTGTGGACACTTCACAAAAGGTTCACTAAGATGATACTTGGCATGGAGGAACTGGCTTATAAGCAAAGGCTAACTGGATGGGACCCTATACTCAGTGCAGTTTAGAAGAATGGAAGTTGATCTCATTGAAACATATAGGATTCTTAAGGCCTGACAGAATAAATTCTGAGAGAATGTTTGCTCTCGTGGGAGAGAACAAACAGCAGAAGGCCTGGTCTCAGAGTAAAGGGGTGGCATTTAAGACTGAGATGAGGAGGATTTTCTTCTGTCTGACGGTTGAAAGTCATTGGGACTCCCTGCCGAGGAGCGGTGCAAGGGTTATGGGGAAAGGACAGGAAAGTGAAAATGAGGAACGTTGGTTCCGGTCAAGCGGCTGAATGGGCTAATCATATCCTTAGTACCTATGTGTTGCATCTCAACTATTTTAAGGCGAAAGTAGCCAAATAATGCAAAGATAGATCAACAATGTTTTATCACTAAAAGCTCACTTGGGCTTTGCAGAGTGCCATTACGATTTGTGCATACTATCGTCTCTATTTACAGATAGACTGTGTTATACTATTGCAGATCTTGCATGTTTGGAAAATCTCAGGGGATCAGCCAGAATCAGCATTAACCATGCACTTTTGAGTAAACTTCATATTTACTATTAATAATTTGTGATGAAAATGGACTGATATTGAATTCCTAAGATGAAAACAGTTCTTGTAAGATTGATTTGGAGAGGAAATTACTGTTTATTTAAGCTTAGAGTTCAAAATCTCACTTTATTTACTAACTGGGCAACAGCGCAACAAAGCAGTGGTCTGAAATTTGCTGGTCACTCTTGGATGGGACAATAGGCAGTTGGACCCATAAGCTAGACTGCTGTGCCACTAGTGTGACACGTCCACCAGCCCCCACCCACAATTCTAAAAATGGCCCAGGAATTCTGTAATTTCTTTCTGGTTACAAAGAAGTGGAATACCTTCAAAACAATTCCAGCCTTCCCACTGGAGATTAAAGTCTTAAAGTGGATAAAGACTGATGCTATCATGAATGGGTGACTGATCTGCTGACTTCACACTGACTTTGGGCATTATTTAAAACGTTGCTTTTAAGGACTTACTAAGAAGATTAATAATGAAGACAAAGGCTTACACTGTATGCTGTATGAGCCTGAAGTTAATATTTCAAGGAAAGTTCAAAATTAATTACTGTGTCAGAGAGACTGGCCTTCAGAAGATGGAGTAGCAATCATTGCCTTGGTTACTAATTATGATAGTAGACTACATTTGTTATGAAACTAATATTAAAGAATAACTTGTGTGATAACTTTCTCATAAAATTAAACTTTATATTGCTATGATGGTTTCAATGGAGCAGCACTGCAGATACTATTCTTTCATTTACTCACTCAATCTCATTTTGTCACCAAACAGGAGCAGCACTTCTGCAAGACTCTCAAAAAAGTGTAACTGGCTCACATTATAACTGAACAAATTGGCTGATTTACATTTCCAAGTGCATTGCTTTGGAAAGATCCATGCAGTTCTAATTGTAAAAGCACCAGAGGCAGAGGCATTCTCAGCAGGCCTACAGCAGTACACAATCCCACCCAGAACTTTTAAAAAGTATGGCTGGACAATTTAACAAAATAATTGGAGAAAAAATGTGTAACAATTTTTCTTTGTTTATCAATGTTGAGTTTTGACTCCTCTTTCAGAAATAAGAACTAGAGATGAGAATGGGATTACCAACCAGAGATAACTGCACAGATGCCGGTATCCTGTCAGCAAGTCACCTTTTATTTACCTGTACACCGTATACTGGCTGTGGCCAGCCAGCTCGGAGTCAGTCCTCTGAACTGAGAAAATTCTAAATCTCCTGGTTATATTTTATATTCTTACCAGGTAGGTCCAGGCAGCAGTCATTGTGGAGTGGCAAAAAAGAGTCAATATCTCTCTCTGTGTAATGTCCTGGCCATATTGGTCAGCCAGGGATTCCTGATTAGCCCAGATTAACAACCCCAATCAACAGCCTCAATAAGCGAGGTCAACCTGGTTCCAATCACTACACGCACACCACCACCAACAGCCCACCCCCACCCCACTAAGTCTGGGGATGTAAGCCTGGTCTCTCTCTTGGTCAGGCAGCATCAGAGGAGCAGGAGAGTCGATGTTTCAAGTTGGGACCCTTCACCCAGTCCTGATGAAGAGTCCCAACCTAAAATGTGACTCTCCTACTACTCTGATGCTGTGTGAACTTCTGTGCTCCTCCAGCTCCACACTGAATTGACTCTAACTCCAGCACCTGCAGTTCTCGCTGACCCCGGTCTTTCTTGTATAGCCTTCCCTGCAATGTTTTCGCCCCAGGTCCAGTTCCTCGGTTTCGGACTCTGACACAGCCAACCTGTACCAGATCATACAATATCAAGGCTGCATATCTCTCAGACTCCGATGTTTCCTCAGAGGAAGAGAATCTATGGTTTCTGACAGGCCTTCTGGCTGTTCTGTGGGGCCAGGTATGTTTTGCTCCTGCCCAGTTTGTGAGGTAACAGCTTTCAGGTGATCCACCTGTTTGTTCAGAACTGTACTACCTACCTGAATTTTGGAAGTCACCGTATCTGACCTCACGTCAACCTTGGCTCATACCTATATGGGCCACTTCCATGATTCTGACACCAAACTTCATCCCCCAAATTAAACCGTCTCCCTCGCTTAGAGGCAGCCTGTGGCCAGCATTGGCATTCCCACTGCCGTTTCACCATCTGCCACCAGGTCTGGGAATATCAGGTTTAACCCAGTGTGGAGTCTTCTCCCCATCAGCAACACTGCTGCAGTTATCCATGTTGTTGCGTGTGAGGTGATCCTATAATCAAACAGGAACTGGGACAGTTTGGTATCAAGTGACATTGTAGGCTGTTTCTTTAAGCCTGCCTTCATTGCTTGGACCACTCTTTCAGCTAGACCACTGCACGATGGATGGTATGAAGCTGTCCTTATGTGCAGATTGCTATTTGACTTTTGGAAATATTTGAACTCCCTGCTGGTCAATAAGGTCCTGTTGTCCATGACCAATACCTCCAGGAGTCCGTGAATCACGAATGATGTTCACAGCTTCTCAATCGTCATCCCTGAGTTTGCCAAATGAACTTTATAGTTGTCCAACCACTTTGGGCGTCCACACGGAGCAGGAACATTGAGTCCATGAACTGACCGGCATATTGAGATGCAACCAAGTCCAGGGTTTACCCAGCCTTTCCCACGAATGTGGGGGTGCTGCTGATGGCAATTTTGCCCTTGTTGGCACTCTGGGCACTGCCCCACCAATACAGCTATGTCTACATGCAACCCTGGCCACCAGACATAGATTCTTGTTAGCATCTTCATCTTGGAAACCCCTCGGTGACCCTGGAGGAGCTCAGCCAGTATTTGGCTGTGACCTTTACTCAGGACAATCGCTCTTGCTCCCTATAGTAATATGCCGTCCTCTACGGTGATCTGTTCTCATCGGGTCCAGAAATGTTTCAATTTGGGTTGCAATGTCCCTTCTGTTTTCCCCCATTACCACCAGCTGTTTCAGTTTCGCTGTGACAGGATCTTTGTGCCCACAGTCAGATATTGTCAGCAGTGGTTGGAAGGGTGTCCACAAAGTTTAAAACCAAAATAGACTCTTCCAGTGGAGGCACCACTGGTGGATTATCTGCCAGTGGGAGGTGGCTCAAGGCATCTGTGTTTGCCACTTGGCTGCCTGGACAGCATTCTAGCTTGTACGCGCTGAGAATACAATCCTGAATGCTACCGGAAGCTATGGGCGTCATTGCCTTGTCTTCCTGCAGTGGCCCGATCAGGGGTTTCTGATCTGTTACTGTAACATTTTCTCATCCGTAAATATACTGGTGGAACCAAAGATGATTGCCAAACTTTCCTTCTCTATCTGAGCATATTTGTGTTCTGCATCAGCCAAAGTCTGGGATTCATACCCTATTGGGTGTTCCTCTCCATTGGGCCAGTGGTGAGCCAACACTACCCCAATACCATACAGGGAGGCATCGCCTATCAGCACCACCTCTCACTTCGGATCACAGTGGGCCAACACCTTAGATGACAAAAACTGCTTCTTCACTTCCCTAAAGACTACTCTGACCCTTTTTTCAACAGCAGGTGTAAGGATGCCAAGATAGAGGCCAGGTTACATATGAATTTTCAGTAATAATTCACTAACCCAAGGAAAGACCTAAGCTCTAATACGGAGGTGGGAGCCGGGACTCCTTTGATTGCCCTCACTTTATCCTCCAATGGGTTTAACCCAGTTTTGTTGATTCTGTAACCCAAGCAGGTCACTTGGGATGTCCAGAACCCACATTTTTTTCACTTCTAAAGGCACACGCCTGCTTGGGAGAAACATTTAAAGCACTATGTACAAGTTCTCCAAGTACTCTCGGCTACCTGCGGTAGCTCTTGTGAAATGTTTTCCATAGTCTGCTGGAAGAGGAATCAGGCTGATGCTACCCCACATGGTAGTCTTGTATATTGATGTAAACCCTTATGGGTATTAATTGTAGTGTACTTTTAGGACTCCTCATCCAGTCGCATTTGCAGGTAGGTGTGGCTTATGTCCAGATTCGTAAAGGACAGCCCCAACCCGCCAACGTTGCATACAAGTCCTCTGTGTGAGGGTTGGGGTATTTAGCCAGCTGTAAGCAGTTTACTGTTTGCTTAAAATCCCCACAAAGGCAAAGTGAGCCGTCAGGCTTCACAATCGGTACGACCGGTGCTGCCCATTCTGCAAACTGCACTGGTTTGATGATTCCTCTGCTCTCCAGCCTCCTAATATCAACCTCTATTTTTGTCCACGAGGCAAATAGCATCGGGTAAGCCTTGCAAAATTTCAGGATTGCTTTCTGGTCAACACGTAAAGTGGCTTTGGCCCCTTTGATAGTCGCACACCCTTCCTGAAAAATTCCTGAATATTTCACCAGGACTTCACTGAGGCAGCCACTTGCTAACTGAAAAAAGTTGAGCCAATCAAGGTGAATCTTTCTCAACCAATTCTGCCCCAGTAGGCTTGGGCCCGAGCCTTTTACTACCAACAGTGGTAACTGCACCAACTGCTTCTCATAGGAGGCCGGAACCGAAGTCATACCCTTAATCTGCAGTGGTTGCCCAGTGCATGTTCTCATTCTGGCTGAGGTCTTGTGTAAACTTAAAAGTTGAAGTCCCGAGCATATCTTGTTAAAGACAGATTCAGCAACCACAGATACAGCTGCACCACTATCGATCTCCATGGGAACTGGGTGGCCATTTAACCAAACATTAATTGTGATCAGTTCTGATTTGGATGTCACAAAGAAATTTAGTTGTTCTAACTCACATGTAGGGACGCTTTCCAGGGTGTGCACTCTCCTGGGTACTGGCTTATGAGTTTTCTTACTCAATTCAGGCCTTGTAGGATTCATTTGCCGTCTTGAGTCTGTACAACAGCAGCAACTACAATGGCTTGCCGGCCCAGATCCTGAAAGACTTTCCAGCCACTTGGCCAAGGCATGACTTTGTTGTAGGGTTCTACTGTGAGCTGGCCTAGGATCCCTCCACTCAGGACAAGCCCTGCATGAGGCCCTGCAATTGCCTACACTCAAGTGGTGATCCCCAAGCTCAATTGGACAGGTAAGGGTGTCCGCTTCCATTGTGATGCCCTGTAGCTCCCACGTTCCACTTCCCGCATTTTCCAATGACAAAGTCAGTTGCAGTGCCTGTTTGAAGTCCAGTTGGGTTTCAGCTAGTAGGTGTTTCTGCACAGTTACATCATTAATCCCACATACCAAATGGTCTCTCATCATTTCGTTCAGGGTTACCCCAAAACCACATGCCTCTGCCAAACCTTAACCTTGTCAAAAATCCTGATACGGATTCCCCTGGTTCTCTCACAGCTCAATTAAGCCAATAACTTCTCTGAATTAGCGATGGTTTGGGGTCATAATATTCTTCACCCAACTCCATCAACTCTTGGAAGGTTTTAGTGTCTGATGTCTCTGGGAAAGTTAAGCCCCTTATAACCGATAAAGCTGCAGGTCTGCAAACGTCAGAAAGATTACTCGTTGCTTTTCATCTGCCCCAACATCATTTGCCTGGAAAATTATATTGTATTCTTTCCAAATACTGGGCCCAGTCTTTCACAGCAGGATCAAAGAGGTCAAAGCTTCCTAAATAAAGGCATGATGCCAGAAATGTTTACCCCAACTCCAGGATGACTGTTGCAAGCAAATGTTCTTCAGGTATGTACTGTTTTCTCCTGCTGCCACTGAAATAACTGCAATCAGGCTGGTATCCCGTCACCAAGCCACCCTTTATTTGCTAGAGCACAGTACACTGGCTGTAGCCAGCCAGCTCAAAGTCAGTCCCCTGAACTAAAGAGATTGTAAACCTCCTCTTTATATTGGTCAGCCAGGGATTTCCTGATTAGCCCAGGTTAACACACATCAAGGATTTCATTGTCAACAAGATGCAGCTGGTTCAAATCACTATAGAACCACTACGTGCAACAACAAATTATTGAAAAAAAAAATCAAAATACTGATAACATTTTTTAGAGATAGGCAGATACCTCCTACCACACAAAATCTTTCAAAGTGACATCCTTAGAAAGCAATGTTTTGATCTTTAGACGTAACTCTAGTATTGAGAATCACTCTATAATCACTGACTAGGTTTCATCATTTTTCAATTATGACAGTAATTGTGTGTTCTAACTTTAAACAAAAGCAAGACAGGTATTCACTTACTGAGGACATCCACAGTCAGGATCTCATCTTTGCAGAGCTTTTGACAAGTCTGATTGTCAGCCAGTCTTCCAGAATTAAACAATCTACACTCTATACACTCCCTGCAACAAACCGTGACAAGTACTTGTTAGTTCTGATTTTCACATTAAAGATAAGGGAAAGCAATCTGCCATCAGAGGCACCTTAATGAAGGACTGTATTCTATACAAACATTCTAATTGCATGCATAAGCAGCTCCATGGTCAGACATGAAATCCTTAAATATTTCTATTGGAGGTGAGAACATAGGTATCAAATAAAGATTGAGTACAGTCAAAACTTGGATATTAACAAGGGTGGGTTGCAAAGGCCAGATTTTTGGAATCTACAGCATGCATCTTTTCTTTCTGATAGGTTCCCCATCTAGATGTCAACTTGACTGAAAGTTTAGCTTCCACATGTTCATGGTGAACTTATGGGTAGATTCCAGAATGCATGTGCAGTGTGAAAGTGCTGGTAGGTTAGATTATCAATCCTGAGGGGCTCCGATTCCCAGTTATGGGGTTTCTCTTGGGGTGGGGGTATTAGACTGAGGGGAATCACTTCAGCTCCTTTTGGTCTGCAAATAGTGCTGTAATATACATGCCACCTCTCTGTAGCTGCCAGATTTCAACAGACCTTAGAAAACTGGCCAAGTTCAATCAGAGGCTGCCAACCTTATTGACTGTGGAATGATTGGATTCTGCCATTGATCAGCTTCCAATAACCCCTGTACTGGATGGCTGTGTTCAGGTTTGCTATTTTAAAAAGCTTTAGTCTCTGACAACAGCCCAGCCCATCTGCAAGTGGATCTTAAAATACACAACTGCATTTTGGTCTTTCTGTGTGTGGGAAAATTCATGAAGAGATCCATATTGTTATGAGAATGTGAAATAACATATATTCAAATGGAGTATAATTAGTAAAATTTACATTCATTCATATTATTATTCCTGCTTGTAAAAGAAACATGAAAATGAGAGGGCAAAGATTTATACTGATTTTCAAAACGAGCAAATACGAAGTGGGAAAAATCTTTTCACTTAGCAAGAAGTTCAGGTATGGAATACATTGCTTGCAAGGCTGGTGGAGGCAGGTTCAACTGAGACATTCGATGGCTATTTGAATAGAAATAATATGCAAAGACATGCAGAAAAAGTAAGAGATTGGCACATGCATCCAGGAAACTAGGTATTCAAACTTCAGTCTCTCCATTCAATTACACCTTTCTACTGACCACACACTGGTGTGCTTAGTTTCAGTAACTTAAATTTACTACCCCATGCTTGGGAATTATTTTGTGATTAGTTCAGACCTCAATAACCAAGTTGGGCTTCAGAGATATCTGCATTAGCAGGGTATTTATTTTTACACTTGTTCTGAAATGCATGTAGCTGAAGGTGTAATTTTAAAATTGAAGGCACAATCATCTGACAGCTGAGGCAAATCTGACTATTTTTTTTCCTTCCCATCCCAGTTGCCTGGAAGGAATTACACTGATGTAAATGGGCTTCCACCAAATTTCTGACAGTTGAGTGGGAGAGCCCCTGTGGTTATTCAGCATCTTTAAATGGATATTATTGTCATTGATATAAAATGAGCAAAACTGAAAAAGAGAAGCCAGTCTCATTTTCTGGAAATGACTTTCGAGGATCAGTTAGTGTGGTGAAACCTTCTAGCCAATGCACAAAGTTAAAGCTTATGTTCAACTATTCCGAACTATATGCATGAAAAAAATTCTGGGAAAGCATTGGCCTCCAACTCTTATAGTACAGTTATGAAATTAATACACCTACTAAAAGATTTTAATTATCAATCAATGTCATCCTCAAGGCTTCCTTCTCATAATTATACTTAAGGTTATCCCAAATTAAAGCAGTGGAACAATCACCTACAATAGCCAGGTCAGATTGCAAATGCCTCAGACAGAATAGTGCTGCTCTCTGCGCTGACTTATCAAGTGTCACTCTGGTGTGAGGCTCCAGGCCTTCAGAAGTGGGTGGAACAAGTCTGGACAGGAGACCAAAAGGACAGTTTAGGGAGGTAAGCTAATTTACAATTTTGTATGTATCTCTTGAGATACATGTAATGGAATTCCTTTTAAGAAGGTTGCTCTTTCTTTTGAATCTAAACACATTTCAGAAGGCTTGTGATTAATGGATCGTTTCACATTTCTCAGTAGTGCTTCAGCAAAAGAGGTATACGCCATGAGGTATTTCAGAGCCACTCCTTACAGTAACAATATTGGTGAGCAACTCAAAATTAATCCACTTTTATTTGCAATTTTCTTTGCTTTCTTTATGCTTTGAAATACATAGAAACATAGAAGATTGAGCAGGAGTAGGTAATTTGACTTCAAGCCTTCTCTGCCATTCATGATGATCATAGTTGATCATCAAATCCTAATCCCAACCTCCCTCATATCCCTTAATCCCCTTAGTCCAAGAGTAATATCTACCTCATTGAAAACACAACGTTTATCCTCAACCACTTTCTGTGGTAATGAATTCCACAGTTTACCCCCTATCCTTAAACTGTGACCCTGGTACTAGACTCAGTACCAGGAATATCCTTCCTGCATATAACCCATCTAGTCTTGTTGGAATTTTATAAGTTTCTATGACAGCTCCCTCAATGTTCTAAACTCCAGTGAATACAACCCCAACCATCTCAATCTCTCCTCACATGGCAGTGCTGAATCAATATGGTAAACATTTGCTGCACTCCCTCTGTGGCAACCAGCAGCCCCCTAATATAAAGAAATACAGCCCATGGGGTATTTCTTTATGTTGTGGTTTTGACTGACAGTCTGGAGATATTCAGCTAAGAAGAGCCAAAATAGCAAAGCATGATCGTACACAATTTTAGGCACAATTTGTTGTAAAGGTCAACTGGTGGAATTAATTCTTACTCGTTAAATGAAGATAGTGTAGCCACCTTGTCACAGCTCACCATGCAAACCATTCCACTACCCGAAATGCTGCTCAGTTATGTTTAATCAGCAAGTTAAGCACAAACTGTAAGCCAAAAGTAGATCCACTGTTTCATAAAGCTCCGTAGCACATAACACCATGTATCTGACAGCCAGGTTACCATAGGCTCCATGGAATAATTTGATTTTACTACTTACCATTTACATGAATTGATTTAAGTGAGGATATATTTAAATTTAATATATTTAACGTATTTAAATTATGAAAATGTAAACTTAAATTGTGAAGCAAAAAGTAATATTTGCCTAATTTTGATTTACTGGTTATAGACGGACCTTTCCACTTAACATATGTGCTCAAATCCAACAATCTTGTAACTACAGTATGGGTGGTGAACTCGCACATTTGACTGAACAGAACAAAGGGTTTTGATTCATACCTTTTCATGCCACAGGCATCAGGGCAGGTTGGGCATTTCTCGCAGGTATCCCCAAATGCTCCAGGTTCAGTGCACGAACATCGGCCACATGCACAGTTTCCTCTACCGCTGCAAATCTGCCCATCATCTGAAAGGCACGAGTCCATTTTTGTCGAACAATTGCAATTGTCTCCAATCCAGCTGGCATGACACTTGCATTCACCACAGTGACATTCTCCATGCCCTGAGAAAAGGAAGTCAGAACAAAATATTGTACTCTATTAATTCTATCTAACAAAGTTATCATGAGTCAAATCTGACTTGTGATAAATTTCATAGCTACTTGTGTAATCACTGGACAATGGGTACGCACATGTTCAAACCTAGTCTTGAAGGAGTCGAGAGGGAACTTGAGAAAGAGATTTATGATAAATTTTCATTCAAATAAATTATAATTATTACATCAATATATTCTTTTACTTTTTTCAGACCTTCACTCAAATTGTAACAACTACAGCAACAGGATATTACATATTATGCAGAATTCCCAACAGACTTCATGAGGTGGTTTTTGCCCAAACTACTAGGGGTTCAGTGCTGCTGCTGAGAAGTATAAAAATCTGCTTTAAAGGCTTAGGGCATAGCATATTGCCCTATCTTCATAGAACATAGAACAGTACAGCACAGTACAGGCCCTTCGGCCCACGATCTTGTGTCGAACCTTTACCCGAAACCTAAGGTCTATCTAACCTCCACCACTACCTTATACTATCATCCATATGCCTATCTAATAGCCGCTTAAATGCCCCTAATGAGGCCGATTCCACTACCCTCTCCGGCAACGCATTCCACGCCCCTACCACTCTCTGAGTAAAGAACCTACCTCTGAGATCTCCCCAATATCTATCTCCTTTCACTTTAAAACAATGTCCCCTCGTAAAAGCTACCTCCACCCTAGGAAAAAGTCTCTGGCTGTCTGCTCTATCTACACCTCTGATCATTTTGTACACCTCTATAAAGTCACCTCTCATCCTTCGTCATTCTAAAGAGAAAAACCCTAGCTCTCTCAATGTTTCCTCGTAAGACCTTCCCTCCATTCCAGGCAACATCCTGGTAAATATCCTCTGCACCTTTTCCAATGCTTCCACGTCTTTCCTGTAATGAGGTGACCAGAACTGGACACAATACTCCAGATGTGGCCAAACCAGGCTTTTGTATGGCTGGAGCCCAACTTCACGGCTCTTGAACTCAATCCCTCTATTAATGAAAGCTAACACACCATACGCCTCCTTAACAACTCTATCCACCTGGGTGGCAGCTTTCAGCCACTAGCCTTTGGGAAGATTCTATAGTATAAGGTAGCAACACTTGTATCTAAACAAACTGCATAAAATGATTATGCTAGAGAAAGATATTTATAATAAAAGATTAGAGGTAAGCCAAAAGGGTTGTGAAAGTTTTAAAAATCAACAAAAGATAACCAAAAACATGATAGAGGGAGAAAATAAACTTTGACAGTAAACTTGCATGTAATATCAAGATGAACAGCAAGAGCTTCTTTACATATGTTAAAAGGAAGTGAGAAGCCAAAGTGAACACAGACCTCATACAGAATGAGGAAGTGGGGAAGCAATAACAGGGAACCATGAAATAGAAAAGTAGTTGAGTAGGTACTCTGTATCAGCTTTCACCATAAAAGGCATGAATAGCATGCCAAAACTATTAAATATTTAAAGCGGCAAAAGGAGAGAAATACTTATTCTATTACTGGAGAAAAAAATGAAAGGGAAACTAATGGGGTTAAGGGCTGAAAAGTGCCTGGACCTAATGGGATTTATCCTAGGACGTTAAAGGAAGTGGCTACAGAAGTAGTGATTGTCTACACAGATGGGAATCCCACTGGACATCACAATTTATTAACTAATACGAGCCATGAAAATTTGCCTGGAATCAGCCAATGTCTGTAGATAGCACACATACCATTAAAACAGATAATGCAGCATCTTTGGAGACAAAACACAGTTGGCATTTTGGGTCAATAAACTTTTGTTAGAAGAGTTACTGACGTGAAAAATTTGGTATGATTTTCCATTTTTCTTCAAAGTATAGGCCGAATACATTAGATAGCAACTAACCACCTTCTATCAGTGAGATAACTCACTTGATCACCCGTCAAGCTACTTGTTAAGAACTGACAGGCAAGAGATGCAAGATGCTCACTCCATCGCAGACCTTGAGAATGCAGCTTCAGGTTCCTATAGTCCATTGGATTAAACAGGAGGCCTCAGGGAGGATCCAGCAGTGAGATGTTTTTCTTTCTTCTTATTACAGCGCGGGATCACACAGAAAAGTTAGTATCAGAGGTAGAGGCAAGGGGATGTTTTCAGAGATGACCCCCTTGCCTCCCATCCATACCTCTGATTATCCCCAATTAGGGGCAATCAGAAGTACTACCTTCAACACAGCAAGCAGTTTGTCATGGTTTCCCATAATCAGCTACCGTTCTCACTGCCAGGATGACTGGTAATTAGGAAGATAATGAGTTGAGGCCCTTAAGTGGCAATTAATTGATCACTTAAGGCCCTTAATTTCTGGCAAGTACAAAAGGCCACCCATGGGCTCGAGCAGAGGCACCAAGAAGGGGTAACATTTCTCTCCAGATCAAACTCGCTGCATTATCTCCCCCTACTCACCACATATCTTGCCACCTCCAGGGAGAGAGAAAATACATTCCTTAGTTCCACCTGACATACTGAGCATTTCCAGCATTCTCTGCTTTTTATTTCAGGTTGCCAGCATTCATGTCATTATGCTTAAGGGTTCCAAAGCTGACTATTCCAGGTAAGAATACCAGCAACTCTTTTCGGAGATAATATCTTTGGTGGCCAGATGTCACTACTGATCAGAATCAAGTCAACCATATAGTACTATGATAATAAGAGGATGTCAGAGATTGGGAGTTGTGCAGCAGTTATCGTCTCTCCTAAATGCTCAAAGTCCACCCAATATTTACAAGACACAAACTGACTGAAATGGAAAATGATAAAATACGGGCCGCTGCTTGGATTATTGGCCAATGTAAGTGACACCCCTCCCACCACCTTCAACATTCAATCCCTGCACCATTGGTGCACAGTGGCAGCAGTGTGTATTGTCGACAAGATACACTGCAGAAACTCGTCAAAACTTTTTTGACAGGCAAGGTCAAGTTAAGCATCATAATTCTAATACTTTTCCCGTTGCAGGCCTCTCATCCACCTGCTCCCATCCGCAATTTATTATCCACCCTCTCAATCACGCAAATTACTTTTTATCCTTGCTTACAATATTCACCAATTTACCAAAACATTACAGTAAAATGATAATCACGGTTGTTTACAAACATCAAGTACATATGCAGCAATAATAAAAACTGCAATTGTATAATGCACTATCATGGTGCATGCACCCTATAGGTAATTCCACCACGATTGTTAAACACAGCCTAAACAACAGCCCGTTTGCTGACACAAATGTACCAATGATGACTGCCAACAGAACATGCACTTAGTATTAAATCAATTTTTCCGAATTAAAATAAAAGTTCTACTTTGTTTTAAAAGTTTATTTCTGACACCAGTTTCATTAAAACTGCATTACAATTTTTTTTCAAATAAATATGTTATTACATAGGAGATATTGCTGATCGTGCATATGGTCCTTGGTGTAAGCAAACCAGAGAGCCATTAAACAAATCAGGGAGTTCCAATTTGATTTAAGCAGCATCATGCGATTGTTAACTTGGTAGGCAAGATATCCCATTTATTATTTATAACATAGTGTGGGTGGGAAACATTGATTTTGGCGATTACGTCAAAGCTTATTAACATATTCTACATATTGTACCATATGTACACAGTGGCAGTCAATTCATTCATATTTGTGGAATATGTCAAATACGTACAACTCAGATAAACTTCACACAATGTTTTGAATTTTTACAAGTATAAGAAAACAGCCTGGGTGCATGATGTTATTCAAAATAATTATTGCACTCAACCGTTGTAACTCGATTGTATTTTGTCAGTAATTTCACTGGGGAGAAAGATCAAATGACTCCTAAGCAACAAAATGGAAGGACTGAACAACATTAGTCTTCACTGATAGTAACAGGTCTTGGAGCCCTCAGGTGTCTTTGTACAATACAGCTTTTAAGAGGCCAGAGGACAAAGAATGGTTCACAAATGTATGCGCTTTCTTGCTCAGTGAGTCTGAAGACGCTGCTGATTGCTGCCTCTGACTATACCACATTGTATATATTTGCTGTGTCACACAATTTTATCACAAAATTTCAATACCTCAATAAAATCATAATAATAAAGTGGGATAATAGATAGTTAGGCAAAAGAACAGGACTGAAGTCAATAGAAAAGACACTTGGGAAATGTGTGCACTGTAAAACAGATCACTGTATCACCGTGAGCACAATACAGGCTGTAGACGAGGCAATTTCACCCCACAGAGTCTGATGACAATGCAACTTCCATTTCTGACAATATAAACAGAACTCCAGTTACGATTCTAGATTGGATGACAAAGGTCATCTAGCCCAGCATATTTTGAATAATTGTGTTGTACGCTGAATTTTAAAGCTTATCCCCACGGTTTCCATATATGATGTTACGTTGTATTTACATGAAATGAATGTGAAATAGCATATCTAACTATGAGTTATGAGTTATTGAGGGAGGACGGACAGGTCAAGGGGGAGGGATGAGGTCAGTAGGTAGGAGATGGGGGTGCAGCTTGAAGTGGGAGGAGGGAATAGGTGAGAAGAAGAACAGGTTAGGGAGGCGGGGACGAGCTGGGCTGGTTTTGGGATGCGGATGCGGGAGGGGAAATTTTGAACTTGTGAAATCCACATTGATACCATTGGGCTGCAGGGTTCCCAGGCTGGATATGAGTTGCTGTTCCTGCAGCATTCGGGTGGCATCATTGTGGCACTGCAGGAGGCTCAGGATAGACATGTTGTCTGAGGAATGGGAGGGGGAGTTGAAATGGTTCGCGACTGGGAGGTGCAGTTGTTTGTTGCGAACCGAGCGCAGGTGTTCTGCAAAGCGGTCCCCAAGCCTCCGCTTGGTTTCCCCAATGTAGAGGAGGCCACAACGGGTACAGCGGATGCAGTATACCGCATTGGCAGATATGCAGGTGAACATCTGCTTGATGTGGAAAGTCCTTTTAGGGTCTGCGATGGTGGTGAGGGAGGAGGTGTGGGGGCAGGTGTAGCACTTCCTGCGGTTGCAGGGAAAAGTGCCAGGTGTGGTGGGGCTGGAGGGGAGTGTGGAGCGGACAAGGGAGTCATGGAGAGAGTGGTCCCTCCAGAAAGCAGACAAGGGTGGGGAGGGAAAAATGTCTTTGATGTGGGGTCGGATTGCAGATGGCGGAAGTGTCGGAGGATGATGCGTTGGATTCGGCAGTCGGTGGGGTGGTACATGAGGACGAGGGGGATTCTTGTTTGGTTGTTATTGCGGGGAGGGGGTGTGAGGGATGAGTTGCGGGAAATGCAGGAGACATGGCCAAGGGCGTTCTTGACCACTGCGGGGGGGAAGGTGCGGTCATTGAAGAACGAGGACATCTGAGATGTACGGGAGTTGAATGCCTCATCCTGGGAGCAGATGCGGCAGAGGCGAAGGAATTGGGAATAGGGGATGGCATTTTTGCAGGAAGGTGGGTGGGAGGAGGTGTATTCTAGGTAGCTGTGGGAGTCGGTGGGCTTGAAATGGATGTTTGTTTCCAGGTGATTGCCAGAGATGGAGACAGAGAGGTCCAGGAAGGTGAGAGAGGTGTTAGAGATGGTCCAGGTGAACGTAAGGCTGGGGTGGAAGCTGTTGGTGAAGTGGATGAACTGTTCGAGCTCCTCCTCGGAGCACGAGGCGGCGCCGATACAGTCATCAATGTAACAGAGGAAGAGGTGGGGTTTAGGGCCAGCGTAGCTACGGAAGAGGGATTGTTCCACGTAACCTACAAAGAGGCAGGCATAGCTTGGGCCCATGCGGGTACCCATGGCCACCCCCTTTGTCTGTAGGAAGTGGGAGGAATTGAAAGAGAAGTTGTTGAGGGTGAGGACGAGTTCGGCTAAGCGGATCAGGGTGTCAGTGGTGGGCGACTGGTCAGGTCCGCGGGACAGGAAGAAGCAGGAAGAAGCCTTTCGGCCATCTGCATGGGGAATGTAGCTGTATAGGGACTGGACGTCCATAGTAAAAATGAGGTGTTGGGGACCGGGGAATTGGAAGTTCTGGAGGAGGTGGAGGGCATGGGTGGTGTCACGGACGTAGGTAGGGAGTTCCTGGACCAAGGGGGAGAAAATGGAGTCGAGGTAGGTGGAGATAAGTTCGGTGGGGCAGGAGCAGGCGGAGACAATGGGTCGACCAGGGCATTCAGGTTTGTGGATTTTACTGCATCCGCTGTACCCGTTGTGGCCTCCTCTACATTGGGGAAACCAAGCGGAGGCTTGGGGGCCGCTTTGCAGAACACCTGCGCTTGGTTCACAACAAACAACTGCACCTCCCAGTCGCGAACCATTTCAACTCCCCCTCCCATTCCTCAGCAGTGCCACAATGATGCCACCTGAAGGCTGCGGGAACAGCAACTTATATTTAGCCTGGGAACCCTGCGGCCCAATGTCATCAATGTGGATTTCACAAGCTTCAAAATCTCCCCTCCCCCATCCGCATCCCAAAACCAGCCCAGCTCCTCTCCGCCTCCCTAACCTGTCCTTCCTCTCACCTATCCCGTCCTCCCACCTCAAGCCCCACCCCCATCTCCTACTTACTGACCTCATCCCGCCCCCTTGACCTGTCCGTCCTCCCTGGGCTGACCTATCTCCTCCCTACCTCCCCAAATACACTCACCTTTACTGGCTCATTCCCGCCTCTTTGACTTGTCTGTCTCCTCTCCACCTATCTTCTCCTCTATCCATCTTCTATCCGTCTCCCCCTCTCTCCCTATTTATTTCAGAACCCTCTTCCCCTCCCCCATTTCTGATGAAGGGTCTAGGCCCAAAACGTCAAGCTTTCCTGCTCCTCTGATGCTACTTGGCCTGTTGTGTTCATCCAGCTCCACACCTTGTTATCTCGGATTCTCCAGCATCTGCAGTTCCTATTATCTCTGATACAGTGAAAAGTGTTTTGTTGCCATAATCTGGTGCCATTTTGAGTTGCAAAAAAGAATAAAAAGAAATTATATAAACAAGAGTTCAGCTTCTGTACGGCGATCTTCAAATCCAAGGCTTCGGCAAGATCTCTGTAAGGTGTCCTGAGCCTCAAGGAGTCCCTGCTCTGGGTACAGCGATGACAACTAGGCTTCAGGCATACTACAGCCACAAGTCCCCAGTCCGGGCACCGCCACATCACAGCCGAAGACTCACTGGGTAGTGTTCGGGTTGCTGAGTCCGGCCGCTCCAGGCCAGCTGCATCCTTCTCTCTGTCTCTCCTCGTTTTCTTTCTCTTCCTTTTCCTCTCCTTCATCTTCTGACATTGTGGAGAAGCCCGAGCAGTGTAGCTGGAGTCGGCTTCAGCCGTGGTGGTGCCTGGAGTAAGCACTCCCACTTGCAGGGGGCCCAGAGGTTTGAGGTGTGGCAGGAACAGGCAAATTGAGTTGAAAAATAATATAATATCCTGAGAAAAGTGCTTTTAAAGTCATAGGCATTTCTATAAAGTCCTTTTATGGTAAAGAGCTTTTGAGCTGTTGCTTGGGGATTTCAATAGATTTTCTTTGCCAAAGTTACAATGGATGATCAAGAACACTCCCACAAAAATAAATTTTTGTAGCCATCCTTTGACAGATTTTAAGCAGTATGGGGTGATGTAGCAGAACTTTTTACAAGCTCTATGAAATCTCTCAGTGGCAATAAAGATTCTATCCATTCCCACACTTTGCAACACCAATGAAATGGATGACAGTGAGTCAAATACTCTGTTTTGCATCATTGCTGGTTCTCATTTTCTTGCATTTATTTTGATGAGGATTAAAATTTCCAAGCTTTTAGTTCATTAACACAGCATGTCTTCATAATTTGCCTACTTTAAAGCATAAAAAAATGTAGACTGCTATTTATATACTGGCTTAAATTCAGATAAAAATATGGAGAAGTGTAACAGTATTTAGTTTTGTGGTACTAAACCTTAAATGACTCTCACTCTCTCCCCACAGAGCATTTAATTGTATGTAAAATTATTCCAAGAACCTCACTTACCTTTTTTTGGCCAAACTTTCAACCAAGAGCACTCATGAGGCAATTACTGTGAGTCTGCAAGTAGAAACTGCTACTATTGACCTTCAGGCACCATCATGGTTTTCTGGTGGGCTTTTGAAAGAGCAATAAGTGGAACCACAAAGCTGCCAGGAGGACAGAAGTAGCAGATTTGCAACTTTCCATGAAATTGACCCGAAAGAGAAAGAATTCAGAACTGGAAGCTCCAATTGTTTTAAAGCTGATCTTTCAGCTTTGTTGCTCTGGCTGCTCAATTGAACAAGATACCATGAGCCCTGAATCCTGTGGCCCAATGTTTTGCATCATGAGCCCTGTGCTCTCCTAGTCCTGTTGACAGTACCTTCCAAATCCATAGTCGTTACAACCTAGAGAAACAAAACCAGCAGGTGCATGTGAATGACTATCTGCATGTTCCTCTCTCAGTCACATGTCATAACATCTTGACATGGAAATGTATCATAATTTCTAAACTGCTGTGTCAGAATCTTGGAATTCCCTCCCTAATCATAATGACAATCTTTGCAGATCCAGTCTTGCGGTTATGTCCTTTAGGAATTTGCCAGGTTAGAGGTGATTGAGCCACACTTGGCGAGCTACATTGAAGTTACCCACCCAGAGTAAACTCGCCACCCTCTGTACTTCTTCCTAATGGAGTTCAAAATGGCTGTCTCACCATTCAATATTTATCTGTAAAGTGGGATCTTTTGCTCACAATGGTGGGAAGTTCCTCATTGCTGATCCCATGTGATTCTCCCAACTTTCTCACCAATGGCCAAGTCATTCAGAGGCTGGGAAGATTCTGCCCTGCAAGTGTGATTATATTAGGTTGTTGTCTGACTCATCTGGGGACAGCTGTCATAAACGTGACACAAGCCAACACGTTAGTAAGGAGCTCTTTGTGGGGTCAACCACATATGCATTTTCCTTGGGGCCTAGGACAATGCTGGCTGGCCTGTCCAGTTTCATTCCTTTTTTCAGACTTTGTAGTGATTTTGATACATCTGAATGGTTTGCTTCGCCATTTCGTAGGGCAGTTAAGAGTCAATTACATTGCTGTGGATCTGGAGTCGCATGTAGGCCAGACCTGTGAAGGCAGCAGATTTCTGTCCCTAAAACTGTGCTTGTGACCAGGTGGGTTTTTGCGATGGTTACATAGTCGACATTAAGCTCGTTTTTAATTCCAGACTTTATTGAATTTAAATTTCACATCAGCTATAGTAGGATTTGCCTGGAGTTCTGGATTACTAGTTTAGCAACTCCGCACAGCCATCAAAACAATCAGGTACATTACCCCAAAAGTCAAGTCTCTGACAACAATTGGCAAATCTAGTCATCATAGGAACAATTCAAATAATTTGAATAACTGCAAGCTTTTCCGTGAAATATATATATGATTATAAATAAATGACAGTTAGATAAATAGTCCTTCAGGTTACAAACTAGATCCGCTTTTGGAAGTAACGAAAAATAATAAAGATTAAAATGGGATAACAAGGTGTAGAGCTGGATGAACACAGCAGGCCAAGCAGCATCAGAGGAGCAGGAAGACTGACGTTTCGGGCCTAGACCCTTCTTCAGAAATGGATTAAAATGGAATGGGTTTCAACCCACTATCTGATTCAGATACAACCTGAAATATAAACTTAACCTGGTCCTAAACAGTAGCAACTTCCTTTCTCAAAACTATATTTGCCTACAGCATTCCCCTGGGTGAACAAAATCAGCAAACAGTTTGACACCATCAGTAGTTGCTGCTTTTCAAAAATTACACTGTATTACATAAAAGGATGTGTCCAGCCAAGATGTCAGCACAGTAAATTTACTCCCTTATCTAAACTTTAACTATAATGTGCTCGATGGTGTTGCATCAAAAAAAGGGCAAAGGTTTACTGTCTGAAGTTAAAACAGTAGCTTTCCGCTCTTAGGAATTTAATGGTGACTTGAAGTGCAGAAAAAGGTTGACGGCTAATACTGTTGTAAAACAGATAAAGCACTGAACCTAAATTCTAATATTTATTAATTCACTTAAGGAATGTATTCTTCAATCTCAAAAGCCTGAAACAAAACTCTATTCATCAACAGAGTTTCAAAATCTCCCCTCCCCCAACCACATCCCAAAACCAGCACAGTTTGTCCCCACCTCCCTAACCTGTCCTTCCTCCCACCTATCCCCTCCTCCCACCTCAAGCCCCACCCCCATCTCCTACCCACTAGTCTCATCCCGCCCCCTTGACCTGTCCGTCCTCCCTGGACTGACCTATCCCCTCCCCATACTGGCTCCACCCCCACCTCTTTGACCTGTCTGTCTCTTCTCCACCTATCTTCTCCTTTATCCATCTTCTATCCGCCTCCCCCTCTCTCCCTATTTCTTTCAGAATCCCCTTCCCCTCCCCCATTTCTGGAGGAAGGTCTAGGCCCGAAACGTCAGCTTGCCTGCTCCTCTGATGCTGCCTGGCCTGCTGTATTCACCCAGCTCTACACCTTGTTATCTCTATTCACCCAAGCTAACGGTTACCTTACTAACTTTTCCTTTCTTGCTCAGTGTTTGTTTTCCTTATACCTTCTTTCCAATGCTTTAAACTATTCTTTATATTCTTTAACAAATTATTGCCTTTGGCCCCCACTGAAAGATTTGTGCTCTCACTACTAATTCCACCTGCAACCTGGGCATAGTGAAAGCTCAAACCTGTTTAACACTGAACTAAGGACTGGACTACTGGTATCAAGACAGTAGCTCCCTTCTTGGCAGGCTCCTGCAATGTGAAATTTTGTTCTAGAATTCCAAAGGAAGAGCAAAACTTGAACAAGAAAATAAAAGGGAAATCTGAACTCAATAGAGAAAAGTTTTGATTATACAAACAGGGCGTGATGGAAAATGTTGATAATGTGTTAGATTTAACTCCTGATTTTCATTTCACAAGGAATAATCATTTCATGTCTATATCCAGAGAGCAAGGAGTGAAAATATATTTTGTAGCAATTTTATCAAAAGATACAAAGTTACATTAGCTTATTTGCGTAGAAGACTTTAGAAGTGTACTTGTCTCTTTCAGACATATGGTAATTAAGATAAAATGAAAACCGTTGCTCTCAATGCCCATGAGTTAGAGATGGAGGCTTACAGACAGAAATTTTTAAAAAAGGAACAAACAGAATCAAAAGACTTTTGTGGAATTTTGCTCAGGTGACCACAGTTTGTATTCTTGATACTGTCATAAATCCAATGACTCCTATTTCTTCAGCAGATGTCTCATTAACCTTGTGAACTCCAGAGCAACTGCACAAAATGGTTTTAGAACAGCTGCCAAATCACCAAGTTGCAGCGAAAGCTGTAGATACTACTTTAAAGAAGCTTTATCAGCTAACCAAAATCAGAAGAAATCAACATCCTTATAACTGGATGAAACACTATGATATGGTGGTTATCACATTCACCTTACACATTAAAAGGTCCATGGTTCAAAACTGGGCGGGAAATAACTAACAAGGGTTATTGTGGCACCATGGTAGTGTCTCTATCTCTGAGCCAGGAGGCCCATGTTTAAGAACCACCTACCCCAGAAGCAAGTAAAAACGTCTCTGAATAAGTTAGTCAGAAAATATCCATAACTGGCTGGAGCATGCCATTCAATATAAACCACTACTTCTTGTTCCTTCCTAATTGGGAGATCTAAATGAAAAGTAACAAGATAAAAAAGAAATTTAGGTTATCAAGGACAACAACAAATATTTTACAAATATATTGAGAGGGAAATGGTGACAAATGGGAATGTGGACCCATCAAAAGTAAATGCAATTGCATAAATAGTAAAGAATAGGAAAAGTAAAATTAGTACTTTGCATCAATTTTAACAGTGAGGATACAGGGTGAAAACCCCAAGTACAATTAAGCTAAAATAAGTTAGGAAGAGGAATTTCACGTAAGTAAACCAATGGTAATGGAGAAAATAAAAGGGAATTTAGACAAATCACCAGTGCCTATTGATTTCCACGCCAGCGTAACAACTGAGAGGTACCAGTCATATTTTGAAGTCTCTGGATTCAGAATTGTACCTTCGTTGAAAAATTGCAACTGGCACTCCATTGTTTAGAGAAAGTTAAAAACAGGTAACTACAGGCTTCTGAGTTTAGAATTAATTGTGGGGAATTTACTGGGATCTATCATTAGAGTTAGAGAGACTGAGCACTCAAACAAAAGCAGTTAATTGAACAGTCAGCATAGATTTCTGAAGCGTAGATCATGTCTGACCTTTGTACAGCAGATAGAAAAATCATTCATAGAAATTGTCTCTTGAGGAGTTCCAAAAGTCAACTGGTGAGGTTTCACATAAGAGATCATTAGCAAAAAGGACACAGCTCTGAATTGGTTGTTTTCTTGCAATGAGGGGTTAGGGATTAGTGGGGCAAGGTATATGGATTAAAGACTTGTTCTCTAAGTGATGGGACTTGGCAAGTGGTGTTCAGCAGGTAAGGGCACTGAAGGACTTTATCAGAAAGATATCAGGATTTGAAGGGCTAAATTATGAGGACAGATTGGCCACATTGGTCTCTATTCCTTCGAATTTAGAAAGAAGGGATGATCTAATCATAATGTTCAAAATTAAAAGGGGATCTATGCTTTAAGGTACAGAGATTGTGACCTTAAATTGGCTTTTTTAAAACAAAAGTTGCATGTTGGTAAATTGCAGCTAGTTCAAAAACCTGGCTCTGTGTGGAATTCTGATTGTAACGGACCAAAATGCAAAAGGAACAGATATTCTAAACAGATATCACACAGGAACAGGAGACTTTAATTTCATCAACGAATTAAAACCTGAGTCTCAAGTGTGAAAGAAAACTGTGACAATCCACTTTGCCAATTGTCCTTTATTTTCAAATATCAGACAAGCTACTCAATTGTCTGCATTCCTCTTGTTTCATTCCTTTCTGCTTGAGAAACAAATTTTCAATTTATGTGGCACATAATTTGCTTGGACTCAGCAGAGAGCATTAGTCCAATTCTCCACATTTTAATAAAATACACCTCCTAACTAAACTATAGAATAGTACTGTCAGAAAATCCAAATGTGATATTCAGCTATTAGTGGCATAAATTGACTGAACAGTATCACAAATTATGCTCTTGAAAATTCTAACGGATATTAGGAACTGAAGAATTAACAATTAACTACAGACTGGATATTATGTGTCCCTTTGGCGTGTGCTTTTGGTGGGCTGTCATGTAATTATAGGCTGGGTGGTTAACTCACCACCTTCCTACATGTTTCTGAACTCGCTCGTTAAAAGCTCACTGACGCGGATAATGTGCTGCCCATGCCAAAACATGGTTGATGCTAGTAGCTAAGTGGGAGTGGATAGGCTGTTTGCGTTTATAAAACAGGAAGTAACGGGGCTATTAATTTCAGGGATCCCCTTTGCACATTGGGCATACTCCCATTCCCTCCCAACCATCTGCTTTGAAAATCCCAACCTCACCATTCCATAAGCTTTCAAAAGCCTCAGCAACCCAATACTCTGGCCTTGCCTCACTACAGGAGCCAGTCAATCTTCTTCATGGGTACTGTCGCTGTTTACTACCGAGTGTTTGATGCTATTGGCCAATCGTGTTGGTTGAAATCTCAAGACGGGACTTCCTCTCCAGTGAGAGGCGGATGTTGCACAATTAGAATGTAGTCTGCCCACAGCATGTTATGACTGCAGGCTTCTTTCTGGTCTTCTGACTTGCTGCCAACTTTCCTTCTGGGAGGTAAGCAGCCCATCCCCACCACCATCCCTCCAACTTTTCACACCCCATTTTTATTGACAAAGTTTTCTCCACCCAGAATGAGCAAGAAGTGGACAAGGGGAGAGGATGAAATGTAAAATTTTCAAATTCACAGCTTCTGACTTCTGACGCCTCTGCTCTACTGTGGTTTGGCTGAGAAACAGCATGCTTTCATGAGACGAAATGGTTTGTTTTTCTTCCCCTATGGGGAGGTGCAATATGCAATAGGAGAGCTAAGAAACAAGAATTCACTGCACACAGATGGTAAGCAGATTGGATTGGCAAAGTCAAAACTTGGCATGGAGATGACCTTCTTTCTTTTGGTATGAAAAATGAATACTTAAAACATAAATGACTGATTTGGCACATATTTCACTTTATAAACAATTTTTCACATTTTCAGTACAATTCCAGACAATTTTTTTATTCTTTAACTCATTTTCCTTCCTGCAATTCATAAAGCCTGCGGAATTTGGAAGTTTACATGTTCAAATATGTATTTAGTTATCTATGTACGTATTGCCAAACTGATGCAATTGGCAAGCTGAGTTAGTTACAACAAAATCTCAACTGTTTAAAGAAAAGCTTTTTATTCATTCACAGGATGTCGGCATCACTGGTCAGGCCAGCATTTATTGCCCATTCATAATTGCTCAAATATCTAGAATCACACGTAGGCCAGACCAGGTAAGGACAGTGGTTTCACAGAAGCATCGAATCTCTACAGTGCTTAAAGGGACCATTGGCCCAACCAGACTGCACCGACCCTTCAAACAGCCTCCCCATCAGACCCAGCCCCCAACCCTATCCCCATAACCCCATGTTTACCAAGGCTAATTCACCTAGCGTGCACATCCCTGGATGCTAAAGGGCAGTTTAGCATGGCTAATCCATCTTTGAACATCTTTGGACTGTGGGAGGAAACTAGAGCATCCGGAAGAAACTTCTTTCGTTAGCCACAGTTGGGTTAGCCTTCTCTCAGAAGCTTTCTTCCTTAATGGAATGCGCTTTTGCTGAGAACCATGATTTACCTCTTTAAATGTCTGCCACTGCTTGCTTACTGAATTTCGTACTAATCTAATTGCCTTGTCCACTTTAGTTACATCTATCCTCAATTCACTATAATTCCCTTTATTAAACACAGTCGTTTCCAACTCAAGTTTCTCACACACAAATGGAACACTAAATTGCTATTAAACTTCTACTTCTTTGGGGATCTTTCACTCAGAGGTCATTTAATGAATCTGCTCGTTACCAGATCCAGAGTAATATGCTCCCTACTTAGTTCCATGACGTATTGCTTTAGGAAACTATCCTTAATACATTCTATGAATTAATTAAGCTGTAGCTATCTGTTCCAATTGATTGACCCAATCAAAATGAAGTTTAAAGTCACCCACAAGTTTTCAATTGTATTGAATAGATAGTTTGGATTAGACTAATTTAACATAAGTTCATTTGTAATAAATTTCCATTTTACTGTTACAGCCAAATTTGTAACATAGTCTTATCTGTAAAACCAAAGTGAGTGCACTATGAACTATCAGGTCTGGTCCTGGAAATCTGACTTGGCTGGTAATAACTGAAATAACTCCAGAGAGGCCGGTATCCTGTCACTAAGTCACCATTTATTTACATGTGGTTTGTTCTTGACACTGATCCAGCTCCCTCAGAGACAACTCTCAGAGTGAGCAGAAACTTTGACACTCCTGTTTGTATCTGTCAGCCAGGGCTCCCTGATTGGACCAGATTAACTCATACTCTCAGAGGTCCACATGGCTGACCTCGTTATTATAGTATGGGATATAGATTGGATCTGGTAAACTGTGCAACACTGAACTTTATTGTATGGAATTTGCAAATGGCTTTGGAGGTTGCTAAGAGTTTTCTGGAAATGGAAGATAAAGAGTGGATTATTGAAAATCTATGACTAAATCTAAATGGAGGGATTTAACAGATACACTGAAGGTTGAAGTAGAAGTAGGATCTAGTAAGAATGAGGCACTTCAACACAACATTTCAAATTGGGAGAAAGGGTACCTGAAATTGGGTTGTTACAGCTGAAATTAACAAAATAAAAGTTTAATAATATAAAAAAGGACTTGAAGAGAAAAAGAAATTAAAAATACTTGAATTTATGGGGAAAGAGAAACAAAGACAAATGGAGAAAGAGCAGACAGATATGTAAAGGGAGATGGAATTTGAAAATCTTGCACTGTAAAGGAGATAGAGAAAACAAGGAACATCAGTCAGCCATGAAACATCTTACAGAAAAGAGAAGTAGGATAATTGTGGATGGAAGCAGTATTAGTGTTAGAGAACAGCCAGAAAATGATTGGTCTAAGTTTTTACTTAAATTGGCTGCAGGGTATGTGGGAAGCATTTCAGCCACTATTGAAGCACAGCAAACTGCAGAAAGAAACTATTCTACTGTCAAGCTGTTTTTCCAAAGACTGAAGTAAAACCTCAGACTTCAGTATTTATCTATTGTCTGGCAGCCTGAATTAGTGTCATGCAATAAAAATATTTTCCAATGTAATGAAAGCTGGTATTAAGTTGTGATTAAGCAAAGCGGAAATCCAACTTAGGAATCTACTTCAACTGTCTCCAAGATTTTCAAAAAGTACTTTCTTCTATAGATGTTCAAAACTTACATTACAATTCTACACAAAAAAAATTATCAGTTCACTAAATTAATTTCATACGTAAATGCTACCTCAGGCATACAGGATTAAAATAGAGGTTCTATCCAACAAGAACTTGTTTTTCAGTCCCTGATTGAAATTCTGATTTTTCCCAGAAGATCTGGACATGCAGAATTCTGCACTCAGCAGTTAAATGACAAATGTTTAGAGAACATGTGCCTAGAGTATTTTTATTTTAAGGAAGTTGCAATGTTAATTAACTGTAAGTAGATTTAACGTTTATCCAGATGGTCAAATTTGGCACCCCAAAGAAGCTAAACTGCATGCACTGTCACAATGAGGCAGTGGGAGATCACCTCCTGCATGAACTCCATTGTGTTGCCTTCTGTTCTTAGAAGAACTTAATTCTCTCATTGTAATTTCTGCCTCCCAGTGCATCTAATTATGTAATAATTTAAGCTAAGGGAACACATACTTTAAAAGCATATACATATAAATTAGTTTCAGGCCATTCAGAAGAGTAGTCATGACACACTTCATCATGAAAAGGGCAGTAGCAGTGTGGAACACTTCCACAAAAGGCAGTTCACAGAATCTGAATTATTGCACACCTCTGCTCCTGTGGTACAAGTACAACAGCCTCAGAGGGATCTATCAGCCTAATGCCACACCCCTGCCTCTTGCCATAACCCTGCACATTCTTCCCCTTCAGATAATAATCCAATTCACTTTTGAATGTCTCAGTTGAACTTATACCATCACACTGAGATGTTACATTAAAGACTCCAACAACATGCCGCATGAAGAGTTTTACCCTCGCACCTGTTGCCAATGATCTTAAATCTGTGCTTCGTGGTCTCGCTCAATCCTTTCACCAGTTTGAACTGTTTTTCCCTAATCATTCTTTGCAGATCTGTCATGCTTTTGCATAGGTTAACCAAAGCTCCTCTCAACCCTCTCTCCTGCTAGAGGGATCCCAGTTACTCTAATTTACCTTCATAATTGAAACCTGTCAGCTCTGGAACCTTTTTCAAACCTCGTTTGCGTGCTTTCCAATGCCTTCACACCCTTCCTAAAGTATGCACCTAAAATTGGATGCAAAATTCCACTAAGGGCAAACTATAAGTTCAATATAACCTCTTTGCCCTTGGAATCTATGTCCCTTTCATAAAACTCAGGATACCATTTGCTTTAAATAATTGCTCTCTGAACCAGTTGTGCCATTTTTAATGACTAATGCATATAAACATCTAGATTCCTCTGGTCCTGCATCCCCATTATAGTTTTGCTTTTTATTTATATTGTCATGATGCATAGTGCATTGCTAGAAGGGAATGCGCATAATTATTTGTTCTCCACTGCAAGTCCTCGATGCTAAAAGAAATGCTCAACACAGCACGCAGCAAATCTAGTTCCTCTGTCTCATCTGCCACTTTCTCACCCCTTTGTTATTTGGGTTTGTCTAGGGCACAATCATCCTGGCGACGCTCCATAGTGGGCACTGAAGCTTTAGATCAGAGCAGTCTAGGCAGAACTGCAGCTCAGCAATCCACTGGCCTGTACTATTGTTGCAGTCACTGAGGCACAAGGGGCACTGTAGCTCTCCTTGGTTGGGTTTTGTGGATTGATCACAGAGATCATGAGCCAGGTCTTGTGTGGAGGTCACTTTGGTATTCAACTGACTGTGTGGCACTCGACTGACTGAAGATGTACGAGTCAGACAGCTCCTGGGAAGTGTGCACACACCTACAGAATTTGTTTGTGCTGGTCACACACCAATTGCAAATTGAGAAAATGAAAGGCTTTTATTTCTGTTCAGTCATTTGAAAGCCAGTATCTAATTAAGTAGTGTATCTGTACAATCACTGCTTAGATTCTGCCTTTTCTTAAAGCATGTTCAATTATTAGCTTTAGTGTGTCACAAAGAGATTCCAAGAGCACTTTCAGAATATCATCTGAAACTTGGGACAATCTTCTTTCTCTGTGAAGTCTGTACTAGATTCAAAGTCCATCCGAGTTGTATCGATGGTGACAAAATCCCCTGTCCTGAGAACCTGCAGGGCTGATCACTGCTTGGGTTATGCAGGTCACTATATGATCCTGGGAGGTCTCAGCACCATGTGTGAAATCAAATGGCACTTTTACTTGTGAAAATCCAAAAATGACACTGAATCATAATGCTCTGGCTGCCTTTATCTCAATGCCTGTGGTGAACTGTACTGATTATTGGCTCTTCTGAAAGGGTATTGGTGTTTTCCCTGATACATCTGCGAGGGGTAGACTGTAACATCCTGGAAAGACCCACAATTATAGAAATTCAAATGCCATTGTGATTTTTAAAGTGTTAATAGTGGAATTCACCCCAATGTACATAGGTCTTCCTGACTGACAGTTTTTAGGTAAGTGACAGAAGCCAGTGAGATCCTCAACAGTCTGTAACATTCTTACTTTGATTACACTGCAACCTATGCATCTTATTAACCCCTGGTTGTCATCATCCTAACCTGCCTTTCCCTCTTCTGGTGGCTCTTGTCAGTAATCTGATCTTATGTGTACCTGGCCCCGTGTCATGGACTGGTGGTTCCTCTCCAGCTGCTTCAGGAGCAGCACTGGGTACACGTAAACCATTTTCTCTGCCTGAGATTAACTGCAAATGTGAAGCGGGCAAATATCAGGTACACTGTTGTGCTTTACAGTGTGTACACAACATGCTGATGAACTAAAAATAGGTTTCTGCCACTTGCGATTACAAGGCAATATGTACTTGCAATCTTCTAACAACTTTCATCCTGCTTTCGGGAAGGTAACATTCTGGATTCTGTCTAATTAAGTTGCCTCCCATTTCAGCATGTCTTCCCCTCTGACAGGCCATATTCAATACTGCCATCAGTGCTGACAATATAGATGTATTAGTGCTTCCAGAGATGGCATACTCTTATTGACACTACTGGCATTGACTTCGCTTTTCAATCCAAGTTTTCTTGGTCCTTCTCGTGAAAGTTATTCCACTTGAATTAGTTTCCTCAGTTTTGAGCATCATGCATTAGTTTCTGTCATCCTGCCGCTTTTAGTCTTGCATTGTTATCATGTCAGTTTACCATTTGCAAATCATTTTACAATTCAATCTCCAAAGTACATTTCTTCCTTTCCTTCACTCTGTTGCTCCTTATAAATAGTTCATCTCTAATATGTTCCAAATTCTGTTGAAGAGTTACTTGTGAAATGATTTATTTTGATTACTAAATAGATGCTGTTTCAGCTACTGATTGCTTTTTGTCTTGGTTCACACTGGAATCACTGCAAAAGATAAGGTCGAAGCTTTCACGGCAATCTTCAGCCAGAACTGCCGAATGGATGATCAATCTTGGCCTCCTCCAGAGGTTGCAGCATTACGGATACCAGTCTTCAGGCAATTCGAATCATTCCAGGTGATATCAAGAAACGGTTGGAGACACTGGATACATTCCAGCAATACTGCTGAAGATTTGTGCTTCAGGACTTGCCACTCCCATAGCCAAGCTGTTCCAGTACAGTTATAACATGGGTATCTGCCCAAAAATGTGGAAAATTGCCCAAGTATGTCCCATACATAAAAAGCAGGTCAAATTCAACCCAGCTAATTACTGCCCCATCAGTCTACTCTTGGTCATCAGTAAAGTGATGGAAGGTGTCATCGACAGTGCTATCAAGCAGCAACTGCTCAGAAATAACCTGCTCAGTGACACCCAGATTGAGCTCCGCCAGGGCTACTCAGCTCCTGACCTCATTACAGCCTTGGTTCAAACATGGACAAAACAGCTGAATTCCAGAGGTGAGGTGAGAGAGTGACAGCCCTTGATATCAAGGCTGCATTCGACTGAGTGTGGCATCAAGGAGCCCTAGCAAAACTGGAATCAATGGGTATCAGGGGGCAAACACGCCGGTGGTTGGAGTCATACCTGACACATAGGAAGATGGTCGTGGTTATGGGAGGTCAATCATCTCAGCTCCAGGACATCTCTGCAGGAGATGGCCCAACCTAGGCCCAACCATCTTCAGCTGCTTCATCAATGACCCTCCCTCCATCATAATGTCAGAAGTGGGGATGTTCGCCGATGATTGCACAATGTTCAGCACCATTCGTGACTCCGCTGATACTGAAGCAGTCCATGTTCAAATGCGACAAGATCTAGGCTTGGGCTGACAAGTGGCAAGTAACATTCATGCCATACAGATACCAGGCTATGGCCATCACCAATAAGAGACAAATCTAACCACTGTCTCTTGACATTCAATGGTGTTACCATCACTGAATCCACACTATCAACATCCTGGAGGTTATCATCATTGACCAAACCTCAACTGGACTCACCACATAAACACAGCTGCTACAACAGCAGGTCAGAGGCTAAGAATACTGCAGCAAATAACTCACCTCCTGACTCCCCAGATCTTGGACATCATCTATTAGGCACATGTGAGGAAAATGATAGAATACTCCCCATTTGCGTGGATGAGTGCAGCCCCAACAATGCTAAAAGAAACTTGACACCATCCAAGTCCCAGGTACTACCATCCTTGGACATGTTCTCAACCACCAGCAGGACAGACCCAGCAGAGGTTGTGGCACAGTGGTACGTAGTCGATAGGAAGTCATCCTGCAACTCCTCAATGTTAACAATCAGCCTCACTGAAGTCTCATGGCTTCAGGTTATACATGGGCATGGAAACTTCCCGCTGATTACTACCTACTGTACTCCTCCATGTTCAACCAAGCTTAGAGGAAGCACTCTCGGGTGGCAAGGTGGTGAGGGAACCAACTAGAAGGCAAAAACATACTTGACCTCATCCTTATCAATATGCCGGCTGCAGATGCATCTATCCATGACAATATTGGTAAGAGTGACCACCACACAGTCCTTGTGGAGACAAAGTCCTGCCTTCACATTGAGAATACCTTCCATCATGTGTGGCACTATCGCCATGCTAAATGGACCAGACTTTAAATAGATTCAGCAATTCAGGACTGGGCATCCAAGAGGTCCTGTGGGCCATCAACAGAATGGTATTCCAGCACAATCTGTCAACTCATGGCCCGTGATAACTACCAGTCAATCATTACCATCAAGCTATGGCAACAACACTGGTTCAAAGAACAGTGCAGAAGGGCATACTTAAAAATGAGGTGTCAACCTGGTGAAGCTCCCTAACAGGACTACTTGCTGCTTATGCTTTTGACGTGCAAGTAATAGACACAGCTAAGTGATCCCACAACCAGCAGATCAGACCTAAGCTCTGCAGTCCTGCCACATCCAGTCATGAATTGTGGTGAGCAATTAAACAACTCACTGGAGAAGGAGGCTCCACAAATATCCTCATACTTAATGATGGAAGAGCCCTGCACACCAGTACAAAAGATAAGGCTGAAGCATTCAAGGTAATCTTCAATCAGAAGTGCTGAGTGAATGATCCACCTCTGCCTCTTCCAGCATTACAGATACTAGTCTTCAGCCAATGCAACTCACTCCAGGTGATATCAAGAAACAGTTAAAGGCACTGAATACTGCAAAGACTTTGGGCCCTGACAACATTTTGGCAATAGTAATGAAGACTTGTGCTTCAGGACTTGGCGCTCTCCTAGCCAATCTCTTCCAATACAGTTACAACAGTGGCATCTATCCAGCAATGTGGAAAATTACCCAAGTACGTCCTGTGCCCAAAAAGCAGGACAATTCCAACCCAGCCAATTACCACCCTATCAGTCTACTCTCGATCATCAGTAAAGCTGTAATCAACAGCATTATCAAGCAGCTGCTCATCGTTCACCTGCTCAGTGACATCCAGTTTGGGTTCTGCCACGGCCACTCACCCCCTGACCTCATTACAGCCTTGGTTCAAATATGGACAAAAGAGCTGAATTCCAGAGGCAAGGAGAGACAGTGATAGCCCTTGATATCAAAGACACATTAGACCAACTGTAGCATCAAGGAACCCTCAGCCAGAATCAGTGGGAATCAGGGGCAAACTCTCCACTGGTTGGACTCATGGAAGATGGTTGTGCTTGTTAGAGGTTAGTCATCTCTGCAGAAGTCCCTGATGGTACGGTCATAGGCCCAACTATCTTCAGCTCTTTCATCAATGACATTCCCTCCATCGTAAGATTGCAGCTAGAGTATTGTGTACAGTTCTTTATGACACACTGTAGGGACAGCACTAGGAAGGGTGCAGAAAAGATTCACCAGAATGTTGCCTGGGCTGGAGTGATTCAGCTATGAAGACAGATTTATATCCAGAGGGTGGTGGGTACCTGGAACTCACTACCTGAATAGGTTGTTGAAGCAGGAATTATCACAGCATTTAAGTAGCACTTAGATAATCACTTAAAGTGCCATAACAAACAAGTATATGGACCAACTACAGGAAAACGGGATAAGTGTAGACAGGTGCTTGATCACTGGAGTGGAAGTGATGGGTCAAATGGCCCCTTTACATTCTGTGTGACTGACTTGAAGTCCTGCCTCAAGCCAATAACAGCCCCAAAGGCACACATAACGGCTGCATAACAGCTGACCACATGCCAGTGGGTTTACTTTCAACATCTGTACTATACAGCAGGAATCCCTCACCTGCAGAAAATTCAGTCCATAAAGAGTTAAAAGTAAAACTTGTAAAATTGGACACTGGGACAATGATGCACAATTCACATGTGTCCATTCAAAGTGATGCATACGGCAGCCAATGTTAAAGCTTCCTACTGATCGCAATGATTGTGGTGTGCAGCTCAGTCCTCAACGGGCTGCTGAGAGCCTGCGGGCCTCAGTGGTAGGACACGTGCAAGAGGTTAGCAGCAGTTCAAGCAAGCCCACACGACCTAAAGTTACACAGTACCTTTTAAACAGAGGCAAGAGCTACGGTTGGAACTAAGTAAAGGCATAAGCAAATATTTTGGCCCAAGTTTAACACCTGTGCTAACAATGTCAACATTCAGTACAGGCAGCGACGACTTTCAACTTGCTCCAAACCTACCATTACTGTGGAACTGACTTTGTACTTGAAATATCCAACATTGCAAAACAAACAACAGTGGTGGCAAGTAATAAAAATCTCACAGGCATAGCCCTATCCTAGAATACACCATTAAAATTTATGGGATATGCATAGTGAGCCAAATTCACCTAAAGCGAGTAAGTAAATTCAGAGCTTTCATGTCAACAGAACCAGAAAGATGTTATAATATCTCCTAACATCAGAGACAAAAGACGCTTTATGTTACTTCAGTTGTGATTTTAGGAAACCTGGGTTTATAAGCTAGCTTCTTTCATTTAAATTATTTTAAATTTGGCATCCTTATCACAGTGTTAGTTTCGGAATTATCTTTTTTGCATCTGAGTCTGCTGATGCAAGAGCTAAAATTTAGCAAAAATGGTGGGAGCAAGCAGAGACCCAAAATCTGAACTACATCATCAGTCTAAAAACTTATAATGAAAAGAACCCAACTGCAGTAAACAGATCATATCAGCTTTTTGGATTGGTGACAATAACTTCGTTCTTATAGCTACAAATGACTCATTGCAGGATTAGAGAGATCAGTAGTCACTATGTCAGTGCAAATTATCTTAAATTTTGTAAACTACTCCTTGACAGAACATCCAGTCATCCAAAAATATACATCTGTTGTTATTCAACTTAATACTATTAATGGGAAATGTAAACATCAACCACTAACCAATTCACGATGATATACTATAGGTAACTAAATAATAAACAAGCGTGAAGGGTCTAGGCCCGAAACGTCAAGCTTTCCTGCTCCTATGCTGCTGCTTGGCCTGTTGTGTTCATCCAGCTCCACACCTTGTTATCTCGGATTCTCCAGCATCTGCAGTACCTATTATCTCTGAATTTATACCATAACTGCTCATTCACCACACCCAGGTAAATGCAAAGTAGATGAGAGGTGGAAGATGCTAGACACATACCTGTTATCTACAAACTGTTCCAATGTAAGGCTTGACAACAATTGTCAATCTTTTCACCTACTTGTGTCGTTTCCTAAAGTAGCTCAGATTTGCTGATTTAGGAACTAGGGTCATAGAGTAACATGGCATGGAAACAGGCCCTTCGGCCCAAACTGGTCCATGCTGACCATGGTGCCCACTCAGTTAGTTCCAACTGCCTGCATATTTGGTCCCTATCCCTCTGAACTCTTCCCTTCCATGCAGCTATCCAAATGTTTTTAAATGTTGCTATTGTATCTAACTCAATCACTTTCTCCAGCAGCCCATTTCATATATGCACCACACTCTACGTGAAGAAGTTGCTCCTCAGGTCCTTCATAAATCTTTCCCTTCTCACCTCAAACCTACGCCCTCTAGTTTTCAATTCCTTATCCCTGGGAAAAAGGCTACATGCATTCATCCTATCTATGCCCCTCATGATTTTATACACCTCAATAAGGTCACCCCTCATTCTCCTACATTCCAAGGAATAAAGTCCTATCCTGGTCAATCTCTCCCTACAACTCAGGCCTACTAGTCCTGATAGCATCCTCATAAATCTTTTTTGCACGCTTTCCGGTTTAACTAACTACAGAGGAAGTTTGTATATTTAAAAACTATCTAGTGATTGAAGAAACAATGGAGCAAATTCCCTACAAGAAACTGGTTAACTAATAACTCTGAACTCCAACGGCACCATATTTGTCACATTCCTCTCCAATATTTATTCATGGGGTGAGGTGACTAGTGATGTAATGTTGAACTGCCAGCCATAATATCACTGAAGGTATAGGACAACGTCAAATGGCTGGGTACTCCATGATAAGTAACTGACCTCTGACCCTTCAATGCATTTCCACCACATGCAAGGCTCAAAGTCCAGATTGTGATTGAATACTCCGCAACTGCAGGAAGTTCAGAAGAGAGCAGTTTGTTCAATTAGCACTGATATCACTGGATTTAGTATTCATTCCTCCACCCAACAATCTTTAATTTTCAAATATGACAGATAACAGCAACAATGCCATTGGAGTGTAAACAAGTTTCCTCACATGCAATCCAAACTTGGACAAATATTCTGAGATAACAAGGTGTAGAGCTGGATGAACACAGCAGGCCAAGCAGCATCAGAGGAGCAGGAAAGCTGACGTTTCGGGCCTAGACCCTTCTTCATTTTCTGAAGAAGGGTC
>JAHRHZ010000144.1:59654598-59692419 GCA_024137785.1 Ginglymostoma cirratum
GAAACGTCAGCTTTCCTGCTCCTCTGATGCTGCTTGGCCTGCTGTGTTCATCCAGCTCTACACCTTGTTATCTCAGATTCTCCAGCATCTGCAGTTCCTACTATCTCTTGGACGTATAGTCATTTAGTGCTGCTGGGTCAGAATCTTGGAATTAACAATATTATAGGAACACCATCACTACAATGGGAATGCTCACCACTACCTACTCAGGGCAACTATGGTGGACAATATAATGTAGATATGGATGCACCGCAGCATCCTATCTGATCAACCTGTCAGTTATATAGATAATTGACCATCAGAAAGAATCATTTGATTAATTGTTTGTAGTGCAGTCTGTGAAAAGCATATATTTAATAAACTTTGATTTAATGAGCATAGAAGAAAGCATCCACTGAAAAAGAAGTTGGAGTGTTCCAGAGAAGGATGACACGCACCCTAAAAGCAGCTGAGAGTCGGAACTAAATTTAAACACAGGCCTGTCTTGTATCCCTGGGCTTGGAAAACCAGTAGTAAAACAGACGGGAGAAGCCTAATACAGCAGGTAGGCAAGTGCTTTTTATGGCTAGCTAAGGGAAGGAATGCTTCCAATAGCCCCTCAAACGTATTTTCTACTGATTATGGCCTCTCTTCAATGCTGTGAACTGCTGACCACACTCTTCCTCAAACTCCCAAAATTCCTTTCTAAACACAATTTGCCACTTTCATCGCACCTCACAAATCAAAGTGAAAGGATAGTGCAGGTATATGGGTATATATAGGGAATCTCGCATTTTGCCCAACTGGCAGATATTACTGAAGTTGACAGATTTATGGGCTATCGAACAGCACTGACATATTTACAAAGCACCTCTAACATTATAAAATGCCTAAGCTATGTCACAGGAGCATATGAAGCTAGATCATACACCTATGGATGGAGGTTCACTGTACTGCTGTCCCAGTAGGCTGATACCAGCATTCCGAAAGGCAGGCAGACAATTGACTCCCTTGTTTCAGAAGGAACAGCATCTAGTACTTCCTGGAAACATTGCAGCATTGCAGTTTCTGATTTGTAGATGATATATTTTCTACACAAGAATCCACAGCTGCGTGCAACAATTTCCTTACATATTTTAATGGACTTCATGCTGCTCTCAAATTCATTTTTTGAAATGGAACACAGTCAGTTGATCTCCCTTTCCTTGATGTACTCGTTCAGAAATCTGCCAGGGGTTCTCTATTACTATCCATTGAAAATCTACCTTCGCTGGACAATATGCATGCTGGAAATCCTGCAGTTCCATACACAAGATTCGCTTCAATCAGCAAATCATTAATAGGTCCCAAACTGGCTTGCACATACTACCACCAAGATGTGGAAAAGTATCGACATTTTCCACAATCTTGCTAATGATCATAGAATCTGCAGTGTGGCAAGGCCATTCAGTCCACTCAGTCCCCACTGGTCCTTTGAAGAGAATCATGCTGAAGGTGGTGCGGACGGGACAGGTGCTTTGCTGAGGGAGATGGTTGAAAGAGTACCTTAGTCTTCAGGGTGTTCAGTCAAAGCCCATTTCCCCATATGCTTTAGAGAAGGACTCAACAGTGACCTGGAGCTCAGTTTATATCCAAAAGAGAAAAGTGATGTCTACATACTGAAGCTCTATGACTGAAGTTTGAGGAGTTTTGGTTTTGCCTTTGGCTTGTTGACATTGCTGTACAAAACTGGTTTTGGTATGACGGTAAAGTGAACACCAGACCTTCTGCAACACTTAACTACTGGCACGTACTCAACAACCTCTCAAAATCCAGTCACCAGGAGCTACTATCCCACAGTGCCTGACTGACCTCAAAGACCATTAGAAAAGCACCTGTGAAAGTGGTCGTCATTCTCACTACTCAAAATTGTGACTACTTTGACTAAAACCAGATCCTAACTGCAGTAAAAACAAAGTTTGCTTCTGATTGGAAATTTCACTATGGCTCAAGAGAAAAGTAGAAGCACTTAAAGCAGCTGTACAATACAAAACCCACGACAAAGAATAAATAATGGATAGAAAGAGAGTATGAGTTCCAACAATTTATGGACATGAATAACATGCACTGTTCCCTCAGTAGTGTCAAGGTGATGGTAAGTTGTTGGAGAGGATCCTGAGGGACAGGATTTATATGTATCTGGAAAGGCTAGGACTAATTAAAGATAATCAGTATGGCTTTCTGCGTAGGAAATAGTGTCTCACTAACTTAATTGAGTTGTTTTTGAAGTAATAAAGAAGATTGATGATGGCAGAGTGGTAGATGTTGTTATAAGGGCTACAGCAAGGCATTCGACAAGGTTCCGCATGGGAGACTGGTTAGCAAGGCTAGATCACGTGGAATCCAGGAAGAGCTAGCCAACTGGATACAAAGTTGGCTGGAAGGTAGGAGACAGAGGTGGTGGTACAGAGTTGTTTTTTGGACTGGAGGCTCCTGACCAGTGGTGCGCCACTAAAATCGGTACTGGGTCTACTGCTTTTTGTGATTTATAAAAATGATTTGGATGTGAATATAGAAGGTACAGTCAGTAAGTTTGCAGATGATCCCAAAATTGGTGATGTACTGGACAGTGAAGGTGGTTTTCTCAGAGCACAATGTGATCTTGATCGGATGGGCTAATGGGCTGAGGAGTAGCAGATGGAGTTTAACTTAGATAAATGTGAGGTTTAGATTTTAGTAAGGCAAACCAGGGTAGGACTTATACAGTTAATGGTAGGGCCATGGGGAGCATTGCCAAGCAAAGAGACCTATGGGTGCAGATGCATAGTTCTGTGAAAGTGGAGTCACAGGTAGCCAGGATAGTAAAGAAAGCATTTGGCAGGCTTTCCTGCATCGGTCAGGGCATGGAGTATGCGAGTGGAGGTGTCATGTTGCAGCTGTAGCAGAGATTGATGAGACCACTTTTGGAATACCGCGTACAATTCTGGTCTCCCTGCTATAGGAAAGATGTTAAACTTGAAAGTGTTCAGAAACAATTTACAAGGATTGCTGGGTTTGAAAAATTGGGAGACACTGAATAGACTGGGGCTTTTTAGCCTGGCGGGTCGGCAAGCTGAGGGGTGTCCTTACAGAGGTTTGTAAAATCACGATGGGCGTGGAAAGGTGAATAGTCAAGATTTTATCCCCAGGGTAGGGGGGAGTCCAAAGTTAGAGGGCATAGGTATAAGTTGAGAGGGTAAAGATTTAAAAGGGAAATGAAGGGCAATGTTTTCATGCATGACGGTGATGTGTGTATGGAATGAGCTGTCAGAGGTGGTGGTGGGGGGGGGTACAATTACAACATTTAAAAGGCAACTAGATGAGTACATAAATAAGAAGAGTTGTGACAGATATGGGCCAAATACTGGCAAATGGAACAAGTTCAGTTTAGGAAATCTGGTCACTGCAGACAACATGGACCAGAGTCTATTTCTGCGCTATGTAACTCTATTAGGTCTGAAGTGTGTATTGTATAAGAGAAACATTAGCACAAAAGAAATACTGCAGCTGTTTCCACCTCAAAATCAGTAAAAGTCAATTATTATATTACAGGATTGTTTCTTCTGTGCAGTTTGCAAAATATAATACTTTTGTTGAATGACGATGCTTTTTTGGTAAAGCTTGCAAACAATGTGCATAGATAACAGAGTGGAGCTGGAGGAACACGGTAGGCCAGGCAGCATCAGGACCCCTCTTCAGAAAGAAGGGTCCCAACTCGAAACGTCAACTTTCCTGTTCCTCTGATGCTGCCTGGCCTGCTGTGTTCCTCCAGCTCCACACTTATCTGACTCCAGCATCTGCAGTTCCTACTATCTCTAAACAGTGTGCATATGTTTCTTGCCATTTTAAAAATAACCTTTTGCAATTATCTTATAAATTTCAAGATATGTTCATGCATCCTTTCCACTCCAACCATGCCACAAGATCTTCCATTCAGAAAATTAATAGTCTTCAGTTTGGTGCACTATAATCTTTAGACTCTGGCTGACTGACGTCAAAGACCATTAGAACAAGCGCCTGTGAAAGTGGTCCTCATTCCCGCTACTCAAAATCATGACTGGTCAAATATATTTATTTCATATTGAATGCACTATTTTTTGTTAAAACCTGTGCAGAAGAAGCATTGTAAAACACTGTCACAACTGAATGTAAAGATACCAATTTTATGTTCCTATTTCCATTTTGAGACTACTGCATCAACTGTATTCTTGAATCATAACATCCTATAAAGGTCAATGACTCAAGGAAAGATCTGTTTCAATGTCATCGTTTTCAATTCCTTCTGTTTTAATGTATGTGCGGCTAAACAGAAGTAGACAACAACAAATCCATTATTTTTATTTCCACTCCATGTAATAATAATGGAATCAATTATCAGGACTTACTAATAGAGGAATAACTGCATAACCAATACCTAGTAAGCAGCATTGATCATTAAGATAGATGAAAAATATTTTGCCTCAACAACCACTTTGATTTGAGGAACTGACAACTGAAGTCAACTGCAGTAAAGCCTTCAATGTTGTATGTGCAAAGTTTTCAAAGGCATCTCATAAGGTTTCACAAAATCTTACAATTTAAATTAAAAGCTCTGCTGAATAGTGGCAAAGCTTTTACATCTATTAGATTTCAGCTAATTGGTAGAAAACAATGGAACGTGGCCATATGAGAAAAGACAATATGTTAAGGGGTATAAATGGAGTAGGTGAATCCTTGTACCCATGGGCTCTGAAACTAGTAATGCACATGAATGATTTAGATTCTGAAACTCAAATGAAAACTAGCTAAATTTTCAGATCATACCCAACTAGGAAGAACAGTAGATTTGAAGCAGGCAATTGGAAACTACAGATTTTACTAAACTAAATAAGTGCGTGAGAGGTGTAATGCATAAAGAAGAAGATGAGCAACACATCTACTTCATGATGAATGTTCAAATATGTCATAACCAGAGGAAGCAACATGGGTGCGCTGATTTAGTTCGCCTCTTTTTAACCCCCTTATCCATCGGTTACAACAAATGTCATTTTATTTTCAGCATGCAACTATAATCACACTTCAATTAATTGTTCTACTACTCAAAATTAAAGGAGACAATTACCAAGGTTTCTTCAGTGTAAGAATCATAGAATCCCAACAGTGTGGAAACAGGCCCTTTGGCCCAACAAGTCCATACCGACCCTCAGAGGGTCCCACCCAGACCCATCCACCTATGACCCACCTAATCTACACATCCCTGAACACTATGGGCAATTTAGCATGGGCAATTAACCTAGCCTGCACATCTTTGGATGGTGGGAAGAAACTAGAGCACCCAGAGGAAACTCACGCAGACACGGGGAGAATGTGCAAACACCACACTGACAGTCACCCAAGGGTGGAATCGGACCCGGGTCCCTGGCACTGTGAGGCAGCAGTGCTAACCACTGGGTCAACATGCCACCCTATAAGAATCAGGAATTTATTACTAATTTTCAGAAAAACAGCAAAACATGACATCACACACACAAAAGAAATAAAATTTAGAAGGAGAACATCTGGTACAGACAGGAAGAGAAAAGGTTATGCAATTAAAAAATTCTGACAGCAGTCCTCAAGGTGATATATTTTTAACCAGAGACCACAGTCATTACGTTTGACTTGTACCTTTAGCAGTATTTGGAATATCTACACATTCTTCAGAAAGGAATGTTGGATCTGAAAAAGTCATACGAGACTCATAACCTTAACTCTGTTGCTCTCTCCACAAATGCTGCCAGACCTGCTGAGTTCCTCCAGCATTCTGCATTGGTTTCAGATTTCTAGCATTCCACTTTTATTAGAGTGCTCTTTTCACTGGGTGCTGTCTGCCAAAGTGAGGAGGAATCAGGGAGGCAATACCTTCTAGAAGTCTGCTGTTATGTAATATGATTCATTGTGCATTCTTGAGTCTGACTTCATTGTCTTTCAAAATTATATAACTTGCGAGTCTTTAATCTCCCATTGTGGGAAATTATCCTAAAAGCATCAAATAAAAACAGGAGATATAGTCAAGCATCAGGAGATTCAGATCCAAGTTGCAGATTTTCAGTGTCTTTAAACAGATATTGTAGTTTGGTTTCCTGGACTTTGCCCAAATGCAATCAAGAGATTATGGCAGCCATTTCAGGTCAATTTTTGTCCCTGTTTAAAATCATTTTTGTTCATGGAAGTATAAACGACAGAAACTGAATATTATTAGTCCTTTTATTCAAACCAAGGTCATAATAAATGAGAAAAGGTTTAAAATAGGAAGACTCAGAAGCTTACTAAATGCAATAGTTCACCACGCAGCAATGTAGAGCTACAGTCAAAAATATCACCAAGAATGATTGCATACAGAGAGTATATGGGGAGGCGATGGCCTAGTGCTATTATTGCTAGACTGTTAATCCAGGGACCCAGGTAATGTTCTGGGGACCTGGGTCTGAATCCTGCCATGGCAGATGGCCATGAATCAACTGTTGGAACTAAAGTCTTTTAGAGAAGGAAACTGCCATCCTTACTGGTCTGGCCTACATGCAACTCCAAACCCACAGCAACGTGGTCGACCCTTAACGGCCCTTCGGGCAATTAGGGATAGGCAATAAATGCTAGCCTAGACAGCGATTCCCTCATCTGTGGATGAATAACAAAAATCAACATTTTGAACAAACATCTAAATAGATGTATGAAACAACTAGAGGAGGAGAAATTCTTGATTTGAGCTATAACATTACAAGACTATTATATTAATAGCTCTCACAGGAGTAGAACTGATTCCTGCCTATCTTAAGGTAGGAAGTGGGTGGGCTGTAGAATCAGGACAGAAGACCAGTGAAAATGAAAAACCAATGAAAAACATTCAAAAATGGTTGCATTATTGTTGCCCCTCACTTTTGCCTACTGGAACAGGCCATCACTATAGGCATTAAATTGAGCCAGAGATGTATAATTCAGACTTAATATCTTACAGAAAACAGACAGACTGAAAGATTAGCCAAGAGAGGCATTTTTGTATCACTCCATTAGAAAACAGCTGTTGGGCAAAGTGACAGAGGGGATCATATCTTTGTGAGAAAAAGTCAATGTTTTGTGATTTGTGCAGCCACATTTATGAACTGTGCTGTTAACCCTCTGCAATCTGAAAGGTTACGGACCAAGCTGAAGTAACTGTCTAATCATTTACTCTAACATCCCTCCTTTGGTCAAATATAACTGAAGAGAAGCAAAGGTTTAGTGAAAATGAGGAACTGAAAGAAATTACTAAAAAAAAAAGTTTAAAAAGTGTTGAAGAGATTAGTAAGACTGAAAATTAATAAATCACATGGTCTAGATCTACATGCCACAGTGTTAAAAGAGGTCACTGTAGAGATGGTGAATGCATTGGTTGTCAACCGTCAAAATTCTGTAGATTTGGGAACAGTTCTCGCAATCTGGAGGAAGCAAAGGTGACCATGCTATTTAAGAAAGGAGAGAGAGAGAAAATGGGGAATTATAGATCTGTTAGCTTCATATCAGAAGCAGAGAAAAAATGCAAGAATTTATTATTAAGGACATGATAACTGGACATTAGAAAGTAATGGTAGCATTAAGCAAAGTCAACTCCTGTTCCCTTTCAGAAATCAATGTTTGATAAACTTGTTAGAATTCAGTAAGAGTGACCCCGCACAGTCCTTGTGGAGATGAAGACCCACCCTCACATTCGGAATACCCTCCATTGTGTTGTGTGGCACTATCACCAAATGGACCAGACTTCGAATAGATTCAGCAACTCAAGACGGGACATCTACGACGCACTGGGGGCCGTCAACAGCAGTAGAATTGTATTCCAGCACAATCTGAAACCTCAGGGCCCGGTATATCGCCTACTCAGCCAACACCATCAAGCCAGGGGATCAACAATGGTTCAATGGAGAGCGCAGGAGGGCATGCCAGGAGCAACACCAGGCATACATGAAAATTAGGAATCAACCTGATGAAGCTACCAAACAGGACTACTTGCAAGCCAAACAGCAAGTGATAGAGCTAAGCGATCCCACAGCCAATGGATTAGACCTAAGCTCTGCAGTCCTGCCATATCCAGTTATGAATGGTGGTGGACAATTAAAGAACTCCCTGGAGGAGGGGACTCCGCAAATATTCCCATCCTCAATGACGGAAGAGACCAATAGATCAGTGCAAAAGATAAGGCTGAAGCTTTCACAGCAATCTTCAGCCAGAAGTGTCAAGTGGGTGATCCATGCAAACCTCTTCCAGTGCACCCCAGCATTACAGATACCAGTTTACAACCAACTCAATTCACTCCATGCGATATCAGGAAACGGTTGGAAATACTGGATACTGCAAAGGCCATAGACACTGATAACATTCCGGCAATAGTACCGATGACATGTGCTCCAGAACTTGTTGTTCCAAGAGCCAATCTCTTCTAGTACAGTTACAACACTGGCATCTACCAACAATATGGAAAATTGCCCCGGTACGTCCTGTATGTAAAAAATCAGGACAAATCCAACCCAGCCAATTACCACCTCATCAGTCTAGCGAAACTGGAATCAAATGGGTATTGGGAGGAGACCCTCTACTGATTGGAGTCATAACTGGAACACAGGAAGATCGTTGTGGTTGTTGGAGGTCAGTCTTTCATCTACAAGGCACAAGTCAGGAGTGTGACTGAATCCTCCCCACTTGGCTAGATGGATGCAGCTGTAACACTGAAGAAGCTTGACACCATCCAGGACCAAGCAGTTGGCTTGACTGGCGCCACATCCATAAACATCCACTCCCTCTTAACATTGTGTACTATCTACAAGATGCACAGCAGAAATTCACCAAAGATCCTTAGACAGCACCTTCCACACCATTTTCATCTGGAAGTACAAGGGCAGCAGTTACATGGGAATACCACTACCTTCAAATACCCCAAGTCCCTCACCATCCTGACTTGAAAACATATCACTGTTCCTTCACAGTCACTGGTCACTTGGTCAAAATCTTGGAATTTCCTCCCTAATAGCATTGTGGGTCAACTCACAGCAGGAGGATGGTAGTAGTTCAAGAAGGCAGCTCACCACCACCTTCTGAAGGGCAACTAGGGATGGGCAATAAATGCTAGCCCAGTCAGCAGTGCCTACATTCCACAAATAAAGAAAAAAAACTGCACTCCAGTATTCATGAACTGTGAGAGGTTGTGTATAGTTATTTTTAAATTGACCTGTTCAATCATGTCTGGGGTAAGTGGGACTTGAACCTGGTCCTTCTGGCACAAAAGGTGGAGGCAGTACTACTGCACCATTTTGAAACCAGTGCCAGTGAATGCTTTAATTCTTTTTCTTTTTCTTTTTTTTTTGTACAGCATCTGCTTTATTTTAAAGGAAAAAAACAGTAGAGTCTGCTTTATAGATATTTTCTAAGCAACCTCTTCAGAGATGTTATTGGCAAGACTTGAACCCATGCCTCATATCTCAGGAGGTAGGGTCACAATCACTGCACCTCAAGAGTCACAAAGTATTTCTTAAATGGTGAGAGATTGGGAAGTGTTGATGGCCATAGGAGATCCATGTGTTTATGTTCATAACTTACTGAAAGCAGGCCCGGCAAGCAGTACTTTGCCTTTTATTGCCAAAACGAGAGCTGATCGTAATGAAGCATACACAATTCTTACAAGGCCTATCAGGGGAGACGCAGAAGACTGTTTTCCCTGGCTGAGAGAATTGAAACCAGGGAACAGAGTCTCAGAATGAGAGGTACGCCACTTTAAGCGGAGAGGAGGATGGAATTCTTCACCCTTCAGGGATGTGATAACCCTTTGGAATTTTCTACCCCAAAGGGCGTGGAGGTTCAGTCTTGAATAGATTAAAGACAGAAAAAGACATTATCTTTAATATCTGAAAGTCTAAGGGATAGGTGAATAATGCAGGAAAATGAGATTGCGCCTGTAGGTCAGCCATGATCGAGTTAAATGGTGGATCAGGCACAAGGGGTAAAATGCCCTACTTCTGCTCTTACTCCTCTATAACTGTAATTATTTATGCTGTGTACAAATTCGTAAGAATGCCAAAACCGTGTCCTGAGGGTTATGTTACACAGACACTGACCTCAAATCTCAGCAAAACTCTAAACTATCTGACTACTGTCAAATGAACCTAATTGCTCTGGTAAATTAACTACCATTGACAACAGAAATACAATTGCAAGTTAGCATTGCAAGGCTGTAGAAAAGCCAGAGGGGTATTAACAGAATAGCACATGGGGCCTTTTAGTACACAATCATGTGTTTCAAGACAAGAGATAGGTATGTCAGGGAACAAAGAAATGTTTTGATAAACTAAATAACAACCCCAGAACACCTCTGGAAAGTGAAGTGCAAACACTAGCTCAGACTTTAAACACAATTTCAGTCATGATGATTTTCGACCATATCAACAGTTTGACTGAAAGTCAACACCGATAACAAAACTATCCACCACTTGACATAAGCTGGCAATAAACATGCCATAAGGGTGCTAAAAATGCCAAGTACATAAGTTCTCATGAATGAAAGTGCTCTTCTGTCACTGGTTTTACAGAACTGCCCACAAGACTTTTTAATACTTAATGGCTAATAGTATACATATCGGCAAATGTTTTCTTTAAACATATATATTCTATCCTTTTATCTTCTTACTTTTGATATTATTGGGATTTTTAAGACAAGGAAATGAAAGTTTGCACATTCTCCTGATAGGTGCGCAGGCTTTTACTGAGTGCTCTGGTTTCCTCCTAAAGATGTGCTGATTGGGTGGATTGGCCATGCTAAATTTTATGTGGCGTACAGGGATGTGCAGGTTAGTGGATTAGCCATGGTAAAGGTGGGGATAGGGTAGGGGCCTGGGTTTGGGTAGGATGCTTGAAGGGTTAATGCAGACTTAATGGGCTGAATGGCCTCTTTCTGCACTGTAGGAATTACATGATTTAACTCTTGCTCCAAATAACCTTACGCAATTGTTCCAACAGGAGGTGGACTCTGCAACTCAAACATTGTTATGCATAAAAAAATTCTTAAAAGCTGCTCCCTAGATCATCTGTTGGTAATGACTTTCTCATCCTCATTCTCAGCATGAAATCACCCCCAACTTATTTCGGAGGCTGTAAGTTAAGATTTGTTACTGGCAACTGATTCCAATGAATTATCAAATGTATTTCTTAATGTGCAGAACAGTGTAAACTTTTCTGTGAGGCGTAGTATATAAAAAAAAAGGAAAGCTGAGTGAGAGTCTCAGGCTGTTTCCCAGATTTGTATTCGCATCTTCTTCCCAATGAAGTAAATGTGGTCATGGTACTCATTTGAAGGATGACCTCCTTCTACACTGTAGCATATCTGTGATTAACCCATGAGGCTCTTCTCAGTATGACATTTTCCTGCATAGAAAATCATAACTCAATCATCAGCCTTCTCCACAGAAACCTTGTGTTCTGCTCTGCACAGTCCAAAGCCTGTGTTTTGTAAAGTTCAATTCACACTGCAGTGCTCCTCTGTAAAATTCTATATTACTTACTGGAGTAACGGTAAGCTCCAGCTACTGAAAATGTCCAAAGAAAAACGATACTAAGATAAGTGAAATGGTGTCTGTGGGAAGACTGCCATGTATCTTAGCACTTCTATACTTTAAAGGTACATTCAAGGACTTAAGTATGTAAACATTAGAGGTCAACGATGCAAGCATGCTTGATCAAATTAGATTCTGCCAGAATAAAACAGAAATCTGGTTAAAAGGATTTGTACTGATGCTGTAAAATAGTCCGTATGTAAACAAATTTGTGTATGTAAAAGAAAGTGTTGCTATCATTAAATGCATATTTATCCATGCCTATGTGATATATAATGCACCAAGTACACAAAAGTTAGGCATGATTGAACTGATCATCAATACTACATAATTGCACAACCAGAAGGAAATGACAATTTTCCCTAGTCTTGAGTGATGTGGGCAAATGGACTGAAATTTGAGAACATGGCAAAAACAAAGAAAAGAGATTTTTAACTTTGAGAAGGAATGCCCTGATTTACCTCTTGAGCTTTCAATGGCTAGATGATGCCAAGGACCTCATTACCATGTATTTGCATCTTATTATTAATGCCATTCACCTACGCACATGGGAAGAACTAGATGCCAATTCTCAATTTAAATGTCAAAGCAATTACCTGGTGGATGAAGCTTACCACTGTCCTCAATAGAAAAGGGAATACACTCATTCAAGTTGTCATTGTTTTTTAAAACAAAAGAAAGGTTGTGACAGAGGTGTAGAGCAGTCTGCTCCAAAGCTAATAAAGTAAACAACTTGTGAGGCCCTGTTTTATTTAGAAGGTTGGAACAATCGTAATCAGTCGGAGTGAGGTCAAGCTCTCATAGAATCAGGACATTTTTTTCCAAGTTTTAGCCTTCAGTAGCAGTTGTGGGGTCTTGAAGCTGGATGTAAAGGCTCTTACTCCTCTCTCTGCAACAGCTAAAAGCTGAGGTACTCTTCCTGCTGCTAGAATTACATGTGAGACAACCTATTTTACTGAATTTACTTTTGCCAAGAGTATGTTTATGGGATGTTACTATTTTGGAACACTTAATTAGTTATACTATATTTTTGTTAAGCATTTCGAAAGTTACATTTAAGCAAATTCTTTTATTTTTATTCATACACTATAATTAAAATGCAGACAAAATAAAGTGTTTTGTTTCAAGCCTGGCAGTTCGATCAATCAAATTGCAGCCAGAACACAACACCTTACTTTTACCTTTAAAATAAGAAAACATTAGGGTCTAGCCTATCTTCTTAATATATTTTGAGGGGTTAGGTCTGGTAATAACAGTAGCATGTTCAATAGCACCATCTATACAGCTGCTGAGTTGCAAAGTGAATGAAAATCATTTATAAAAAATAATTTTAAAAAAAAACTTTATAAAGATTCACCACCTGTACACATTGTCTAATTCTGCCCACGTCACTCTCATCAGTGAGGGAAGGCTCATCTGCATTTTTATCACCTGTCATCAGCAATCCGCTTTATGGAGGCAGGCACACAATGTTGCTAAGGACCCAGTAAAGGGCAATTTTGCAACACTGGTATTTCACAGTCAGAGTGAAGAGCACCCATCCGTCACTACTGCCACATGTAGATGTCAACTTAATGCAACCTGAATAGCAGGTTTAATGACCTTATGAACTGAGGTCTAGGTTTGGGTAGGGATAGTACAGAGACAGGACAGGTTGTTACACTCGGAGGCCAGCAACCTCCCCCGCCCCCACCCTCACCCCTCGACCCCCCAAACCCCTAATTTGTAGAAGTGATTTAAAGCTGGCACAGGCTCTAAATCATTTCAGATCAAAAACTATCGTGGTCCTACTTGGTCATAAGAGCTCATTGTTTTGTATTAAGTGTGTGTCCCTGGGGTCAGCCAAGTGATTGAGATAGCCAGTTCCATTTTGCAAGAGACTTACTGCCAGCTGCCTTTATTCAATTTGGGGTTGAGGGCAAGCCCTCACATCTTAATTTTAAATTTGCTTAATTAGGCTTAGTCAACTCTTTCAAGGCATGCGGACAAGTCTTAACCGAATATGCAAGATTTGTACAAGAATGAAGCCTGATGCACTGAATGACTTTTTACATGCTTTATGTTCTTTTGAAGTTTGGATTTTGTTACACACTGTGGCAGCATAAATAGACTGATAATATAATCCAAAATAAGATGGGCCATGTTCAGCATATCTATAAAGAATTGTTGATAATTATAAAAGATCATTATATTACTTTTGTCAGATCTATTTGTTAGTAGTTCATTAGTTAGTCAGTTAGTTCATGGTCAAAGCAAGCAGTTCCTGGCTAATTTCAGGCCTAATTTTCTAATTCACGCATCAGATCATCTTACAACAGGTGATCTGATACAGCCTACTATTTTCCTTTGAAACAATTACTTGAATCACAGAACTATAATTAGGACAGCGATAATTTTCAGGCTTCTGCCATTGCTCTTCCATATCATATATCTATGGAGGGAAAAGAGATCCTTCAATCATCATGTCAGGTTGAGTTTGAGCATCAATGTGCAACTAAGTCAGGTCATAACCTCTTACTTTAATAATCCCTAATTCAGTGTGCATGTCTATTAACTGGCATAACTATCTTGAATTTGAATTTGAAATCGTCAAAATTAAGAAATATGCAAAAGCCCACATCCAAACATGCTTGAAAGAAAAGCATTGTATATATGAAATGTTTGGTGTGTTCCCTCAGAATTATCCTGATAACAAAAAAAACGAAAAATAAATCAACAAGCACAGCTCTGAATTGAAGAATGAACAATAATATAGCTGTGTTTACCAGCAGTTGTACTCTAATAGTTTGCATGCATTAGATTTTTGCTGGTGGCAGAATACAAAGACACTTCTTTCAGCCTCAGCCCCCTTATAACCTTATTTCCTGCTAACATCAGTTCAGTCGAGGTTAACGTGTCGATGCTTTGGCCAGACTTTCTTCAATACAAAACAAAAGAGATGGAGATACAACTTCAGGTTTGGTTTTGGAAAATAACATCATGGTTACAGTGGCAGTAAATACATCTGATCAGAGTTATGTATGAAATCTCAATATTAAACAAAAATTAATTCAGGTCACAGTACTCAAATTATTAACCTTAACTGTACTGCATTTTGTTAACTGGAAGACATTGTCAAGTTAAAAATGCAGTAGTGCTTTATGATTATTAAGTGTCTTAAAATATACAGAAATAAGCAGCTACTTAAATATAAGAAAATAATCTAACTTTAAATGAAATCTCAGTCCTGACACCACACAAGTGATAGCTTCTACTTGGCTGCAAAGGCAACTCAGAACACAACACAATATGTACTTGATTTTCTAATTTACTTAAAACAGATCAATAAAGTCACTATGCTACATTTAAAATCAACTATAAATTTAAGCTATACAGTTGATGTGGTTAAGTAGATTTCACCTTTCACTCTTCTGAAAAACATACTTTCAAAAGTATATATCTTGAATAAAAAGCAGCAAGTTTTTTTTGCAGCTGTTTAAGTTTAATAGCACATGTTGATTCGATAATATGCACAAAGAATTTTGTTCCTCATTCTTTTCAATAACTCTCAGGAAAATGATATGTTACCATTTAGTTATGTGTACTTTTCCTTCAAGAGGATCTTCCAATAGTCTGAACTGATATTAGAGCTGGCCAGAGCCAGGCAAGAACCAACTTGCAAGTTACATGCCTATGTAATATAAAATTTGACTGATACTGAATCTTGGTTAGGGTCCACAGGTTTATGTGAAAAGTTACCACTCTGATTTGCTGCAGAGTTTGGGTTCAAATCCAAGTTCTCAGCCACAATATCTACACATTGTTTGCAACTGCAAGTACAAGAAGCAGGACATTTCCTCTGCAAATAGACAGCAAATGGTAAGAACATTAAATTACCGAGGTGTGCGTGATCCCTCAACAATCTGATCACCTGCAGCTGGATGTATCAACTGACTGCTAAAGAAACTATTAATATGAAATAAATTCATAAGTTATCCAAAATATCATCTGCAGTGTCACCAATGCATCTTAAAGATTTCTCTGCAAGTTGAAAACAGGCATTTATAAAGAAAACAAAATTCAAAAGTTTTTTTTACTGCAGACAGTAGAAGTAAAATCATAAAGCCTTAAGAGAACTCAGGACAAGAAGCAACAATGGATTTATCTGAATGCTGCTGCCTTATCTAAATGATTTCAGCATGCAGACGGAATGCAGATTTCTCTGGCTGCATGTTCAACTGGGGTATCAGCAGCATGTGTAGTTTAGTGCAATTGCTAGATAGCAGATCTTAAACACACGCTCTTCCTCTTAAAGGGGAATATCTCTCAAGCAACTGGACCCCTACTACTCACTGTCATTGAAAGGTCTAGATGGAAGGGCAGGCACAGCAAGAGGCAATAGGGGCTTTTCAGGTGTCCTAGTGCTGCCTTGGAGACATTAGTGACTTAGCCTGAAAGGAAGAAAGATGTATCATTCCTGAATGGGTTGGAAACAGTCAATGTGTATAATGAAAAGGGAAATAGCCACAGGGGTCAATTTCTGGAATTGGGCTGCAATGCGAGAAGACATTCAATATAAGAACTTAAGAAACAGGAGCAGGAGTGGACCATCTGGCCCATCCAATCTGCTCAGCCATTCAATAAGATCATAGCTGACATTTTTGTGGACAAAGAAGTTCCTCCCCCACTCAGTCTTAATTATGCTCCCCCTTATTTTGAGGCTGTCCCCTAGTTATAGTTTCACTTGCCAACAGAAACAACCTCCCTGCTTCTATCTTATCTATTCCCTTCACAATTGTATACGTTTCTACAAGATCTGCCCTCTTTCTTCAAAATTCCAATGTGTTTAGTCCCAGACTACTCAATCGCTCCTCATAAGGCAACTCTCTCAATTCTGGAATCAACCATAGTGACCCTCTCTGCACCCTGTCCAGAGCCAGTATATCCTTTCTCAAATAAGGAGACCAAAACTGTACACGGTACTCCATGTGTGGCCTCTCCAGCACCCTATGCTTCACAAGGCCCTCAAGGTCAGTGAATGTGTTTGCTGAGGACATCTCCTACATACTGCCCCACATCTCCGGCTGCTCAATGCACCATACATGCATTACTCACCCATGAGTAGTCATAATTCAAGCCATAATTCAATTTGTCTGCTTTCAAATGCCCACGAACTATTGCATCAGGTTGAAGCTATACTAGTTCTCTAATGAAGGAGCTGAACCAGTTGATCTGATACCACAGCCACTACCACAGATTCTAAACTGTGCAAACTTTAGAGTTGAGCTCAGCATCACTTTCTGCACAATGCTTCTCCTCTCTTGTTGATGTACCACATTCAAGTATTGCTGCAGCCCATGACAGACACACTGGGTCACACAGCCTCCAGCAGCACCATAACACTTGTTGCAGTAGGACTGCAACTATTGCCAGCATTAATGAAGCAATAGGTTAACCAACTACTCTTGACATCTTTGTCAATTGTAAAGCTTACATGAAAATCTAAATGTTAGTAAAATTCCTTCAACAACAAACATTACTGTCACTAACTCTGCATCCCAAAAACAAGTCAAAAGCTCCTCTCCAATTGGACAGTTAACTCTTTAATGTTACTGAGGGGGAGACCAGCATGCCACTGAGCACATGTTCATATGGGAGTGTTTAAAAGATATTAAGTGATCTGGACTAGTATAGATGGTATGGTAGGTCATTCATCAAATGCGCATTAGCAGCTGTTTAACATAATCTGCCCATTTTGAAAGCTTGTAGCATCCACATGTCAAGCCCACATTAGTACCCAGCCAGTCAGAGCCAATCTGAGGTTTATGCCATTCGTGGCCACAGGCGTCTGGATAATTTGTTTTTTCAAATTCAGTCTTTCTGTAACATTAATGTTTTATGCGACCCAATTTCATGACCATAGTATTTAGATAACACAATCTCATTTGTTTAAAAAAAGAAAAATTCCTTCATGTGTTATGAACTGGCGGTCAATTTGCACAAACAGTAATAACAGTATTTGGATGATCTAGTGGTCTACTTATCTAACCATTTGTTGCAGAAAACCTCTACATTTCAGCATTCGTTATGGTTTTGTTCCTGTTATTCTTTGAATACAGATGTTCCTTTCTAATGTACAACTCAAATTTACTTTTGACTCACTACATTCATATTCATTAATTCAACTTTTGTCGAATTAGAAAATGACAATAGTCTGATCCTAGTTTTATGTTTCTTCCTTTAACATCTCACTTTTTTCAGGCAAGTGCATAATTCCATTTTAAAGGGATTTATAAGTTCCACATTAAATGAAGGTTTATGGCAAAGAATTCCGTGTGCTAATCTTTTTTTCTGGCATTCCATTTTACTTTTGTTATATCAGGTGTGTTCTCCCTTGACTTACCAAATCAGTTGAAGTAATGTCAATATTAAATTCATTATAACTCTTTCCATCCTTAAGTTTATCAAATCATACCTTCTCAGCCTTAAAGATCCTAACTTCTCACATCTCTCTTCATATGAAACCCGAGAAAGTATACTACACAGTTTTAACAGTTTCTATGATGAAATGCCCATTACTGCACGCCATATTTCAAATGCAGCCTCAATATTCAGAGTTTAAACATTGGCAGTGATGAGTCTATCACTTCAAAGACCCTTTTAAATTCTCCCTAAATTTAATCCCATTTAACATATATTTATGATGTAAACATCTTAACAAAAATGCAAAAACGTATATTGCACGTTCCTAAATTTTGATTTGCCACTAATCTGTCCAAATGTGTAGCTAGCAGAAATGAGGTAAATCTTTTGTTTTATCCATTATCTCTACTGCTCCTCCTATTTATATTAGGAAATGTTACATGCTTATATTTAATGCTGACATGAGTGTTTAGTATAGTTTAGGAATGATGGAGATCCAGGAAACTTCCCTCTAAGACACTAAGTTCATTATTGCACCAACATTGAGCTCTTACACCTACAATTGCTTATTTTTGTAATAAAAACTTGCTACCTAGTCTTTGCTGGTTTTTCTAGATTTTAGTGTAATTCAATGGTTTTAATGGAGATATGCAGGATTTATAATGGAGAATTATATCCAAATAGATAGCGGAATATCCCTAAAAGGTTTAAGCTTTGGAAGGCAGGATTGGCTGCACTCAAACCAAGTTGACTTATTATTGTTGTATTACTATACCTCTACACTAATTACAAAGTTATACTTCCTATTAGTTTTCCTATTTGATATTAATCTAAATGGGGTTTGTGGTTGCTTCTTGTGCATTTCCTGTCTTGCCAATATCAATACATTGCCTTCTGGACTATCTGATTATGAGATGTGAAGTTGATATTGATTGTTCAGTCCAACAACTTTGCCCTGCCTTGGCAGCCGTTCTTGGACATGTCAACCGCCAAAACATATTCGCCATTCTCTGCCTCACTTTTCGCAATAATTGAACCATATGAGAAGATTTTAACTTGCTGCAAAACTCAAAACATTTTTAAACTTTGTTCTAATAGAAACAATTCAAATATTTTTTCTTTTAAGATACAACCCATTAAATTATGCGGCAGTGTATCACAGAATTCCCAAATTACATTCTATCCCTCTCCCAGTACACTTGCACCCAAATGGAAGAGCATGACATTCAACACCAGTTTGATTCTAGATCAAAGAGATGAAAGGATTAACTGTTTATGATATGGAGTTATGAACACAAATATTTACCTTTATAAAGAATGAGGTATTTGACAAGATTAAAATCTATTGAATGGCAGTCTTTTTAAAAGAAACACATAGCAAAGTTTGTTATTAAGAACTCTAGTTCACGTGTGATTCCAGAGATTTACCCATGACAAATACCAGATGAGTTGTTACGGTGGGAGTTAGGGTAAAAGGATGGTGGGTAGATCAGAAGACATGAGTCAGCACTAATTTGCCATAGGTGCTAAATTTCTGAAAAAAAAGGCGCCAGATTATCCAAGTTACTCAAAATTACTACGGAAATAGAGAGCTAGCTTTCCTTCAGAACAAAATGCAAAAGGTTAATGCAAACAGAAATCATGTTATTTTGCAATTAAACCTGTAGAATTTGAACTTACCTGAACATAGTATGCCCTTGTGCCTCGCGCATGAGAAGTCATCACATTCACAGAAAGTCCCATAAATCCTTCCAAACTCACTCTCATAGCAGACACACTGGTTGCAGCTGCATTCCCCTCTGCCACTGCAGATTGGCTTTCCCTCTGCTTCACGGCAAAACGTCTGGAATACATTACTGGTTTCTCCATCCTGGCATTCACAATTGGCTCCCAGAAAGCCTGGATCACACTTACAGATCCCACACTCATAGGTTCCATTACCATTGCACTTGGAGCTGCTGGCTTGCATCCCACTTGTACAGTCACAGTTACAAACATAACCAAATGTTATACTCAGTGAATCTTTGAAGCCAACAGGCTTAATGGTGAAGCTATTTCTGGTCTGGGCTTCTGGGCAGCTCCTAGCTTCTACAGTGACATCAAAAGACACCTGAACAGAAAGAACATTATTGAAGACAGCAATACTGTAGAAGTTCAAAGATACAACAAACTTAACATTGTTGCACATAAAAGCAATGTTCTTGGACAGTGTATCTCAAGGGGTGGACAACGTCAGTGAAAAACAAAATTGTATAGTTCGAAACTGATTGTAGCAGATTATTTACACACAGTTCAGAATACTTTCCAAAGTATCTCATACATATGTTTCACTGTATTTTCGCTCAAAACAAAAAAGTGCTTCCATTGAAAGGTTACGCAGATATTAATTTTGTCAATCACTACTTTTAAAAACTTAAAATAACTTGCTTGAGACCACCAAGGCAGACCGCCTGCCTTCACGCCAGCTACATTCCCCTCTGCCACTGCAGATCGGCTTTCCCTCTGCTTCACGGCAAAACGTCTGGCCAGCTGCATCCTGCCAAATGTCACTTTTACTGCAGTCTCTCGATGGCGAGCTAAATTATCCACAAAAATTTGCAGGTCTTTCTTTAATCGTGCAGGTCAGGATCTGATACTATTTTTTGGATTTGGCAGCAATCTTAACATCAACCTGAATGGGCAAAGCCTCCAAAGAGTTAACCTTACAATGGCTGAAGGGAATATAAAAATTGCTATTAGCATGAGAACAGCTGGCAGCTAGATGTCCTATATTATCCTTTTATATTTCACTATATATTGAGCCATCATTCTCACTCTTGTATTATATTGACAGTTCTGTCTTATCCTTTATTCATGTGGATATAACACATTTATTCATGCTCAAGGAAGGGCAGGCAAAGCTCATTTTCCTAAAGCTTTCACAGCTGTTTCCAACATGCACTTTAACATGGTCACTACTGTTTTGACCAAATACAACTTAGTCTAAATTTGGGAAACTGAATACTGACTTTATTTTAATCCACGTCTTGCATATTCAGATTATAACACATCAAAATACTATACCACAAACAGCCCTCGGCATCATTGCACTAAATCCATTCTGACATTAAAATGTAGAATTTGCAACCAGCCATGAATGATTTTTGATCTGCGGAAATACAACAAGCCACCGCCACATGCTGTAGTTACTCAATGCCTTTCTTATTCTATTGAATGATTGTGGGAGGAATTAAGAAAGATCAGAAGTACTGATGTTTACCACCCATTTCCTAGGGATGAACAAGTTTTGGAATTTTACTTCTGATACTGCAGGCTGCCTTTGATCAATCTCTTACAGATGCAAATTGCTGCTCTAATTTTAACACTGCATTCCTCTCTAACGCCTTTGAGCAAATTGTTGCCTCCCACATCAGTACTCAGTCAGGTTTCTTCTCCTGCTACAGTATCAAAATAGTCAGAATCACAGTCACATATCAGTTGTTCCTAACTGTGACTATAGCTTCCATGCCTTTGTGTTCTGTGCCTTGAGTTATAAAGTCCAGGATCCAAGGTGTATTGGCCACTTTATCAACCTGCCCTTCTGCCTTCACTGACTTATGTACATTAACTCAGGCTGCTCAACTCCGAAATCAACTTCAGAATCTTTTCTTTATTTTATATTACCTCTAGCAAACCCTTTGCTGCATTAAATTTAGTCTAATACGTGTCTGCCTATTCTATCACTATGTCTATGACCTCTTGATGATTATTTCTCCCCTTCCAAGGCCATACACTAACATGTTTGGTATTATCTGAAAAGTGTGAAATAGTGGCATGCATACCCAAGACTAGATTTTTATTAAAGAACCTAATACTGACCCTAGGGAGCCCTATTATTTACTACCAACCTTTGCAAAAACAACCAACCATTCTCCGCCAGTCCCTGTCACTCAGCTAACTTTGTCTTCATTCTGTCAATATTTTTGCTATTCCATTAGCTTTCACACAATGACAAGACCATTGTGTGACTTTTCACCAAGCATCTTTTGGAAGTCTATGTACTTCATACTTACAACACTCCAATAAATCCTCTCATGTACCTCAAAAATCACCAATCTAGTTAAATGATTTGTCCTTAAATTCATGCTGGTTTTCCTCAATTAATCTACATTTATCCAAATGACTGCTAACTTCTGCCCCCGAAATATTTCTGAAAGATTTACTACCCCTAAGATTAACCAGACCAGTCTGCGGTTGCTGGGATTACCTGTACACACTTTTTTGAACAAGGTGTGTAACATTTGCAATTCTCTAACACCATTCATGTGTCTAGGGAGAATTATGGCCAGTGCCCCTGCAATTTCCAACCCTTCAGCCCTCAGGTGATCTCATCCAATCTTTGTGACTTATATTTTTTAAGTGCAGTCAGTTTGTTAATGCCTCCTCTTGAAATCATTTTTTTAATTAGCCCAGTACTAAGTTTCCTTTCACTATCATTTTGGCAGCATCTACTTCCTAGCGAAGAAGAGGGGATAAATATTCATTTAGTACCACAGACATGTCCCTGCCTCCATGCAAAATACACCTCTTTGGTCTCCAAATGATTCAATTTCTCCATTTATTATATTTTATTTATGCCTCTAGAAGAGTTTTAGCCTCCTTTTATGTTAGCCAGTCTCTTTTCATACTCGCGTCCATTCCCAATTTTTTCACTTTTCTTCTGAGTGTTTTCTTATTCAGCCTGGCTCCCATTTGTACAAGTAACAGAACATCTGTTATATACACTGAAAAGAAAGAAAGAACTGTGGATCCTGCAGATCTGAATCAAAAACAGAACTTGCTGGCAAAACTCAGCAGGTCTGGCAGCATCCGTGAGGAGAAAGCAGAGTTAACATTTCAAGTCTGGTGACTCATCAGAACTGTTTGTTTACATCATTTAAAATTTGAAGAAACTGTCCACAGTATTTAAATTATCAAGACTGTGCTTGCTATTTACTGTCATGTGACAAAAACCAGAAAGTCATAAATTAAAGGACTAGCGCTGCATGATTGATTTCACAACCTCTTTTTTCCACCGACAGCTTCATGTGCTTATAAACTCCGCAGTGGGACTACAAACTCAAATGTTTGCTCTAATAAAGATTGAAAGTCGTTAAGTGTAGTGAATAGGTCTTTTAAAATCGATGACTATGTTTTCTAAATAGCAAATTTATCATGGGTTTCAGCATAGGTCCTGAAATGTTCACATGGTGGATATAGAGTGGCACAGAAGGGAAATGGACAGTGGTTAGGGCATGGGCGGTCATGAATTAGCAACAAATTGGCATATGGCTAGAAAGGGGCATGGGAGTGAGTGGAGTAAATGAGGGGCAACACGGTTTGTGTGGGGACTGTAATTTGGCATGAAGATAGGAGGAGGCATAGGGAATAAAAGGAACCATGGAGTGATGGGGCATATAACATTGTGATGACAGGGTATTGGCTTAGACAGAGGGGTGAAGAGTAGGGTGAGAGTTGAAGAATGGAGGCTATTTTTTGTTTTATTCTGTTTCTAATTTCTTTAACAAAATGCTGAAGTAACAAGGCAGTCTTTCACCCCACCTATCTTCACAGACAGCAGCTCCAAAATGTTTCCAGCATCACTCCCATTTGAACCTAGCCCCCAGAACAAGTGGAACTTCTGGAGAACTTTTACACGGTACAATGTTGCAGCACTGGGAACTTCCAAATCATCAGTCCTGACCAGGGAGAGAAAATTCAGGCCTCAATTCAGATGCAGTGAAATAAATTTTCAGAGAAGCAGAGAGAGAGAGAGAGAGAAAAGAACACATTGCATTTCCCATCCAGGCAGCCAAACAAACTGAACAATTCTGCAAGGTATGAAAGGTAAAGCCAGAAGCAGGAATCCTTGGAGACTCTGCTTCCAGCATTTGGAGGACAGAATGCAAACGCCAAGGGTGGAGAGATGAATGCTGCCTTACAGGATGCACTGAGCATGTCTAAAGCTAGAATTTTGTGGAATCAACAAGAAACCATAAACAATCATTCAATATTTAGAAGAAAGGAAATGAATTGAGTGTTGCAGCATTCATAAAATTTATGAAGTGGCCTTTAAGCTGAATGCACTTCAGGGGCTTAGCGAGAAGTGTTTCTGGAGCACTTTGCATCTTGAGAATTTATGCAGTCTACTAAAGCAGATCATTAACAATGAGAAGAAAATATGAAAGGGACTGAAATTGTCAACTCCACTTGGAACTATGACTTAAATTATCTACTCATTTGAATTGAAATAACACAAAACTTTTTTTTATTACAACCATTTAATCTGATTGATTGAATAATTTTATTTTAAGCAAAACAGAATGATCTCCTGCATCCACAGTATATTGCTTTTTATCTGAAAAAAAGAGAGGTAGATCGACTGCATTCTATAACTAACACACACACACACACACACGTGTGGGAAGAAAAAGTACTATTCGAGGCACATATTTACATCATTCCTTCCATTAAAGATGATGCACTTATTTTAAGACAGTGTAAATTTAATGAAGAATAGCTTAAAAATAAAACAATTAGGTCCTCTTAACTATCTTAGAATAACAAGTGACCACTTACTGTGTCTCCAATTTTAAGATCACCACATTTTCTAACACCAGGGCGTGAAACACCATCCTGACACGTAGCTGTCAAGGAAAGTTCAATGTCTTTTGGTTGGTCTCCTACTGTCAGTTCAACCTTGGACCGAATACTCTAGATCAAGACAAACATATATTCTTTAATGCAGTTATATGAAAAAAAAAAGAGTATTTTCTATATTATGACTGCATTAATCTCAGATCATTTAACATGATAGATTATCATGTAACTAAACACTTATATAAACCAACTATCTATAAAATTAGAACTGCCAAATTTTGCATTGCAGTCATTTGTACTGTATGTGTGCCCACAGTGGCTGCAGGGAGAGAGTTGTGATGAAAAGTTGTTAAGCTAATTTCACCATTCACCCTGTTTAAAAATGCTTTTAGCATCTGGAAACAAGTCGTAAGCCCAGCAATTGACAATTCTGGGAGAAAAATTAGAGAAATATGCAAAACTAATAATCTTCATGCTCTAATAGCTTCACGCAGGCAAGAAAATGCAACTAAATGTCTACACATTTCCAAAGTGTATGTGTGTTTTTTTTGTCGGTGGCGGCAGGGGGAGGCTGCCTCATTTAGAAGTAGGACACCAGTCTATACAGTTAAAACGAGGAGGTTTCTGAGACGCCTTTGGCTTCCTTCTCCTCCACAGGTAAACTGTAACCATTGGCATGAGGACTGTTGGCCACTTAAGGGCTTCAACAGGCCCAAGGGCATGCTTCACACCCAATGCTGGGGCAGTATAAAATCCATTATCAATCAGTAATTTAATAGATTCGTAGAACATTAGAAGGTAAGGGGGAAGAATGGGCTGAGATTTCCATCTGATAAACAATGAAAGTATGTGCCAAACGAGGAGGAAATGGAGCAGAAACATAACTAACATGCAATTTGGGAATCTAGCCATGCATTACATTTGAGCGCTGACAATAGATCACTTCTACAGCCAGTGTTTTCAGGTTCAAAAGTTGATGAAAATATAACATATACAATTTAGATAGGAAAGGATTTAGAGGTTTAAATGATGGCTATAGGGAAAACATTAGTTTAGCAGTATATCCTCTGCAAAATACATTTAATTTAAACAGAATGACAGCCTAAAATATGTAAATAACCTAAGAATCATAAAATGTAGACTACGGATTCATAAAGTTTAAGTGTTACTTCTTCAACTAACAATTTCATTGACAAAGTGAATCCATAACTCTAATCCTTCGCACTCTTAAATCCAAAACACAAAAATTTGAGGTATCTCTACCACTCAGTGGAGAAATATCCCTAAATATGTTTCTAAATGACATTATATAATGTTTACATTAATTTCCTGGCTAGTCTGAATCTTCAACAGAATGAAACTGTACAAGTAATCCAGATAAACTCTTTCACGCATCTTTTGCTCAATATACAAATAAAATGAACTTTAGCCTTGAGTTGAAAAATTCCATCCTCCAAGGATGGCATTTTTGCAGATTTGTGGATGAAATAGGCCCTTAAGTGGTTCTTAACTGGCCATTAAGTAGCCATTTAAGAGACCAACTGGAGGCAGAGTGGGAAGGTGGAGCTTGGGTCTTGGCAGTTGGAATTTAATCCCAGTGGAGATGGGGTTCTTGCACGCTAGTATTCTGACTAATGAATTTGCCTTCACTTCTCCAGACTAGCTGCCCTTGAGTGTGGGAAGATTTCATCCAGTGAGAGTCATATCTGACTGTATCCCTGGGTTGTCCAGCAAATCATAACACATGCACTTGCAGGCGTAACAAACTTTTGCTGACAGGCTCAATACCCCAATGAAAGCCCCAGCAATGCCAAATACAAAGTTGCTTACTACTCTATTCAGGGCTTTCCATTTATTAGGATGAAAAAGTCAAATAAAGTCTTCAACACTCCTAAGCAAAAGGAAATTTTCACTTTCCTTTTCTGTTCAGCAAGAGCTGTTTTCAGTGGAGTTTACAAGGCATGGCAGCATCATCCTGCTACTGATAACCAATTCTGTCATTTTATTGTCACAGTATAAGGAGAAGACAGGAGGCAACAGCCTAATAAAAGGTCGATAATAATCTTGTCAACACAATTTGTTTTGATAAAGGGGAACATTTCCTTCATCCATGGCAATTACAATAATTTTAAATGAATATTAACTGCATATAGAGGGAGGAGCTAAGGAAGGTCATGATAAATTGGGATGTTTTCTCTGAAACAAAAAGGATTAAATAGGATGAGGAGATTTGATTGGTAGAGACACCCGAAGTGTCATAATGTCAAAGCTGTAGACAATGAGTGAGACGGTGAGTTTAAATTGGTTATTTGTTTTGTGGCAGGCACACGCATGATGGACTGAGGACTCCTTCTGTACTACAAGTTTCTATGATATTATGAATTTCTGGCTCAGATTTCTTCTTGGTTCAACAAACAAAATGCTGAATCTAAACAGTTACAGCAAAGCATTCCAGATAGATGGAATTAGGAGCATGTCAGTGCTGCTCTATATTTTCATACACTGAAGACATGAAAGACTGTGGCAAGTGAGATGAGAGTGACAGCACTTCACATCATGGTCATATTCAACCAAGTGTGGCATCAAGGAGCCCTAGCAAAACTGAAATCAACGGATATCAGGGGCAAACTCTGCTGGTTGGAGTCATATCTGGAACATAATAAGATGGTTGTAGATGTTGGAGGCCAGTCATTTCAGCTCCAAGACATTTCTGCAGGAGCTCCTTGGGATAGTGTTATTGGTCCAACCATTTTTACCTGCTTCACCAATGACCCTCTTGCCATAAGGTCAGAAATAGGGATGTTTGCTGATGATTCCACAACGTTCAGTATCATTTGCGACTCCTCCAATATTGAAGCAGTCCATGCTCAAATGCAACAAGATCTGGACAATTCCAGGTTTGGCCTGACAAGTGGCAAGCAATATTCATGCCACAAAAATGCTAGGCAATGACCATCTCCAATGAGAGAAAATCTAACCACTGTGTCTTGACATTCAATGGTGTTATCATCATTGAATTCTCCACCATCAACATCCTGGGGCTACTATTGGCCAGAAACTCGACTGGACTTGCCACAAACTGTGGCTACAACTGCAGAGAGTAACTCACCAACTGACTCTCCAAAGACTGTCCGTCATCTACAAGGCACAGTTCAGGAGTGTGATGGAATACTCCTCACTTGCCTGGACGGGTACAACTCCAACAACACTCAAGAACTTTAACACCATCCAGGACAAAGCAGTTGCTTGATTGGCACCACATCCACAAGGATCCACTCCCTCCACCACCAAAGACGCTCAGTACACATGGCTGCTACTATCTACAAGATGCACTGCAGAAATTCACCAAAGTTCTTTAGACAGCACTTTTTAAACTGACAACTACTTCCCTCTCGGAGACAGGCAGCAGATATACGGTGACACCACTGCCTGCAAGCTCCTCTCTAAGCCACTCCCCATCCTGACTTTGAAATATAATTGCTGTTCCATCACTGTCGTGGAGTCAAAATCCAGGAATTCCCTTGCTAAGGGCACTGTGGGTCAACCTACAGCACGTGGACTGCAGAAGTTCAAGAAGGCAGCTCACTGCCACCTTCTCGAGGGCAACTAGGGACAGGCAATAAACACTGGCCAGCCAGCGACATCCATGACCCACAAATGGATTAAAATAATGTTAAACAGTCTGAATTGACATTATTTTCTGAACAATGTCTAACCATGGTCATCATTGTACTTCTCGACTTAAAGTAGTTTATTTGCTGGATGTGAAGACTAGTAGGGGGATAACAGCTAAGAGAGCTTATTTATCGTCCTTTTCTTACAATAACAAAAGGTAGTGTTATGGTTAAAAGCTTTCAAATCCAAGTTCATCAAAACATATGGGGAATTGAGAATTGTTAGTTCTTGACCACAGTCGAACACTGGCATTTTACTGAAACAGGAACCGGCCAACTGAACATTGCTCACTGAAAAAAATTTAAGCTCAAGTTGTGCTAAAAGTCTGTCAGTTCAATCCCAAATTGGTTCAGAGTAATGCAAAAGTGAAACTTTAACCCAACTTTAATTTTTAAGGCTCGAGGAACATAATTACACAACATAAGACTTTCAAAGGTAGATTTCTCTTAAACTAAGCTCTCCACTTGATCAGCAGAGGATGAAACAGTGCTACGAGTTCATATCTGCTTGGTGATCTGATGATCATGCATCTTTCCCAAAGCAGTCTATTTCAGACATGTGGCAAAAATATGCATGTCTAAGCAATATTACAATGGAAAATTTCTGTTTACAATTCATTGTAACAATGCATATTGTTGAAGCACCATTTGATTCCAATAATCAACTCACACTGTAAGCATTGACAATCAGCTGAATTATATTCTTTGAATCCTTGTCAAGAATTTCTACAGTTGTTCCAGGGATCAAAGCAGTAAAATTCTTCAGAGAAAAGAAACATGAATAAACATTAGATCATTTATAAAGTGATTCAACAGAAGAAAAGCACAACAAACTATGGATTATAAAAACTTTGAATCAAAATGCATACATTACCTTGTAAAGTATGTAATGGGACTGAGTAACAGCGAATATCAAATGAATGTTGTTCTCTGCCAACTTTTCTCCTAGGAGTGCAAGTGATGGGTAATCCTGAAAAGAAAATGAGAAAAAGTAGAAATAGATGTGAAATTAAGAACTAGGTGCTGAAGTAGACCATTTAGCTTCAACTCCACTTTCTTGCCTGCTCCCCATAACCTTCAACACATAACTAGAAAATAAACTCTCTCCTCTCAAAACTTACTCAACATCACAGCATAATGGGTAGGGAATCCACAGATTCTTGTATCCAAGGATCACATAATTTCTCCTCACTTTTTTTTAAATCTGATACCTCTTATCCTAAAACTATGACTTCTCATTTTAGATTGCCCTACAAAAGGAAGCAACCTTTCCACATCTACTTTTTTGATTCCCTTCAGCATCTTATATACCTCATTAGATTCCCTTTCATTCAAAAGTCCAGGCAGTATAGAAAATAAAAACTGAAAGAACTGCAGATGCTGGAAATCAGAAACAAAAATAGGAATTGCTGGAAAAGCTCAGCAGGTCTGGCAGCATCTGTGGAGAGAAATCAGAGTTAACGTTTCGGGTCCAGTAACCGTTCCTCAGAACTGGAGTAAGGGGACCAAAATTGTACGCAATTCTTCAGGTGCAATCTCAATAATGCCTTACATAGTTGCAGCAAACCATTCCTACTTTTATATGCTATTCTTTAGCAATAAATGCCAATATTACATTTGCCTTTCTTAATTACCTACATACTAGTTTTCTGCGATTCATGCAAAAGGACACCCAGATCCCTCTGCATCAAGCACTCTGAAGTTTCTCTCCATTTAGATTTTAAATTGCATTTCTATTCCTCTGACCAAAGTGGAGAACTGAATTTTGGCCATTGACCTAACCTATCCATATCCATTCATAAATTTCTTATTTCTTCAATGCAACTTACAATCTCACCTATTTTCTCAGAAAGGACTATAGTCTTATTTGCAAACACAGTTTCCACGTCATTAAAATAGAATATAAATAATTGGGTCCCTGAGGACTGAATCCTGCGGGCACCCAATTATTTGGTTAGTAAGATATAATTAAAGACTCATTTATCTGGATTCTGTTTTCTGTTGGTTAGCCATTCCTCTATCCAAGCTAATAAATTACCCCAACCTCATATGATCTTACTTTGTGTATTAACCTTCTGTGTGACATCTTATAAAATGCCTTCCGAGCCTCCATAAACAAGCACAAACAAAACTCGTGATATTAAATAATCAAACATTCTACCTATTGGACTACACAGCTCTATAAAACCTTTTAAAAAAGGACCACAGGACATCAATTAAAATGTGCGTGAGCGAAATCAACAAAGTAGTGATGCATTTCAGAAAGTAATCATTTGTGATACAGATGATAGATCTCATCTGCATGTGGTGTTCATGGTTTTTAGGACTCCTTGCCACTGGGCCATTTACTTTTTAAAAGGCAAAACATTTCTTCATGTATTCCATAAACACTAGTGATATTTTTTAAAAAGTCAAAATGCAATAATTCCCCAATGTAGCAGATTGTTTCGAGCTTCTGAAACCTTTTCATACAAAAATATGAAAACAAGTACAAAATAGATAGTACTGAATCAGGAAATTATAAAATACAGTGAGGTTTTGCAAATAGCTGTGACATATTAAACATAATTCATTCATAAGTGGTATGAATGCAGTGGAACAAAATATATCCCTTTAGAAATCTGATCCCACATGTTTTTATCATTAGTTTGGCATTTTTTAAAAGGAAACATATTGCGTTGAATTTTAATCCACACCAACTCAAACACAACGACGTGCATGGTATGTGTTAAGATATTCACTTGATACGTTACATACAATTTTACTACTAACCTGACATAATTAGGTTAGTACTCTGGTCAGGAAATAACCTAGGAAAATTCAAGAGATCACTTCCACAACATTCACAGATCAAGAGTAAACTTTTACAAACGTTGAGGTTACACAAAGTTTACAGTTTATTTTTCTATGCAGGTTGGAACAGAACACAAAATTGGTCTGAATTTATTAATTGCTTAGATAGTCAGGACAATGAAAAAGAAAACCCTTTATGCAGGAGATATTGTCCCGAAATGAACCTTGTCATTTTAAATCAAGTGTCTTAAAAATTCACATCCACCAATCTAACCAATGTGGCTATAGTATATACCACGAGCAGGATCCACTTTACAGCAACTCACTGCATTGTCAAATGGTGCCTCCCAAACCCATTACCTCTGGAAGGAAAAGTATAACAGATGCACAGGTACACAACCATCTCCAAGTTTCCTCCAAGTCACAAATCATCCGGACTCAAATACATTATCCTTCCATCATCATTGTTGGAGTTGTTGGTTGGCTTGCCGAGCTGACTGGTCTTCGTGCAAACGTTTTGTCTCCCTTCTAGGTAACACTGTCAGTGCTGTGTAGCCTCTGAAGCACTGTAGTTCTGTCCCGCTCTGAATTTATACGGTCTGGTCGGTCATGGTGGGCAGTCTTGTTTCCAGTTTTGTACGGAGTGGTATGTAGATGGGGTCTATTAACAAACATGTTGAAATCGGTGGTTGAAAACCAGGCCTCCAGGAATTCTTGTGCTTGTTTTGGTCTTGCTTGTCCTACAACTGTCACATTTTCTCAGTCAAATTGATACCCTTCTACGTCGGACTGTATTGAAATGAGGGAGAGTTGGTCATGTCATTTTGCTGCGAGTTGGTGTTCATGCATCCTGGTGGCACGTTTTCTGCCTGTCTGTCCTACGTAGTGTTTCTTGCAGTTGCTGCACGGTATCTTATATATCACATTTGTTCTGCTCATTGTGGGTATGGAATCCTTTGTCTTTGAGTAACTGGCGAAGTGTGGCTGTTTGTTTGGGCACTATCTTTTTCCAAGAGGTCATAGCAGTCTTGTAGTCAGTTCTGACGTGTCTCTAATATAGGGTAGGGTGGCCAGTGTGGTGGGACATACAGTATCTTCTTGGTGTTGTTTGTTTGCCAGGCAGTGAACAAAGCTGTTATGGTAGCCACTGTTTGCAAAGACCCTTGATAGGTGTTTCTCTTCATTTTTGCGCAACTCTGGGGTGTTGCAGTGAGTTACCGCTCATTTAAACAGAGTCTTGACACAGCTCTGTTTGTGGGTGCTGGGGTGGTGTGTGCATGTGTGTAGTCTTTCTGTATACGCTGGCAGGGAATTCCTTGTTGTTCGTTTGTTCCACCATTACATCTACAAACAGGAGTTGATTGTTGTGCTCTTCTTCCCTGGTGAAACTTGTTCCCGGCGAGTATGTTGTTAACAAAGTGGTGTGTTTCTTCTAACTTTGCTCGCTTAGTGATCACAAATGTATCTTCCACGTATCTAACCCATATAGTTTAGGTTCGATCTGGGGGAGGGCTGTGCACTCCAGTCTTCAACCACCAACGCAATTAACAAACATACCACAGTGGTACAAAACCAGAAAAAAGATTGCCCACTATGACAGATTGGCCTGTATAAATCCTGACCGGGACAGCACAACAGCACTTTAGAGGCTACACAGCACTGACTGTGTCACCTAGGAGGAGACACATGAAAACCAGTCAGCTCGACGAACCAACAACAACTCCAACCACAACCCGAGCTACGGATCTTCGTTAAAATATTAATCATTGTTGGTTCAAAATTGTGGAAAATTATGTAACAGCACAATTAACGGTACCTTCACCACACGGAGTCTAGTGGTTTAAGATGGCCTACTATCTTCTCAAAGACAAACAGGGCTAAGCCATAATGGCCTTTCCAGCAATGCCCACATCGCAGGAGTGAATGAACAAGGGAAGTGAGCGGAAGGAAAATGAACACCACCATTATTATCATTGCATTCAACAGTGAGCACAACAGACTCTTTTACATTGATGTTTGAACATGCATCGCTTAACATAGTGGAGATCACCTAATATGTCGTGTAAATAGGGGTAGTTGCAAGAACCAATTGCATGGGCATTTTTAACAACTGGATTAAAATGACAGTGCTAAATTCTGCAAGAATATGCAGTTTTAAAAAGCAAGTAACCCAACACCAATGCCAGGCATTGTAAAGAACTGTTTGAACAGGCAGTAACTGGAGTTTGAGTTGCCAATGTAATGGAGCCAAGGGGTGTTTGATGCAGCTTTTGCTTGCAACAAGAAGTTGATTGATAACTGGTCACTAAGACATAGATCAATGACACATACGTTTTTGCCTGTCAACAAACGAGTGATTGGTTTTCAGGTAACTGTACAGCTTGGAGCTGGGAACAAGCTATGGAGACACAGACAGAACGAGGGAGTGACAGACACACGTATATGCAGAGACAGAGGTGTTCAATTTTTCCCCAGCTAGGGATTAATTATTTTCTTCAGTCACAACTCATGTAAATCTAAAGAATCTAATTTAATTTATCTTCCCTGCAACTGTTGTTGTAGGTGTGACTTTTAGTTGTTAGGTCATACACTTCTTATAAAAGGCGCCATCCTCCTTGTATCTCTTACCAGACAGTTGAAACATTCAGACAAAGATGACTAAAGCAATACAATGGACAGCAAAGGTTAATAAATTTCATCTCAGCAACAGTACCTGGGAACAAAGAATTCTGAACTGTCTTCCAGTTTTTTCCCCTCCATCCACGATCGTTTCTCAGAGACATTCAGTAAGGTGAGTTTATAGGGGATTAGAGTTTTAATTAGCAGTATTATATCCCAAATTAGACTCGAGCTACAGGGAAAGAGTTAACAAGGTGTAGAGCTGGATGAACACAGCAGGCCAAGCTTCATCAGAGGAGCAGGAAAGCTGACGTTTCAGGCCTAGACCCTTCTTCAGAAAGAGATATATTTGTTTGTAACAAATAATGATCCTTATTCAGTACAGAAACTTGGTTCACACTTCACATGAATCAGAGTCTGAAGGTCAGGTAAATTGGGAAACCTTATTTTATAAAATTCTTAACTATTGTGACAACTTCATAATAGCAAAGCTCAGTTTCCAATGTACTACCCAAATGAGTTGTAACACGACACATATGATAAGATGTTTTGATCAACATTGAACAAACAAAATATTACTACATCATGTTACAAATAACTGACAGATTAGCCTCACCATTTGTGTTGAGGAACTGTATTCATTATTTTCATCAAGATGGCACTGTCCATCATTGGGCTGTACCAGACCACCAAGCTTGCCATCCAATGCAATATGTGGTACATCATCTGTGGTAAACACTAGCAAGTGGGAAGCCTCCTTCCGCCAGCCTATTTTTTCCTTAGGGAATCAAAAAAGATCACAATTACCAATCTTATTTTTAAAGTCTGGCTTCCTGTAAACACAAACAGTTTAGGATAACACTGCTATAATTAGAGATGCTCTCAAACCAGCCACAAAGTCAACATAGTTAAAGTGAATGGTCAGAATGTGTGGGTGCCAAAATCTCAACAAATCTTTGGATAGTCAACATAAATGAATTTGGTAAAATGGGGACCACCTGCCCCAGTAATTCTTATGACTGACCACTACTATAAAATAACTTACACAATTGTTTTATTTATCAGGCTCAATAGTAGTACATTTGAGGAAGTATTAAAACAAAAACAATATTGGACTTCAAACTCTTTTCACACTCAGTACTGAACACGAGAATTAGTCAAATGCACAGATGTATCAGATTTCATTACTGATTCAGCACGTCAATTTCTAAGCTCGCTATTCATTTTGTAATTTCTTGTCAATAAATTTTATAATTACCAGCAGCAAGCAGGTTGTCCAGGGAATTTCACAGATACTTTTATTAAAATGTAAACAACATACAGGATCTGAAATGAACTTGTATCTGGGATCAATTGATAATTGCATAACTTTACAGAATAGTTTTGCTATCACATGCTTTTTGGTTTAGCTTCACAGACTTAAGTTTGTTGGCACAGGATTGTATATCATCTATCAACCTCAGAAACAGGGCAGACATTCCACACGTTCCAATCATGAACATTTTTTGGTGTAGCAAAAATACTTGAATGAAACTAGGGAATGGAAAAAATTCTTTTTAGGATCACTTTAAAACACAGAATTGTTTGTCCTTAAACAAGAGCAGTCTCCGCCACTGCTCCACCTGTAGGAACGGGACTGAATGCAAGGTCTTTTCATTTGCTAAACTTTCAATGATCAAACCCAAGGGAAATAACTACGACAACTGAATAGGTGCCTTTTTCAACTCAATGAATTACATTTTGAACATCCTCTAGTTTCACACTTTTACTTCTAATATGGAAGACAAAAAGCTCATGGATCTCAAAGTTGAAATTTTGCCCAAAAAAAGGTTTTTCTCCATGATTCTTTATTGCATCACAATGTACACAAAGGGCAATGGTCCCGTTTTGTTAACCGTTTCTGTAAGCTGTAGGTAGTGTATATTATAGCCTTGCTAACATTGGACAAGTGAGTGATGCGTATAGTTAAGAAAGTCCATGGTATATGTTTGTTTGCTGAGAGTCTAACTACTGCTGGTGGCTCCCAGGGATCGAGCTTCAGTAACTCCTTTCCTTCAACTACATCCTGCCTTTGTGATATCAGCAACAGACAGTTTCAGCTTTCACGTGTGTACTGAGGACAGCCAGCTATGTCTCAATAATTGTCATATCTCCGTAAGCACCTCTGTGCTTTTTGATTACAATTCTAATATTGGAGTCTAGGGTGAGATTAAAATTTCCTAGAACTGATTGTCAGAAGACTAAAATTATTATTTTCAAGTTTCACAATAAATTTTACCCATTTGTCACAGACTACTGTCCCTGGGCTCAACTTCTATCAAATCCTGATATTATGTTTGACTCAGAACTAAACTTCAACTTCCAAAGCCTATCTATTACTAACACCCAGGCAATTTGCCTGTCGGTGCTCCACCCATGAGAACACAGAACAGTACAGCACTGGAATGGGCCCTTTAGCACACGATGTTGTGCCAAATGTGACACCAAATTAAGCTGATCCCTTCTGCCATGAGAGCTTTTCTTGGTTCTAGACTCAGTTTTTCTAATATTTTTACAGGATTCATCCATTGTATCAGGTGAGATTGAACATCTAGAAAAGAATAAGAGGAGACTGCAGGGAGAACTGCAAAATTATAGGAAGGGTCTAATAGATGAACATGAAAGGATGATCTCCACTTGTGAACCCAGAACATGGGGCACAAATGTATAGCAGCTGCTAGCAGATCAAATTAAGAATTTAGAAACAATTCTTTACCCAGGGTGGTGACTACATGGCACTCAGAAAATGAAGTGCATGAATCCAATAGCATTTAAGAGGAGGGTTAACACATACAATTTTTAAGAAGTAAGGCATATGTTGCAAGGGGGGGGAAAGAAGTAATTAGATCTGGAGAAAGATTTTCTGGAGAATAAGTACCGTAATAGAGTAGTTGGACTAAATGATTGGTTTCTGTGACATAGAGTTACATATTTTGATTCTAAAAAGTGCTTTGTCATTACACATTCTTTAAAAAAGTTAAACAGTTGAGAGGACTGGGTGATAAATTTGATTCACCTTGGAAATCTTTTTGAATCTCGTGTGGACTCAGCAGATGAAAGTTGCAAGCTTTAAGGATTCTCAAATTAATTCTAGCTGTATCAATTCCACCCTCATGGACATTTCCATGGGTGTTAAATCACTAAGTAACTTTCAACTTCTCTCTGAACCTAACACACATTTCAAGTTAACAAGGTGTAGAGCTGGATGAACACAGGAGGCCAAGGAGTATCAGAGGAGCAGGAAGGCTGATGTTTTGGGCCTAGACCCTTCTTCAGAAATGGGGGAGGGGAAGGGGGTTCTGAAATAAATAGGGAGAGAGGGGGAGGTGGATAGAGGGGAACATAGGTGGAGAGGAGACATACAGGTCAAAGAGGCGGGGATGGAGCCAGTAAAGGTGAGTGCAGGTGGGGAGTTAGGGAGGAGCTAGGTCAGTCCAGGGAGGATGGACAGGCCAAAGGGGCGGGATGAGGTTAGTAGGTAGGAGATGGGGGTGTGGCTTGAGGTGGGAGGAGGGGACAGGTGAGGGGAAGAACAGGTTAGGGAGGTGGGGACAAGCTGGGCTGGTTTTGGGGTGGAGTAGGAGGAGGGGAGATTTTGAAGCTTGTGAAGTCCACATTGATACCATTGGGCTGCAGGGTTCCCAAATGGAATATGAGGTGCTGTTCCTGCAACTTTCAGGTGGCATCGTTGTGGCACTGCAGGAGGCCCAGGATGGACATGTCGTCTGAGGAATGGGAGGGGGAATTGAAATGGTTCGCGACTGGGAGGTGCAGTTGTTTAGTGCGAACCGAACGTAGGTGTTCTGTAAAGCGGTCCCCAAGCCTCTGCTTCGTTTCCCCAATGCAGAGGAGGCCACAACGGGAACAGTGGATACAGTATACCACATTAGCAGATGTGCAGGTGAACATCTGCCTGATGTGAAAAGTCGTCATGGGGCCTGGGATGTGGGTGAGGGGGGAGGTGTAGGGGCAGGTGTCGCACTTCCTGCGGTTGCAGGGAAAAGTGCCGGGTGTGGTAGGGCTGGAGGGGAGTGTGGAGTGGACAAGGGAGTCCCGGAGAGAGTGGTCCCTCTGGAAAGCAGATAAGGGTG
>JAHRHZ010000144.1:59697419-59745276 GCA_024137785.1 Ginglymostoma cirratum
GCTTTGCAGAACACCTGCGCTCAGTTCGCAACAAACAACTGCACCTCCCAGTCGCAAACCATTTCAACTCCCCCTCCCATTCCTCAGATGACATGTCCATCCTGGGCCTCCTGCAATGCCACAGTGATGCCACCCGAAGGCTGCAGGAACAGCAAATCATATTCAGCCTGGGAACCCTGTAGCCCAATGGCATCAATGTGGATTTCACAAGCTTCAAAATCTCCCCTCCCCCAACCGCATCCCAAAACCAGCCCAGCTCATCTCCATCTCCCTAACCTGTTTTTCCTCTCACCTCAAGCCACACCCCCATCTCCTATCTACGAACATCATCCCGCCCCCTTGACCTGTCCGTCCTCCCTGGGCTGACCTATTTCCTCCCTACCCCCCTACCTACACTCACCTTTACTGGCTCCATCCCCGCCTCTTCGACTTGTCTGCCTCCTCTCCACCTATCCTCTCCTCTATCCATCCTCCATCCACCTCCCCCCTCTCCCTATTTATTTCAGAACCCTCTTCCCCTCCCCCATTTCTGATGAAGGGTTTAGGCCCGAAACGTCAAGTTTTCCTGCTCCTATGATGCTGCTTGACCTGCTGTGTTCATCCAGCCCCATGCTTGTTATCTCTTGATTTCTCTTAGAATCACTTAAATAAGTTTCATGGTAAATGAACTTTCAGAGACTTAAGTGCTTGTACCTTTCTCTACTTGCTTGTAAGAAAGAGTTTCTGACTTTAACCATCTCTGGATTCCAAATGAAATTTGTCCCACAACATGTAATGCTGATTCCTCCTAGGAGGAGAAATGCCATGGGCTGCTACCATATCAGCCCATTTCTCTTCAGTTATAAAATTCGTGAAGAACAGAGTTAGCCACGTAGGTAGTAGCATATAGTGCTTCAAGCTACATAAATGGGTTTTTCCCCCTTCAAATTCTAGAAAGCTTTAACAACAACGAAGAGATATATTAGCTAGGAACAGGTAAAGCTGGCAATAGACAAAGATAAATCCACGCCAATGTGACACATATCACCCTCTAGCTTGCTGTGCTACACTAATACTGTCTGCAGATGAAACCTCCTCACCTTGCAAACTGCTGCCTGCAGGATTGCATCAAAGCCACCCTCTGGTGCATCACGATTCCGAGATACCATCTGCTTCTGAACTTCTGCATTGAACTTGTCAGACTTGTCAGTAAGTGACAGCAGGTGACGGAATCCAAAACTTGGAACACATTGTGGAAACAGCTTATATCTACAAGAAAAGACATGACAGCAAGGATAAGATGCATCCTCACATATGTGCGCTCCATATAGAGAATGGCAGTTTATGCTGTGCATATTAAAATAACTTTTGTCATTTTGCAGTGGGCTAACCATAACTACTTGTTAATTTTTTTTTGTAAACTCCTAATATTGATTTTAAGAGTTTGGGTTGCTGATTCTTACAGCTAAAAACATATATTTTAGTTGCAGAAAACATAACATTTTAAATACTAAAATACATTTTAAAAATATTCAAATACCAGTCCTTCTATTCTCTTTATTCTTTTTGATTTGAACTTTGGCCTCCAAGCAAAATTACACATGAAATAATTGCTTATAAAAAAAAATTGATAGTCTATGACAAGGGCTAGAACTAGACAACTTATTTAAAGAAGTGCTCAACAAAAATCAATGATAATGAATGTTCTAACCTTCCTGAGAACTGGTGGAATGCATTGCCGGAGAGGGTAGTGGAGTCGGCCTCATTAGGGGCATTTAAGCGGCTATTTGATAGGCACAGTATGATAGGATGATAGTATAAGGTAGGGGTGGAGGCTAGATAGACCTTAGGATTAGGGTAAAAGTTCGGCACAACACAGTGGGCCGAAGGGCCTGTATTGTACTGTACAGTTCTATGTTCTAAAAATATGCTTTCAATTATCATAACTGATTAAAAAGAAGAAGAAATGTGCTAAGTATATTGGCAGTTACATTTTTGTGTAGATTCAAATAGTTGGTTTGATTTTAACATGAATCAAACATATGTTCAATATAGCAACCACTTACAATATGGTTCTGTACTTCAAAACGCACTGGCACCTTTCACTGCAAAGACAGGCACCGGTCCACTGCACCTCTGCCTTACCCTACCATGCCTTGTCTTTTTTGCACTGTGCCCTTCTCAACCAGACTCACTTAAAAGACTCACAGCACTTCTGCCTTGACTTGTCTTTTAGTGCATACACAAAACCAAAGCAGCTTGTCATTGTTATCAGTAGCCAATCAAGGGGGCAAACATGTTGCTGATTGTAGCTGGGTGCTGTACAATCTCACAACTGCATCACGTGCCACCAACATCATATGGCAAACATGCAATGACTAAATAACCATGTTTCAGAGGCGGGTGGTGAAAGCAGTACTCATGAATCAAGTCAAGGAAGGTGCCCTTCAGGCCAAGTTCCCATCACAGTAATGTGAAGAGCAACCTCTGACATTAGCCCTGGAGCTGAAGAATGGTGAGTCAGCCATATGGGGCTGTCAGGGTCATGAACCTCTCCTCATAAGGGAGAAGGAGCCAAATGTCCGTCACCCCACCACTTGGCTTCGCTCTTGCTGCCATATTGTGGGCACGTCACTCTTCAGTGAGGGGAAGGGAAGGATCGAGCGAGATGAAGTGCCTCACCTAGCTGTTACTGATGATGGAGGTGTGGGAAATGTGACAAAAGTTCACTCAAGTTCTTATTTTTTTAAGGAGTACACAAAACTCTGAGGTCCATTCACAGTAGTGACATCTGAAACCTAAACTCAATGCGAGTTGATGTGCATTGAATGTCAGAACGACTGCGTGTTCACGCAGCTTGGAGGTGAAGTGCCCAGAGTTGAGTAAGTAGGCAGTGCATGGGCCATTCCTAGTAGCTCCTGCTTTCAAGCTGCAACATTCAAATTCTCTTTCCCCTGCTTAGTAGCTGGTCAGATTAGCTGAACCAAGTCTTGTTGAGCAGAAACTGGAGGGAAGTAAGTTATCAAATAGGTCCTAACATTAGATCTAGCGAGATTTCTGCAATCCCAGTACCTCCCAGGTCCTCCCTCCACCCTAGGAAACTTGGCCTCTGCTTCAACAAGTATTTGAAGTTTATCCACCAAATGTGATTGCCATGTCCCTTTCTTAAACGATACAGTAACTGTGCTGCAGTATTTAAAATCTTGCCTATTCTGCCCACATGGCCAGATGACGAATTGGGAACAAGAACTGTAAATAAATCCAGCACATATAATATGATAAAATGTGTGCTGTCTAAGTTTGTAAATCTTTTGCCTGGAAATATATCTTCTGTTCCTTTTGCGATGTCATAATGGACTCAGCAAACATACAGAGAGGATTTTTAAAGAGTGAGCAATGGAAGGAATTATAAAACAATAAAAAGGGGAAATGGAAACAACTGATCAATCATTGATGTGTCTTAGGGGATGCCCTCATATCTGTCACTCATACCCATCCTTTGTACCTTAAATTCCCCACTGTTCTTAAGCTCAACTTTCCTCCCCATCACCAGGCTCCACTTGGCTTCCTCTTCTGCTTTTCTTTCTCCTGTTAATTTTATTCTGGCTGCTTCTCATTTTTCATGTCACCCACAGCTCAAACTCTCATATTCTCTTTCTCTTTACACTTTCTTTGATTTGCTATTTTGTCATGACTGCCTGATTGGCCTGGCTCGACTTATGTATAGATGAGCATTCCATCTGATTCTGCCACGCAGGAGCTTGCTGAGTAAAGTGAAAAGATGGACCAGCCGTAATTGGTCTCTGCCCATCTTTCCTATGTGCCAGGAAATTCATCATGCCCCAAGTTTAAAGCGGAGGAAAAAGCCTGATTAATTTTTTAAAAATGCTTTCTGCTGTTTTTGTACATTTGCTGTGGTCATTGTTACTATCTACAAATTAACATGTGTTGTGACAGTATTAAGAAAGCAGTTAGTACAGGGGTAAAGCTGTACTCAAATTCACACCTGAACAAATTATCTAACACTTCTCATTCTTCATGCGCATACAACCCAAACTAGTGGGGGGAGGTGTTACAGCAGCAAAATGGCAGCAAAGGTCTAACACAGTAAAAGCAAGAAAATAAAAAAAAAAATTTACAACTGGAGATGCTCAGACCTAAAGTAAATCTAAAACTGATTTTGGATCCACAATTGGCTAACCTGGGTCCAATAGTGAGTATTTTACAGTCAGTCATTCTGTTGACAAAGCAGAAGGCAATTACACATGATTTCAACTATTACATTTTATTGCCTTCTATATACTAATTCAATTATACTTGTCTACCAATTGCTGGTAAACTTCAGTTGTGAACCATGTATCTTCTATATTATTAGAACAATAGCATCAGTACATGCTCAACTCAACACACAATGACCTCACGTTTGGTCTTTAATAAAATTTGATATTTATAGTATTAACCACATTGTCTACTTGGGCTGCCAGTTCAGCACAGCAGATGTAATCTGGGCTTTAGCATCTTTTGCAAGGTATTACTTTTTAGACTCGAGAAGAAAAAGTAGTGATGTACTTGATAGAACTGATCTTCAAAGACATAAACAGCTCTGCCTTCTGTTTAAAGACCAAAAAAATGTTTAATCTTCCAAACAGTGGTCTACCTGCTATTACACTTCTCCCAATCATTTTTGTTGGGCCAGTTGATGTTTTCCACATGATACTGATTTAATAAAGTTTACAGCCAGAGACATATATATATAAAAACATGAGGCACTCTATTCCTGACTGAGTGTTTGGCTAAATAATAACTGGACTTGAAGGAAAAAGTTTGAACAAAAGAAAGAATGGTATGGTTTAACAGAAAAATATCTGTAATTGGCACAAGAAGGTGCCTATTGTACATATGTCCTCATGATGGCGGGGGATGGTGGGGGGGTTGGGGTAGGTCAGTTAGCTCAGTTGGTTGGATTGCAAAGCAGAGTGGTGCCAACAGTGTGGCTTCAATTTATGCACTGGCTAAGATTATGATGAAGGACTCTTCTCAACTTCCCCACACCCCTCTGGTGTGGTGACCTTCAGGTTATATCAACACCAGTTGTCTCAAATGATTTGGGTGGTGTAGGAATTTGGAAAATCTGTTGGTGTTATAAATATAAAATCAGAAATGTCTGATGGGGTGATGTTGTCATTGGGCGGGAGTGCAAAATGGTTATGGATAAATTGGCAAACAATTCTGCATTCAGCATTGAAGTGAATAAAGAAATCAGCAGAATGCATAACAGATTACTGTTTTACTGTTGCCATTTTGTGCTATCAAGCAGGATGGCTTTTTCCTAGCACTGTTCAAACTGCAAATTTAGTTAAAACTAATTTAAAACTAGTGTTTGCCTTTCAATTTTCCTGATGTAATATATTACAGCAATCAGACATTATTGGGAAAATGTTTTATGTAACGATACTTAAATTGTTGGGATCCTAAGTGCCAGGAAATAAAGACAGGCCTAAATCTTTCGGATCTGTACTGTTGAACTCTTAGCCAAAGTTTGTCAGGGTGTGACAGTACCTGCAGAAGTCCTGATGCACACAAACAACTAATTGCACTGACTAGAACATACACAGAAGTCTTCAATAACGAACTGAGAGTCAGAGACTCGGACCAGATGCGCCAACTTAACTACTACACAGGAAATATTAATACCTGGTCTAACTCAGGAAGTAGTAAGTGTGTCTTTGAATTATACTCCACAACTGATGCACCATTCTACTCCCACACCACTTTCAGTCCCATCTATCAAACATAACTACCTCCTTACTCAATTACACTCTGATTTGACTATCTCTTCTACACTGCTACACCAACAATCCTGAACTTGCCCAACCCAACTACCATCACCACCATCCACTTGTCTGCCCACTCACTCCCTCAGCCACACACCTGTCCCTCCCATCCTTAACTCACTCATTCACATGCTCATCCACTCACTCAAAGACTATTAGACAGTTTCAAACACTTTACACAGATACAGAAGCCAATGTCATGATACAGGGTGTGTCCTCTTTTCTCATATTTTACGCTCGTCAAGCAGGGATGGCCATGCTGACTCATCCCTTCTTCAGCCAGAAAATGAAGTCCCAGCTGAAAAAAGTCTGCAGTAAGGTCTGGTTTCAGAAGTCTTTACAAGTAGCAACAATGCACGTAGCATCATAGTTGATTGGAAGATCTGTGCCACTATTTCCAAAGACAATTAAAGATAAAAATTTAGACGTTTAGGAAGTCTGCATAATCAAGCTTTAAACAGCATAGAAGAATACTGAAAAATATTTCCAAGAGATGAAATAATGGCATAAAGTCCCTCACAGAATGGTAATGCAGTTTCGGATTTTTCTTAGTGTATTTTAGGTTTCTGTGTTTCAGACTACTTTTGGAAGTGAGCCTAAATGTTCTGCATTAATGAATAATTCACATCTAACTTGATTGCTAGGTTACCAGAAAACAATTTTTAGTTGGTTTTAGCTCCTAGTAATATCCCATATCAACAGTGATTCTTCCTTTCACATTTGAGAAGCTGCAGAATGACATCACACCAGACTTTGACATCAGATTTAACTAGCAATTTAATTTGAGAATTAAATGAATAAATAAGTTACAGAAATATAATAATAGACTCATATACAGAAAATAATAAATGCTCATATTTTCTAGACCAAGTCAAATATTAGAACTATCTTTGTATATGCTTTTCTTGACAATAACAGTATACACCCTAAGTGATCACTTGATCATAAAGGGCCTTAGGCTCATGAAAACTACTACAGCAATCTAAGTTCTTTCTTCGCCATTTACCCTTACCAATCATGAAATACCTGGATTGTTAAACACTTCTAGCAGTTGCTCAAGACAGTTGAAACCCTTGTGCAAAACAACAAATAATCGCGAGAGGAGCAAGGTGACACAAAACTAAAAACTTATATTAAGCGGAATGTAATTCCTTTTCACTCTCAGAATAACCAAACTGATATAAATGTGAACAAAACACAGGTGCTTCTATTTGAGTTGTCTCAGTTGGCTTTTCTTCAAACTGCTAAATATTCAAAGTGTCAAGTTAGGACATGATTTCTGACAGCGCAAATAGTTTTTAATCTCTTAAGCATAACGATTGAAAGAAAGAAGCAAGTTCAAACGAGACAAAATATTTCACTTTGTTGTATGCATTAGCAGAGTGTGGAACAGGTTTAGTGGGTATATGACCTTGTCTTGTTACATTCATCCAAAAATTTAATTGTTACGCAGCAACTACGTTTTGATTCATAGCCTCAATTTTGCAGGAATAGTACGACATTCAGATTTTTCTAAATTTTGAAATTATAATGCAAACCACTGAAAATTAATGATGGACTGTTAATTGAAAAGCATCAGCTACAAATTGCTTTTCCAGAATATTGGGCCATTAACATATAACTTAAGTAGCTTGTGATTTAAGCACCCAGTACACATTCACAGAAACAAAGTAATGGAAAATATTATCCTTGAACACTACGGGGCATCCCATTATTGCAATAAGATACTTAGTAAATCACTGAAAATTAGCTTAAGTATCACTCACCCTACACATGGGTTGTTCTGGTATTTGGGTCCTGTGTAAGAAAATGGCGATGTTGGTTTGTCAACAAATGTTCCAAAGCCCAGACGGAAGTTGCTGGTGAGCTTTGCCATCTCTCGGGATAGTGTTGTACCCAACACACGGATGTTGTCCAAGTCATCTTTCATGGATAGGGAAAGGTCCATAAGATAGTACAAGTCTACAGGGTAATCCTCCACCTGCCGTACATGCATACGAAATGTTGTCTCGTGGTCTATATAATGTGACAGAAACAACAGTTTCTTAACTTATATGCTTGGTGGAATCCACAACATCAAATATGGCTTACTTATCCTTATATAACTTCTTGCAACAGGGTAACAGTTACTAATAACTCTGTTGAATAATCTGTCACTTCAATGTTTTACAAATCAGGCCAATGTGGCAGAATCTAAGTGATTTTCTTCAATGAATGAGATCTGGTCAATAAAAAACTGATCAGTGATGTTTGTCAAGTTTCTACTCTAAGAGGCTTATTAATTGTTAATGGGAACTGTGACAGATATTAGCACCATTCAGCAGTTGTCAGTTCTTTAAAAATGTTTTATTTATGTTAAGAGGTGATGACCTTTTGAAAGAATGCTGAATCAAACAACTGGAGGAATCAAAATTAGGGTTGCTGAATAAAATAGGTTTTGACTATGTATGAGTCAATTAATTCTAACCATCTGACACCTAATATTTACACTTTGACTTGAACCACATCACGGTTCCTTCACTTTTGCTAGGTCCAAATCCTGCTACTCCCTCCCTAACATCATGATGGGTAGATCTTAGGACTGGAAGGTGGCTAATGTTGTGCCTTTATTTAAGAAAGGGTGTGAGGAGAAGCCTGGGATCTATAGATCTGAGAGTGTGACATTAGTGGTGGCTAAGTTGTTGGAGGGGATTCTGAGAGATGGGATTTACATGCATTTGGGGAGGCAAGGACTGGTTAGTGATAGTCAACATGGCTTTGTGCATGAGAATCCATGTCTCACTAACTTGACTGCAATTTTTATGATGTAACCAAAAAGATTGATGAGGACAAGGTGTGGAGCTGGATGAACACAGCAGGCCAAGCAGCATCTTTTCATCATTTGATGAAGCAGACCCTTCATCATTTCTAGGCCCGAAATGTCAAGCTTTCCTGCTCCTAAGATGCTGCTTGGCCTGCCGTGTTCATCCAGCTCCACAGCTTGTTATCTCAGATTCTCCAGCATCTGCAGTACCTATTATCTCAGATTGATGAGGACACGTTGTTTACATGGACTTTAGTAAAGCCTTTGAGGATTCCGCACAGTAGACTAGAGAGTGAAGTTAGATCACATGAAATTCAGGCAGAGCTTACCAACTGGATACAAAATTGGCTTGATGGTAAGTGACAGACAGTGGTGGTGGAGGGTTTTTTTAAGCTCCGACTGGAGGCCTGTGACCAGCAGTGTTCTGGAGAAATTGGTGCTGGGTTCACTTTTGTTTGTCATTTATATAAACGATTTGAATGAGAAATTGGGAGGCATGGCTGGTAAGTTTGCGGTTGACAGCAAAATTGATGGTATAGTCAACACTGAAGAAAGTTATCTCCTGTGTTAGGGGAGGCAATGGCCTAGTGGCATTATCACTGGAGTGTTAATCCAGAGGCCCAGACCCCAGATGCTCTGGGGACATGGGTTTGAACCCCACCATGGCGGATGGTGAGATCTGAATTCAATAATAAACTGGAATTACAGTCTAATGATGATCGTGAAACTATTACCGATCATCAGGAAAAACCCATCTAATTCACTAACGTCTTTTAGGGAAGGAAATCTGCCATCCTTACCTGGTCTGGCCTACACGTGATTGCCTACAGCAATGTGATTGACTCTTAACTGACCTCAGGGCAATTAGGGATAGGCAATAAATGCTGCCTAGCCAGCGATGCCTTCATCCCATGAATTTTTTTTATTCTGTCATCTAAAATTACAAAGGAATAATTGGGCCAATGGCTGAGGAGTGGCAGATGGAGATTAATCTGGATAAATGCAAGGTATTGCATTTTGGTAACACAAACAAGGGCAGGATTTATACAGTTAATGGTAGGGCCCTGGGTAGTGTTGTTGAACAAAGTGACCTAGGGGTTCAAGTACATAGTTCTTTGAAAGTTGTGTCACAGGTTGATAGAGTGGTGAAGAGGTGTTTAGCATGCTTGCCTTCATTGCTCAGTATGGGAATGGAGACGTCATGTTGACGTTGTACAGGACATTGAGGAGGCCACTTTTGGAGTTATGTGTACAGTTCTAGTCACCCTGCTGTAAGAAAGATTCACTAGGATGTTGCTGGAACTAGAGAATTTGAGTTATAAGGACAGGTTGGAACATTTTTCACTACAACATAGGAAGTTGAGGGATGGCCTTAGACAGGTTGATAAAATCACGAGGGGTATAGATGACGTGAATAGGAAGGGCCTTCTTCCCTAAGGTGGGCAAATTCAAAACTAGGGGATATTTTTAAGGAGAGAGGAGAAAGATTTAAAAAAAAAAGGGACCTGAGGGGCAACTCTTTTTTTTTTTGTTTTTTTTAACAGAGGGTACCTTGTTTGTGGAATGAACTGCCAGAAGTAGTAGTGGAAAATGCAGGTACAGGGACGGGGAATACTCACATCCAGTGACCAAATGAAAATATACCCATCCTGATCTTAGTTCGATTCCCAGAGAATCTTAGATGTGGGATTCTCTTAACTGGCTGTTGGTTAGGGTTTGGCCACATAGTCGTGATCAGTCCATCAAGTCAGTGGAAGTATAATGACCTCCACAAATACATATGAACACCATAAGGTAGAAGCAAGGAACTGCAAAGGATTCATATGTTCTTATTTTTTAGGCTCAGGGAGGAAACAGAAAATATACATATATGTATGTGTCATTAGTGGGAAATTTCTCTTCAAAACAAAAGAAAGTGGAAGAACAGTTTTCAGCAGGACAGCATCAGAGATGCATCCACATTTATGTTTGCACTTGTTGGTTTCGTTGGTATCAGTCAATCGCCTGTCAATGTCTCAAACTCAAAACATTCAATGCTTTTTATACATGGGTATTACAGAAAGGCACGGTCAAAGCTTTTGTCTTACGATCAGAACGTTTTGTAAGAAATACTAAAAATCAATGGGAATATCATGAGCACATGTGATTGGTTGGCAGGTGGACTCTGATTGATAGTGGCCATGGAGAATACACCAGTTGATGATAGCTAACAGTTGAGCATCGACCTTCATTTGAATTTTGTTAAATACCAATCAGAATCTGCAATACTGCTACAAATGACACGTTATACATATGACTTAATTTGAACAGTCATGAAATAGGGTCAATGAGCACTCTATCAGGAGACCACAATTGAAATGCTCTAGTCTGGAACAAACTGTATTTTATTGGAAATATGCAAAAATGTATTCATACAAACAAAAATACTTTAATATTAAACAGAACTCTAAACTAAATTCTGCAGTAGTAATTTACTGGTGCAGATTGACAGACATTTAGAGAATTGATTGCTGACACTGAACAGAGAAACCTGCTTGGTCAAAACTCCAGATTCAAAGAAGCTGCTTTAAACCTTACTCTATGTAAATCTGTTACACCAAGGTTTTTTGCATTGTTGTTTCAACAGTTTCGAGTCCACCTTGTCTTAAATTGTTGAACATTCAGCTGCAATTAATGAATTTTTGAATATATTTGACTTAGTTTTTACACAGTTAAAGGCAACTATTCTTGTATAATGATCATCGGAGACTATCAGCACACATAATACATAATAGGATGGAGTCCAATGCACAAGTTAAAAACATTTTGAGTAAGAGGCTCCAATGATACTACCTCAAGCTCTGAATGCCACTGTAATTACATGACACACATAAAGATAAATATTTTCAACTCGGTGACCTTCTTTCATTCCTTCCACAGCAAAAGCTTATAGTTCATGAGCAGTTTACAGCCTTACATTTTCTTTCTATTATCTTGCTTTAGATCTCATGCAATGTTCAAAAATACATGCTTCGTCTTAAGAATAAATAGAACTGTGATGACACAGCAAGTTAGTAATAGTAAAGACAAATCATAAAGTGGTTAGGATGACACAGTGTAACACTGATCTTGCACAGGCTGAGCTTTGAATTCCAAATACAGCAAACTTTTTATTAACCAGCTACTATGAGACCAGGAGTATACTGATTAATTATGTGGACATCTTGATCAATGTGTGATCACACACTAAGTATTAGAAATGTAATGCAAGGGGTATACACACTATTGTTATATTTTATTTACAGCATAAATCACGTAAAAAATAATGCAACTTTGCCTTAAATAAAACTTACTGGCAGAGAGCCTTCTTACTCACCACCCTAACTGACTACTTGGATATTATGGAGATTGTGATAATAAGCTTCCAGTATTTGAGAGGTATAATTTTTGCTTGTTTATCAAGGGTGCTGATTCATAAGATGCTGGTTAAAACAAGGTTTGCTGTATTCAGGCATCATTATGTGGAACGAAGTATCACTGTTATGTTGTTGGCCTTCCCTTTAATTCAGAGTGAAAATCAAGGGAGCCAGGTGACTATTCAAAGGTCCATGTATCAAAAGTTCTGGGTAACAGTTCATGGGGGAGGCGAAGGCCTAGTGGTATTATCGCTGGACTGTTAATCCAGAGACCCAGATAATGTTCTGGGGACGTGGGTTCGAATCCTGCCACAGCAAATGGTGGAATTTGAATTTAATAAAATATCTGGAGTTAGGAATCTGGTGATGACCATGAATCCATTGTCGATTGTCAGGAAAACCCATCTGGTTCACTAATGTCCTTTAGGGAAGGAAACTGCTATCCTTACCTGGTCAGGCCTACATGTGACTCCAGACCCACAGCAATGTGGTTGACTCTGTACTGCTGTCTGGGCAATGAGAGATGGGCAATAAATGCTGCTTGGTCAGCAATGCCCTCATCCCATTAACGAATGAAAAAAGAAAGAAAAAACATGGCTATTTAAGATTTTAAAGTCATAACTTAACTTGGGAAGGGTTATAAATACATTCACAGTTGGAAACAATGGCATTTGTGTTCAAATTATCAGACTGCTAGTCCCTAATGTCCGAGCGAAGTTTTGAGAATGTCTAAGTTGTTATGTTTTAAATTGTTGATTTACTTCTAAGATAAAATGGAGTTGATATCTCAAGCTTAGTTTATTGCATTCTTTCCTGCATACACTGTTCCTGTGAATCACATTGCAATGGAAAATGGGATCTGAGAGAGCAGGTCTTCTAAATATCCGTGAAACTCATGGATACAGGCAGCCTGCCAGGATCCAGGAGCGAAGCACCACTAAAGGTTAAATGTCTGTACGGCTCACTCTGCAGGAATGCAGAAGGAGCATTCGGTCAGATTGAAAGACAAACAAAATCATGAGTATTTGTACTTGGGCTGGAAACTTGGCTAGTTTGCTCTTTAAAAAAAATCTCAAGAAGAGCTCTCACCATCAAAGATAGTTCCAGGTTTAAAAGGTTACCAGGTTGAGCATGAAAAGAAATGGAACTAAATCCTCAAAAGCTGCTGCCTCAATTTAAACTCAAGACACGTAGTGGGAGTCAAGAAAATAGCCAGCACCCCCTGCCTCTCGAGAAATTGCCAAGATATTCCTCTCTCCCCAAACTACTGTGGCCCTTCATGTTCTCATCCCAAAGTACAGCACTTCCTTTCCGTTGCATAGAACTAGTGTCAATACGATGTATGAAAACAAGTTAACAAAAAAAGGTCACACATTGATAACTGTGCACTTTCTTGGGGGAAAATAAAAATTCTTTATTGCACAGCCCAATAGAAGTATCGATCATCCAGATTCTTGAAAGCATCAAAAAAGTGAAAGTGCAAGAACTTTAACATCTTCATTTTGTATCAATAAGCATGATGCAATCAACAGCATAGAGCAGACAGCCAGAGATGTTAATCAAGCATTTTATTGGGTGTGTCAGGAGTTTGAATGCGGCCTGTTAAAAGGCAAGTTATTTCACATATCTCTGTTTTCACAAAAGGCTTTGTTATTTCCATGAAGTGTATAGTTAGCGAATAGACATGTCGATGCCATGTCTTTTCATGGGATTGTTATGAGCTATACCTTGGCATAAGGGACTTTAGGAGCTGGTTTGGGGAACAAAAGGAAGATCCTTTGAACTATGCTTCAAAAAGGTTTCTTCATTAAGAATATAGCTCATGACACCCCTGAGATGCTGTGAATTGCATTTCTTTTAAAAGCTGGACTGACTCCATGAAAATTGTGGAGAAGGACATTCCTATCCCTGCAATGGAATCAGGCAAGATGCAAACCCATGACCGGATCCAGCCCACACCCTTAAAAAGGCCTTCCTGAAAACCGAAAAGCCTGAGAATGACGTCATGAGTGTTTGAACTGGGACAAGTCTGGTAATTTTTAAGCACTCCTGAGACATCTTGACTGCAAATATCCAGACCAAAGATTAATTTTGGGGTTCCGGAGGAATGAATATCTACTTATAGGAAAACATAAGGTACAATTGTGAATAAGGTTATCCATTGTGTTAAAGATGAAAGGGGAAAGTTCTTTTCTATCATTTTAAGCATAGATGGCCTACCAAAGTGTGCAATCAATAGTGCTTTTAGGCATTACTGTAACAGCTTAAAAAAAAAATCATGTTATCCTTTCAGCTGAAGGCTCGAAGTTCAATTTTTTTTCTCTTCAAGTTATCAGTCTCTATGGAGAATGTGATACAAAACTTTTACCTGGTCTTAGTGTGAGTGCAATCCTTTGAGGCGCGAGTTGAATGACATCTGATTGTGATGATCCTGATCCCTTATTACTCAATGGTAAGTTTCTTTCTATCTGTATGCTGCTTTGAGGGCTTTCTATAAAGCGAATATTGCATCCTCTTTTAATCAAATTTTCCCTATAGTCACATCTTGAAGAGAAGCTTCTCTTGTTGCCAAATTCCTTAAAGATCAAAAGCAAACAAAGAAAATAAGAACACTTCAGTAACCACAATAGACACAGTGGGCCACATGTAAATTTTTCAAGAGAATGAGTTACAAGAGACAATTCAATCATTGTTCTTGCTTAACTATCTTAGGACTGTTCTGGCTTTTTCAATACAAGATTTCCTTTTCACATGATATATGCTTCCTGTGCACTTTTCAATCAACTTTAACTCTTTAACGTCATCATCATCATTCAATAGAAGTCTTTCCTTCACATTTTTAGGAGGCAAGGAATTGCAGTTATACTAAAAGAACATCAACGGTCAGTCCACAGGTGTATTTACAAACCTCAAATGCAATTTTCAAAGACTCTTTTCTGTCTACTGAATTTTCGTGCATGGGTGAAGCAAAGTGATATGACAAAGTGCTGTGTAAGGACAGGAAACAAAAACTAAATTGTAGCTGTACAAGGTGGTCTCAAGGACAGTGAGCCATAGCAACCAGCATATAGAGTCAAAATAGCATGAAAAATGCATGATTACTATAACAGCCATTGTTGTAGCAGTCTACTTTGGGAGAAGGTTTGTTGAAGATTAGCTACAACATTCAAATTACAGTACAAAGACCCATGCATGAGTGTAAGCTTAAGGAAATCTGAAGGATCTATAAACATTGCTGTGCCCACTTGCACATACCAGCCTCTCCTTTTTCCAAATTTCCTATAAATGGTATTAATCAGTGACCCCCTCAGCCTATGAATTAATTTAAACAAAAACATCAGTGAAAATAGGTGCTCATCACCTTCACTACTTCCCAAAATATTCTGGGCTTGATTCTACCCTACTTTAAATGCAGACAATAGTAACCAATCTCACATTCTACTTCGAAAATAAGTTCTAAATAACTTTTTTTTTAAAACGATGCCAATGCACAAAGGTTAGCAACTGTTACTTGCTACCGCAGTGTGAATTTTCTAAAAAAAATTCATCACCACTTTAACTTATTTTTATGCTATAGGCAAGAGATATTGCAGTTGACCACAGAAGTGTGGTCAGTATTTAAATGTGCCAGGCAAAAAACACTAAATTTCAAATCCACAACTAGTTTATTTGCATAGCCGTAAATAGGAAAAATGAATACATTTCTAACAAATATAAATAGTATTTTTAATGATATTTATCTATGGTGGGAACTGAATTTTATAAGTAGACACGATCACCTTGAACAACAAAATGGAAATAATTTGCTTGCCTCTACTTTTATCTCATCAAATGCCAGAGCTCCCACTCACATTTACATCAACACCAGGATGCATCCTTTCAACATTCTACTTGAAAGCCTCCCTAATTATTCAAAATTCCCACTCTATCTATTCCTCATGACATCATCTACTGTTCTGCTATCCCAAATGTATTTGATTCAAAATTTGCTTCTTTATTTTTTCTATGATAAAGAATCCCTACAGTGTGGAAGCAGACCAGTTGGCCCATCGAGTCCACACCGAGCCTCTGAAAAGCAGCCTACCCAGGCCCAACACCCCTCCACTCTATCCCTGTAACCCCATATGTCTCATGGCTAATCCACGCAGCCTGCACATCCCTGGTCACTACTAGCAATTTATCATGGTCAATTTACTTAACCTGCACGTCTTTGGACTGTGGGACGAAACCAGAACTCCCAGGGGAAACCCATACAGACAAGGAAACAACGTGCAAACTCCACACAGGCAGTCACCCGAGGGTAGAATTGAACACAGGTCCCTAACGCTGTATGACAGCAGTGCTAACTGCTAATCCACTGTGCCGCCCCTGATATCACCCCAACCAATCATGCACCTTCTTCTGTCTAAGCATTAGTAAGCCCTAGTGTCTTTTCTGGCCTTGTTGCATCCTCTATCACTTCAATAGGACTGGAGCAGAAAGGGTCCCACTAAGTTTACTCCACATTGATTTTAGATTGAGTGAGTCAGGCACCATTTTACACCCTATCTTGCCAATTCCTACCAACATTGGTTAAAATCAGTTGCCAGTGTTTATCTATTTCTCCTTGCTGAAGTGACTTGGGATGTTTTGCAATGTTAAAAGCACTATAAAAATACAAACTGTGGGTATCATTCTTGCACAGTTTTAAAAAGGTTATGGTTTTCTTTTTTCTTATTTTCCAAGCCTCAAATATCCACTCAATTACCTTAATGGGCAAAAAACAATGTTCTTTAAAAGCAGAGAAAGAAGAAACTCAAGCCCATCTGCACATTGTCGTAACACTATTCTGGAAACAATATAATTAGCAACAAGCATTTAAGTACACTGTTGGAAAAAATTTAATTAATATTGAAGAAGAATCATTAGAGGCAAATTATTACTGTGTCTTTCTTCTTTTTTTGAGGCTGAGGGTTGACCTTATAGAGGTTTATAAAATCACGAGGGGCACAGATAAGGTGAATATCAAAGGTCTTTTCCCTACGGTGGAGTTCAAAACTAGAGGGCATAACTTTAAGGAGAGAGGAGGATGATATAAAAGGGACCCGAGGGACAACTTTTTCCACAAATAGCATGGCTTATATGTGGAACAAACTATCAGAGGAAGTGGCAGATGCAGGTACAGTTACAACATTTAAGAGACAATTGAACATGTACATGAATAAGAAAAGGCTTAGAGGCATATGGGCCAAGCACAGGCAAATGGTTTGGGAAACCTGGTCAGCATGGACAAGTTGGACCAAAGAGACTGTTCAGTGCTGTATGATTCTATAAAACTATATGTTGCCCGACCTGCTGAGTATCTCTACCACTTTGTTTTTATGTCAATTTATTTGGTTTATAGTATCAGAATCCATGTTATCCTAAGAATAAATCTTGCATGGATAGGTTTGATGGAACATCCAACTTTTCTCAACCATTCATCTATTACAACACTGGAAATATTATTTATCTCCATCAGATCATACGAAATCTTTAAATAGATAAATAACTATATAAAATGTGTGTATAAGAATGGATAAATAACGTATCAATACCTACAGGTAATTGAAATTAAAATTCCGGCTAGTTGTCCTTTTACTTATCACACTATCTTAATCAGAATTTTTTTAATATTATATGATAATCGTCAGTGTCCGTTAAATGCCAATATAAAATGGTTTATAAATAAACAGGGACAATGTACAATAAACAAACAGCTGGCGGAGACGTTTAGAGTATTTTTCCAAATTGGAAGCTCTCCTTTCAGTTCTAAGTCACCAATGTACTGTTTCTGTGGTTTGTAGTACCCTCAAATCTTCTTGATTGAATTAAAGTCTTCATAGCTCAGTCAGCAATCAATAACTCTAGATTTATTTTCAAAAGCTTAAAGCACTGGACCGATCCCTGATTAATTCTCAGCTGAAGAACCCCTTACTTAAACTTTAATTCTATTTAAGAATTAAAAGATCAGGTCTATTCCAACCATCGAGAATAAATTGCAAAAAAGAGGATCCTCACGTTGGCCTCATTTCTGAACTTGGGAAGAACAAAATCACAGACGCAAATAGTTTTACTCTTCTAAAGTGGTGACTCAGACTTGTTTTCAATTCAATGCTTCTTTATAAGTAACTCATTGTAAGAACATTGTGGGATATAAAGAAAAACAAAAATGAACATTTTTCCTTTTTTAGAAAAGCAATCTGAACATCAAAGTCCCTGTAGCATTGATTAAAGTTCCATGTAAATACCTACTTATTACAATCCTTTAAATTGTCATTCTTACTGATGCAGACTTAAATCGACTTGTAGAACAATCTGTGTATCTTCAATTAGAATCTATCACTGATGGAGCACCTTAAAAATTGTTACCAAAATGTTTTGGTATGTAATTAAGAGATATTTAAGTACTTAAGCAAAAGAAAAAGTTTAAATAAATACATTGAAAAGTGAAAATCCAGAACTGGAGACTTTTATTTTAGAAAAGAATAACAAAAGGAAGTAATCGGAGGTACAAAATGAAACATGAAAGTATCTGCAAGGGATCTTGAGACTAATAGCACAGGGCTTTAAAGAGAAAGGGAATACAGATCTATTACAAATGGATGCAGGCAAGTCTACTACTGGTTATAAAAAATATACTAAATGAACAACTTGTATTCATTTTCACATTAAAACAACAAAATCAGCACAGTGGAATCTAAACTTTGGTCAAAGTGCAAATGTCACTAGATCTGATGCAAGTTTAAAAAGAATGGATCTTAAGATAGTGAAATACCTTCAAATAGATAGTTTTCATTCAAGGTTTAAAGAAAATTGCTCACCTGAATGCTCTGGATTCAGGAATTATGCTTTTGAATAAAGAAAATTGTGCATGTTGTCTATTATTTAAGGGAGGAATATGCAAGTAACTGCAAATTAACCTTATTAGAGTGAAAATTAATGAAAGATATCATTAAAGACAGTAACTGAGCTGTTGATGTATATTGGTTGATCAAATAGAGTAGGTATAGATTTGTAAAGGAGAAGATCATGTTTGGGTTATGCAGTTAACTAGCAGGCAGAATGGGGAATGAAAATAGGTTGCTGTCTGTATGGACCATTCCACAAAAGAGATTCGGGTGCACTTGTGTTTACAGTCACTGCCACAGATGTTATAATCGGCCTTCTTGAGGGTGACTCCATAGAAGGCAAATGGCCTGGTTGGAGTCCCCAGCTGCACACTCAGATCCTGTGCGCACTAGCTGGTGGGGTGTATATGCAGACATCTTTAACGCCTCCTTACTACAATGATGTGAGATGCCCAGCTGCTTCAAGAAGACCATTACCATCCCATTAAAAATTGAATCAGGCAACATGCCTTAATGACCACTGTGAAGTAGCTCTGGCATCCATTATTATGAAGTATTTCAAGAGGTTAGTAATGGCACACATCAACTCCAGCCTCTCAGATTGTCTTGATCCACTGCAATTAGTGTAAGGTCTCAATAGGTCCATGGCAGACGCCATCTCCCTGGCTCTACACTCATCTCTGGAACATCTGGACAATAAGGACACCTATGTCAGATTCCTATTTATTGACTTTAGCTCCACTTCAACGCCATGATTCCAACAAAACTCACCTCTAAACTCCCCCTTCTACAACTGGATCCTTGACTTTCTGACCTGCAGACCGCAACCAGTAAAGATAGGTGGCAACATCTCCTCCACCCTAGTGCCCTGCAAGGCTGTGTACTCAGCCCTTTACTATACGCCTCATTGGCTCAATTATGTGGCCACATTCAGCTCTAACTACATTTACAAATTTGGCAATGACACCAATGCAGTGTGTCAGATCTTAAACAATGATGAGATAGAGTACAGGAGGGAGATGGACAGCTTTGTGGCACGGTACAAAGACAACAATTTCTTTCTCAATGTCAGGCAAAATGAAGGAGCTGATTATTGACTACAGGAAGCAGACGAGTGCTTCAAGCCCCAGTAAGTAAACATCACCAACAATCTATCCTGTCCATCCAAGTTGATGCTACACAGTCAAGACAGTGCACTCATGCTTCCATTTCCTCAGAAGGCTAAGGAAATTCGCATGTTCACAATGACTCTTACCAAATTTTACAGATGCACAGTAGAAAGCATCCTATCTGGATGCATCACAGCTTTGTATGTCAACTGCTGTGCCCAAGACCGCAAGAAATTGGAGTATTGTGAATGCAGCCCAGCCCATCATGAAAACCAGCCTTTCCTCCATTGACTCCATCTACACTTCCCGCTGCCCCAGTAAAGCAGCCAACATAATCAAAGGCTCCTCCCACCCGATTATACTGTCTTTGACCCTCTTCCATCAGGCAGAAGATACAGAAGTTTGAAAACACGTACCAACAGACTCAAGAACAGCTTCTTCCCCGCTGTTATCAAACTTATGAACAGACCTCTCATATTAGAGTTTTTCTTTCTCTGCATCCTCTCTATAGGTGTAATGCTATATTCTGCATTCCGTTCTATTACCTAGTTGTACTTACGTAAGGTATGTTTGGTCTAGTTAGTATGCAGGACAATACTTTTCACTGTATATCAGTGCATGTGACAATAATATATCAAATTAAATATTAGCAAAACTGACAGTGCAATTTATTGGCAATAATTTTATTACTTAGGTGGCAATTGATTGGGTGCAGAAGCTGGAGTCAAAAGGTGCTACAAAAGCTTGATCAAACAGGTATGTTATCTGCAGGTTATTAAAAGGAGGGCAAAGAGGTAGGGAGTCAAAGAGGTTTGGGCTGGGAATTTGGAGCTTAGAACCTATGGACATATAAGACATGGTTATCAAAGGTGGAGCCATTTAAAACAAACATATGAGAAGCTAAACTTGGAGAATCAGAGATCATAAAGAGTGAGACATTGTTATAGAGAAAGAAAGAAGCAATACAGTGATTTTAAGAAGAAGAATTCTAAATTGAATTTTTACCATTGTCGTGAAACTGGGCAGAGTATTTGTGGACTGGACGTTAGAATTCAGTGTATGTAAAATGTTGGTGTTTGTAAAATGGTGGGGGGGGGGGGAGCATTGCATGATCCCTTTAAAAGGCTGTGCTTTTTCTATGTTAGAGATGTCTGTGAGCAACAAGTATAGACAGTACCTGAATTGAATCAATTGTCCTGAAAGGCCATCCCGTTAACAGGCCTAGCAACATTTTTACAAAGACAACAGGTTTTTGAATTTAGCTAATCAATTTGAATCAAGCACTTAGTTATCAAAAACCTATCAAATTTAAATCTGATGGTTTTGACAACCTAGGACCAATCAGATTGTAAGAAATCGATATGTCATTGGGGTATAAAAGAAAAAGGCAGTTGCACACAGACAGGAGAAATGCCAGCTCTCAAGAGAGAATCACTAGCTTGCATAGACTCCTACAAGTCTTGGTGAAAGCACCATGCAAATATCAATGGTACCAACAGCACAACTAGTTAATATTCCTGACAGAAGAAATTAACTGAGGAAGTGCTCTTGACAGAACAATCAATGGGTAAGGCACACAGCATTCCAGAATACACATAATCTGGCTGTAATTTTGAGATAAATTCTGCTTCTTTTAAATTTTATAAGTGGGACTTCTATTTTAGAACAGCATACCATTAGGATCTTGTTTTATTTGGGAATAGTTAGTAGTTAAAAGGGATTTATTCAGTTTGTTAATAGTTTAGTTAATTTGTTCACTGTTAGGGTTAGATAAATAAATTGTTACTTGTTGATTGTAAAGTGTGTCAGGGATTTGTTTTATTCAACAACTAGAAGTTGCTGAAAAGCAGGTTACATCACTGCACAGTCCTTTCACAGATTAAAGGGTGAGATGTTCCTCTTTGGGAGTTTTGGTTTTAGTTCAAAGAGGGTCAACCTCTGCCTTATAACAGATTGTGGCCTCATGTCCAGGAATTGAAAGGATTTGAACAAGTCTGGAAGGGTCTGAACAGATTTAGGGTTTGAAAGGTCTTAGCAGATTTAAACAGACTTGGAGACTAGGTGTCCTACATCTTTAAATAAAACTTAGGTGAGAAGTGGAAAATCTGTTTAACTTTGGTTGCTTGTTGTTGGTTAAATCAAAAAAGTGGGGAAATGGCTCTTAACATTGCTAAAGAGGTTGAAGATGCTTCCTAAATTTACCAAAAAAGTTTAGAAAAACTGAAAAAGGAGACACTTAGAATTAGCAGACAGGCTAGAATTGGGTTTAACTAGGGATAAGAAAGCTGAAATTGTAATTGAGTTAACCAAGCACTTGGGTATTCCCAGAGAATTTGTCAAGTACAGTGGAAAGTACAGTAGAAAAATTAAATAGTAAATAACACAACTATAGTTTGAAGAGAGAGAAGGGAAAGAACAGCTGTGTTAGAAGATAAAGAGAATGGAAACCATTTAAATTATGGTTACAAGCAGAGGAATGACAAAAAAAAGAGAAACAGAGCATTTAAACTTTGGAAACTGCAAATTAAACAGGATAGCAAACTTAATGATGGAAATGGAGGTAGAAGATAAGTTTAGTGAGGAGGTGGGTGATGATGAGCAAAACCCTCAGAAAGACCTGGTAGAGATATATACAAATGTCAAAAACATTACCAAAATTCAATGATAAAGATGTAGAAGCCTTTTTCCATTTCTTTTGAGAAATAGATGAACTGACAAGAGACTGTGTGGGTAATGTTAATTCAGACCAAGTGGGTAGGTGTGGCTAGTGAGGTGTTTGCAGCACTGTCAGGAGAATAATAAGTAAAACAGGCTATTCTGAGTACCTACGAATTGGTACCAGAAGCATATAGACAATGGTTCAGAAATTTAATAAAGGAACTAGGTCAGGTTCTCAGTTTGAGAGAATTATTCAGAGCAACTTCAATAGATGGGAGACAGCATTAAAGATTGCAAAGACATATGTGGATCTTAGACATGTTATTCTGCTGGAGGAGTTTAAAAACTCACTTCCAGAAGTGATAAGAACTCGTGTTAAGGAACAGAAAGTTAAAACAGTGAGAACAGCTGCAGAGATGGCAGATGAATATGCATTTGTGCATAAATGTAAATCTAGCTTCCGACAGCAACTTCATTCTGTGACGGATAGAAATTGGGAAAGAGGGAGATCCTTCCATGAAAACACAAAGTAGGTCACACTGGGAACAGTTCACCACATGTGAAAAAAGAAACGTGAAAGAACTCAGTTGTTTTCGGTGCAATAAAAGGTGGGACACAAAGTCACGGTACTGGTGGTTTAAGGCACTGTGGAAAAAGGGGCTAAACCAGTGGGATTAGTTGAGGTAGTGAAGGAAATCCCAAAAGAGGCCATGGAGCTGCAGGAGACCTCAGCCTAGTCACGGGCTGGACAGTAGATAGTGCCAAATCTTTTCAAAGACTACACCTGTGTGGGTAAGGCTTACTCCTGTACAACAGGTAAAGAATTTAAAATATTGAGAGATGGGAGCTGGTCAGTCTCTAATAGTAATAGATGAAAATATTTGCACTCCTTTGGAAATATTGAAAGAGTGATAATCTGTGGAATAAACAGAGAATTAGCATTCCCCTGTATAAGATAAGGCTAGAAAGTCTAATCAAGATTGGGGAAGCGATAGTGGGAATGATTGAAAAATTGGCTATTCCAGGAATACCGTTTGTTCTAAGAAACACTACAGCTGGATCACAGGTGGGAGTGATCTCCATTGTAGTGGAGAAGCCAACAGAAAACCAGGGAACTAAGGAATTCAGAAGAAAATACCCTGGCAATTTTCTGGACTGTGTGGTGACAAGATCCCACAGCCACTACTTAAAACAAGAAGGGAAAACAAACGAGAACAATGAAAGAATTAAGGTCCAGTTAGCTCTCACTCTGTCTGATGAAATGGTAAAGGGAAAAACCTAAGCAGGCGAAGGATCAGGCAGAGGTGTTTAGTTCTGAAAGATCAATGTTTTATAACAAAAAAGGTGAGACAATAAAGGATTTATCATACAGCCTACTTGGAAAACAAATCAGAATGTATTTGAGAACCTTATTAACTTAAGGATAAGATCTTAAGGCAGAAATGGAGACCTTGGCAGGTTAGTGCAGAGGATTTCTCCGGATGGATTTCTCTGGATGGAAGTTCACCAGATTGTGTTGCAGGTAGAATACAGACCGCATGTATTGCAGGTAGCCCACAAATTACCTGTAGGTCGTCATCTAGGAGTGAGGAAGACTCAGGCTAAGATACAGAAAAATTTCATTGGCCTGGATTACATAACGATGTGTTGAATTTTGCCAACCTGTCATACATGTCAGATGGCAGGAAAGCCACAGACAGTAATGAAACCAATGCCTTTGAGGACAACTTCGCATTTGAAAACCTGCATGAAAGGTTCATGATTGATAGCATAGGTCCCCTCCCTAAAACCAAAAGCGTGAACCAGTATTTGCTAACCATTATGGATGTGTCTACCAGGTTTCCAGAAGCAATTCCATTGAATGTGAAGGCAAAAAAGGCTGTACAGGAATTGCTTGCTTTCTTTAACCCATTATAAACTAACCAGGGAGATTCAGTCAGACCAATTTTACTGCCAAATTATTTAAGGTGGTCATGGATAGCTTAGGTATCCAACACTTGATATGAAGTGTATACAATCCTTAATCACATGGAACGTTGGAAGGATGACATCAGACCCTAAAGACCATGCTGATGGCTTACTGCCAGGGTTACCCAAATGATTGGGATAAAGGTATCCCACTTATACCATCAATTATTAGAGATGCTCCAAATGAATCAACTCAGTTTACTCCACTTGAATTGATATTCAGACACGAAGTAAGGAAAAGTTGATAGGTCCAAAGTCAGAGACTTCACACTACTTATCTGAAGTGAGAGAAAGATTAAACAGTAGGTGAATTAGCTGAGATAACAAGCATGGGGCTGGATGAACACAGCAGGTCAAGCAGCATCATAGGAGCAGGAAAACTTGACGTTTCGGGCCTAAACCCTTCAGAATTAGCTGGACAATATTGGAAGCTGGTACAGCACCTAATGAAACAAGAAGCGGTAAGAAATCTAAAATTTGTAATTTTGCCCATGGGAATAAAGTACTGGTGCTGTTACTAGTGGTAGTAGACCCCTTCAAAGCAAGGTTTAGTTGTCCCTATCAGATTGGAAAGAAGATAAGTCTGGTGAATTATCTGGTAAAGATGCTAGATAGGGAAAAAATTATCAGGTATAGAAACATAGAAGACAGGAGCAGGAGGTGGCCACTCGGCCCTTCGTGCCTGCTCCGCCATTCATCGCGATCATGGCTGATCGTTCAACTCAATAGCTTAATCCTGCTTTCTCCCCATAACTTTTGATCCCATTTGCCCCAAGTGCTATATCTAGCCACCTCTTGAATACATGCAATGTTTTGGCACCAAATACTTCCTGCAGTAATGAAGTCCACAGGCTCACCACTCTCCTCATCTCCATCCTAAATGTTCTACCAGAATCCTCAGACTGTGATTACTGGTTTGGACATGCCCACCATCAGAAATATCCTCCTTGCATCTACCTTGTCTAGTCCTGTTAGAATTTGATAAGTATCTATGACTGGCACGACAGGGTCGGGGGAATTTAGCTAGTTTGAACTCCAGCAAAAACACTCTCCTGATAGGTCAGTTCCACCATCCCTGGAATCAGCCTGGTAAACCTTTGCTACACACTCTCGACAACCAATCTGGATTGTAAGAAATTGATATGTCATCAGGGTTATAAAAGTGAAGGGCAGTTGGACAAAGACAGGTTATAGTCCAATAGGTTTATTTGAAATCACAAGTTTTCAGAGCACTACTCCTTCATCAGGTGAAATGGAACTTCACTTCAAATTGGCTTCCTTTTGGTATGTTGACTTAATGCACTATTTAAAAACCTCAAAGCTCAGATATATTATTTCCACATCCTCATATGTAAAGGTACATATTTGAAATTCCACTTTAAGCAGATGTTACCAACAGATGCGTTATGTTGTATACGTGCGGCTGAAATCTACATAACACATCAGTGAGTTTCAAATCAAACATAATATTGATGATAGGAATGTTTGGATCAGATAATGGAGATGTAATCCAGTTTTCATTTAAAAGACATATTTTGCTTTCAATACAAATCTTCAAGTCCGTATTGTATTTACGAGAACTCATCTGTCGCGATTATACCAGCGGCGATGTTGCAGTGCCTCCACTCGGATTAAGTATTTGGTAAATTTTCATTGGTACTTCCTATGATAATAGGAAAAAGCTGAACAGCAAGTTATATTCTATTTGATAATCTACTGCAGGCCAACATTACACCCACTGACAGAATGTTATCGTAATTACTTGTTATTGATTCTTTTTAACTAAACTTACACATTTTCCACAATTTTATTCGCATGTTTCCCTAAAGGCCACTATTATTAGCAGCCACAGAACCAAAGGACAAAGAACAACCTCAATCACGAGCTAACCTAAATGTTCCATTCAACAGTGAAAATGGAGGTTGTAGGAAAATACAATGTTTCGTAAATTGGTAGCTTGTGAGTTTATAGCAATTCTTTAAGTCTGCCAAGCAGCCTACCTCTTGAATACACCAGCCACAGTCAGGATGAATAAGCAAACACTCTTTGCAGGAGGTAGCACGTCCACTTGTACAAATATTGGAACCTGTGACACAAATAAAGTTGTCACTTTTCTATGCGTGACCATTAAGTAAGGGCGCAAATTGTTTGTTTTCCACAACTTCAGATTATGTTCATGCTGAAGATCAGCAGAGTCAAGGTTTATCCCACAAACGTGAGGCATCAGCAACCAAACACAAGACCTACTCCTGACATCACTGGTATTTACAATTAACGACATCGAGCGAAACGCTTTAACTATCGTTTTAACTTACCGCTGACGTCTTGCAAAAACAGGTAAAAAACTAGATACGATAAAAGCAAATAATTTAAGGTCATTTTCTTGACCCTGGCTTTTTGCATCTCTGTTGAATGTGAAGATTCAAAACATATCTAGCCCCCAGCCCCCAACCACGATCGATCAGCTCTCAAGTCGCCAGTCAAAAATAGTTGGACGTTCGGCTACAACAATCACAGTCGGACTTTCGACTCAAACATTTCGAGACTTCGCGTCTCCCAAACTTTTCTCTGCGGTCGAGATCTCGGAAACTCATGGTGACATGGGGCCGAGCCGGAGAGTGCCGAATGATGCCCGATGTCCAACTCCCAGCACTAACTTCGCACGGACTGCTGCTCTGCCTCCCGGATTCACCAGGGACTGAAGTTCACATGGCTATGAGCTGACTGAGTACAGCCCCGCTGTAAGCAGTCGGTGCAGTGCAGTGGCGGCCGCCCCACAACACTTTGTTGCTCTTCAATCGCGAGCTCCGGGACAGCGCCTCCTTCACCGCATCATCCAATCCCTTCTCCGCCTGGCACGTTGCGACCCAATCAGCGCAGCACACACTGTTAACCCTTGCAGTACCGCGGCTCTCTCCCGTCTGCAAACCAAAAGCCGCTGTCCCCCGCCGCGTTGAGCGAGTCCCTGGAGTCGTACATGTACAGCAGGCTAATCCACTTCCAATTTAAACATTCTAGATGCAGGTCTGCATTGGCCCGAAACTTAGTTCAGAGGCCACCAGTGGTTTGTCAATACGCCCAATGATTTTTGTTACATAACTGTTGCAAGAAGGGGCGCACGATGAGACGTAAACAGAAAGAGTAGCCAATTATGTTCACGTATAAGTTCCGGCGAGGCTTGTTTTCGGGTTGAAACTTGAGAGTCAGACTCTAGCACAAAACTAACAACCTTCGAGTAAGTTGGTTTGCTTTGTTCAACAGGGAGCTGCCTGGTTGCGGCAGTAACCTGTCAATCAGCTGAAAATAGTTCAGTTGGTGTTAATTACCGTGAAGGAGCTAAACTAGTTCGTGACTTGTCAGGGTGAGTAAAGGACACGATCAGGCGATTATGCCTGAGTGATGTATAAAGTAGTGGATTAAACTGATGTTGGGATTTCAGAAAAGATGTTTTGCGCATGGTTTATTGCAACCAGTATGAAGTGTGAAAAGCAATTGTCCCACTTATTAATATTTTAAAAGGTTTATCGGTATCTGAAGTTTATTTCGTTCGATACAAGTAAAACAAATGTTACGAAGTGAAATTGAGGTTGAGGCAATAGTAGTGACTCGGTCACGTGATATGCGTATCCTTCAGTATGGAGATAGTACATCAAGTGTCACGAGCTACAGTTGTAACAGAGACAGTAGGAACTGCATATGCTGGAGAAACCGAGATAACAAGGTGTAGAGCTGGATGAACACAGCAGGCCAAGCAGCATCATAGGAGCAGGAAAACTTGACGCTTCGGGCCGAGACCCTTCATCAGAAATAGGGGAGGGGAAGAGGGTTCTGAAGTAAATAGGGAGAGGGGGGGAGGCGGATAAAAGATGGATAGAGGAGAGGAGACAGACAAGTCGAGGAGGCGGGGATGGAGCCAGTAAAGGTTAGTGTAGGTGAGGGGGTAGGGAGGAGATAGGTCAGTCCAGGGAGGATGGACAGGTCAAGGGGGCGGGATGAGGTTAGTAGGTAGGAGATGGGGGTGTGGCTTGAGGTGGGAGGAGGGAATAGGTGAGAAGAAGAACAGGTTAGGGAGGCGGGGATGAGCTGGGCTGGTTTTGGGATGCGGTTGGGGGAGGGGAGATTTTGAAGCTTGTGAAATCGACATTGATACCATTGGGCTGCAGGGTTCCCAGGCTGAATATGATTTGCTGTTCCTGCAGCATTCGGGTGGCATCATTGTGGCACTGCAGGAGGCCCAGGATAGACATGTTTTCTGAGGAATGGGAGGTGGAGTTGAAATGCTTTGCGACTGGGAGGTGCAATTGTTTGTTGTGAACCGAGTGCAGGTGTTCTGCAAAGCGATCCCCAAGCCTCTGCTTGGTTTCCACAATGTAGAGGAGGCTACAACGGGTACAGTGGATGCAATATAGCACATTGGCAGATGTGCAGGTGAACCTCTGCTTGATGTGGAAAGTCTTTTTGGGGCCTGGGATTGGGGTGAGGGAGGAGGTGTGGGGGCAGGTGTAGCACTTCCTGCGGATGCAGGGAAAAGTGCCAGGTGTGGTGGGGCTGGAGGGGAGTGTGGAACGGACAAAGAAGTCGTGGAGAGAGTAGTCCCTCCGAAAAGCAGACAAGGGTCTGGAGGGAAAAATGTCTTTGGTGGTGGGGTCGGATTGCAGATGGCGGAAGTGTTGGAGGATGATGCGTTGGATCCGGAGGTTGGTGGAGTTGTACGTGAAGACGAGGGGGATTCTTGTTTGGTTGTTATTGCGGGGACGGGGTGTGCGGGATGAGTTGCGGGAAGTGCGGGAGACACGTTAGAGGACATTCTCGACCACTGCCGGGGGGACGTTGCGGTCCTTGAAGAATGAGGACATCTGAGATGTACGGGAGTGGAATGTCTCATCCTGGGAGCAGATGCGGCGGAGGCGAAGGAATTGGGAATAGGGGATGGCATTTTCGCAGGAAGGTGGGTGGGAGGAGGTGTATTCTAGGTATCTGTGGGAGTCGGTGGGCTTGAAATGGATATCAGTTTCTAGGTGGGTACCCGAGATGGAGGCAGCGAGGTCCAGGAAGGAGAGATAGGTGTTAGAGATGGTCCAGGTGACCTTAAGGTTGGGGTGGAAGGTGTTGGTGAAGTGGATGAACTGTTCGAGCTCCTCGTGGGAGCACGAGGTGGCGCCGATACAGTCATCAATGTAACGGAGGAAGAGGTGGGGTCTAGGGCCAGTGTAGGTACGGAAGGGGGATTGTTCCACGTAACCTACAAAGAGGCAGGCATCGCTTGGGCCCATGCAGGTACCCATAGCCACCCCCTTTGTCTGTAGGAAGTGGGAGGAATTGAAAGAGAAGTTGTAGAGGGTAAGGACGAGTTTGGCTAAGCGGATGAGGGTGTCAGTAGAGGGAGATTGGTCAGGTCTGCGGGACAGGAAGAAGCGGAGTGCCTTTAGGCCATCTGCATGGGGAATACAGATGTATAGGGACTGGATGTCCATAGTAAAAATGAGATATTGGGGACCGGGGAATTGGAAGTTCTGGAGGAGGTGGAGAGCGTGGGTGGTGTCATGGACGTAGATAGGGAGTTCCTGGACCAAGGGGGAGAAAATGGAGTCGAGGTAGTGGAGATAAGTTCGGTGGGGCAGGAGCAGGCTGAGACAATGGGTCGACCAGGGCATTCAGGTTTGTGGATTTTGGGAAGGAGATAGAAGCGGGCGGTACGGGGTTGGGGAACGATGAGGTTAGAGGCGGTGGGTGGGAGGTCACCTGAGGTGATGAGGTTGTGGATGGTTTGGGAGATGATGGTTTGGTGCTCGTGGGTGGGGTCATGATCCAGGGGGTGATAGGAGGAGGTGTCGGAGAGTTGGTGCCTGGCCTCAGCAATGTAGAGGTCAGTGCGCCATACTACAACTGCACCTCCCTTGTCCGCGGATTTTATGGTGAGGTTGGGATTGGAGCGGAGGGAGTGGAGGGCTGCGCGTTCTGTGGGGGAGAGGTCGGAGTGGGTGAGAGGGGTGGAGAGGTTGAGGCGATTGATGTCTCGGCGGCAGTTGGAGATGAAGAGGTCGAGGGAGGGTAGGAGGCCTTGAGGTGGTGTCCAGGAGGAGGGCTTATGTTGTAGGTGGGAGAAGGGGTCAGTAGGGGGAAGGTTAGGCTCACGGTTGAGGAAGTAAGCGTGGAGGCGGAGGCGGCGGAAAAACTTCTCAATACCGCCCCCTGGATCATGACCCCACCCCCAAGCACCAAACCATCATCTCCCAAACCATCCACAATCCCACCGCCCCCAACCTCATCGTTCCCCAACCATGCACCACCCGCTTCTATCTCCTTCTCAAAATCCAGAAACTTGAATGCCCTGGTCGATCCATTGTCCCAGCCTGCTCCTGCCCCACCGAACTTATCTCCACCTACCTTGACTCCATTTTCTCCCCCTTGGTCCAGGAACTCCCTATCTACGTCCGTGACACCACCCACGCCCTCCACCTCCTCCAGAACTTCCAATTCCCCGGTCCTCAACACCTCATTTTTACTATGGACGTCCAGTCCCTATACACCTACATTCCCCACACAGATGGCCGAAAGGCCCTCCGCTTCTTCCTGTCCTACGGACCTGACCAATCCCCCTCTACTGACACCCTCATCCGCTTAGCCGAACTCGTGCTCACCCTCAACAACTTCTCTTTCAATTCCTCCCACTTCCTACAGACAAAGTGGGTGGCCATGGGTACCCGCATGGGCCCAAGCTATGCCTGCCTCTTTGTAGGTTACGTGGAACAATCCCTCTTCCGTACCTACACTGGCCCTAAATTCCCCCTCTTCCTCCATTACATTGATGACTGTATCAGCGCCGCCTCGTGCTCCCACGAGGAGCTCAAACAGTTCATCCACTTCACCAACACCTTCCACCCCAACCTTACGTTCACTTGGACCATCTCGAACACCTCTGTCTCCTTCCTGGACCTCTCTGTCTCCATCTCGGGTAACCACCTAGAAACCGATATCCATTTCAAGCCCACCGACTCGCACAGATACCTAGAATACACCTCCTACCACCCACCTTCCTGCGAAAATGCCATCCCCTATTCCCAATTCCTTCGCCTCCGCCGCATTTGCTCCTAGGATGAGGCATTCCACTCCCGTACATCTCAGATGTCCTCATTCTTCAAGGACAGCAACTTCCCCCCCCGCAGTGGTCAAGAATGCCCTCGACCGTGTCTCCCGCATTTCCCGCAACTCATCCCTCACATCCTGTCCCCGCAATAACAACCAAACAAGAATCCCCCTCGTCCTCATGTACCACCCCACCAACCTCCGGATCCAACGCATCATCGTCCGACACTTCTGCCATCTGCAATTTGACCCCACCACCCAAGACAATTTTCCCTCCCGACCCTTGTCTGCTTTCCGGAGGGACCACTCTCTCCATGACTTCTGTGTCCGCTCCACACTCCCCTCCAGCGCAACCACACCCGGCACTTTTCCCTGCAACCGCAGGAAGTGCTACACCTGCCCCCACACCTCCTCCCTCACCCCAATCCCAGGCCCCAAGAAGACTTTCCACATCAAGCAGATGTTCACCTGCACATCTGCCAACGTGGTATACTGCCTCCTCTACATTGGGGAAACCAAACGGAGGCTTGGGGACCGCTTTGCAGAACACCTGCGCTCGGTTCACAACAAACAATTGCACCTCCCAGTCGCAAAGCATTTCAAATCCCCCTCCCATTCCTCAGACAACATGTCCATCCTGGGCCTCCTGCAATGCCACAATGATGCCACCCAAATGCTGCAGGAACAGCAACTCATATTTAGCCTGGGAACCCTGCAGTCCAATGGTATCAATGTGGATTTCACAAGCTTCAAAATCTCCCCTCCCCCAGTCGCATCCCAAAACCAGCCCAGCTCGTCCCCGCCTCCCTAACCTGTTCTTCCCCTCACCTATCCCCTCCTCCCACCTCAAGCTGCACCCCCATTTCCTGTCTACTAACCTCATCCTGCCCCCTTGACCTGTCCATCCTCTCTGGACTGACCTGTCCCCTCCCTACCTCCCCACCTACACTCACCTTTACTAGCTCCATCCCCGCCTCTTTGACCTGTCTGTCTCCTCTCCACCTGTCCTCTCCTCTATCCATCTTCGATCCGCCTCCCCCTCTCTCCCTATTTACTTCAGAACCCTCTCCCCCTCCCCCATTTCTGATGAAGGGTCTACGCCCGAAACGTCAAGCTTTCCTGCACCTATGATACTGCTTGGCCTGCTGTGTTCATCCAGCTCTACACCTTGTTATCTCACTAGCTGTCGTAACAGCTCTGGGTTTGGTAGCTTGGATGATGCGTTCTTGAGATACAATTGTAGTGCATCAGAGCCAGGAAATCTGGGAACAAGACCCACTTATTCCGGAGGTGTGTACTTATTTATCTGAACAGGTTGACCAATAACATTTGAAGGTTAAGTGAAATCCACTTGTGGCATTAGTGGTGATGTTCCTGCCCCTGAGCCACGGGAAGCTTGATTTCAAGTCCCACCTGATCCAGCAGTGTGGACAAACATTTCTAAACATGTTGCTTAGAAAATATCTGAAGGGAGTCACTGATGAATCTATGAAGCTAAGGGCTATGTGGATAGTGCTTTTTGGAGCGATGGTCATACTAAAGGTTGGGGGCTGGGAGTATGGAAACAGCAAAGAAATGGGTGACTGCCAGGCAATCCAAGAGAACCAGGCAGATAATGCAGGAGCCCCCTGAGGAAATGGCTACAAATTGGTTTTTCTGCCTGGGATGCTAGTGAGAGCATTGGCTCCTTGGAGGGATACAGTTAGAGACAGGTATGTAGTGTAATCTATGACCCAGCTGTACAGGACGGTAGAAAGAGGAGTGGAAGGGCAGTAATGATAAGGGATATGTTAGATGGGGAAACAGACAAGTGTGTTTTTGACCACAAATGTGACTTCAGAATGGTAGGTTTTCTCACAGGTGCCAGGGTCAAGGCTGTCACGGAGTGGTTGCAGGCCATTACTCTGGGGAAGAGTAAATCAAAGTTGTGGAATACATTAGTACTGATTACTGATAAGAAGGATGTGTTCCTGAAAATGGATTCTAAAGAGCTAGGAAGGAGATTGAAAATCAGGATCTCTTAAAAGCGGTAATCTCAATTCTTCCGCTGCTGCTGCTCATTGCCTAAGGTGTATCATGAATGCCTAGTGTTGTTGCTAGGTTATTTGAAGTCAATCACATTTAGCACGGTGATGGTGCCACATAACACAACTTCAATGTCCTCAATATGAAGATGGGGCTTTGTCTTCATAAGAACCGTTCAATGGTCACTCTTAATAAAGCTGTCAGAGCCAGATGTATCTGTGGCAGGTGGATTGGTGTGAATGAGATTTATATTTTTCCCCTTTGTTTCCCTCACTACCTGTCACAGACTTAGTCCAGCAGCGATGTCCTTTCAGACTCGATCAGCTCAATCAATAGTGCTGGTCAGGAGGGAGGACAGCACATAAGCAAAAAAACTTGCTGCTGATTATTATGTCTGATCCGATGCTATTTGACTTCGTGAGGTGCAGAGTCAATATTGGTAGACTTGCCTCCTGACTGTATGCTACTCTGCTGAGTCTATTCTGCGGGTGGAAGAGGAATAACCAGGGATGGTGTTAGTTGGTATGGGACATTTGTGTGTACAGAATGATTCAGGGAGTATGATTGTCAAGCTATTGCTTGACTAGTCAGTGAGACAGCTTTCCCGATTTTGTTGGAGCCCTCATTTATGAAAAAAGGGTGCTAGGTTAATAGGGCTGTTTCCCATTGTAATTTTAGTGCCTAGATAGATACGAAGTGGTTGTCCGGTTTTCACTTTTTTGGTGGGACTTTCTAGTGATTTATAGAGTAATGCAGCATGAAAACAGACCCTTTGGTCCTCATCCACACCAACCAGACATTGCAATCTGGCCTGGTCTCATTTACTAGCATTTGGCCCACATCACTCTAAAGCCTTCCTATTCATGTACCCATCCAGGTACCTTTTAAATGTTGTAATTGTACCAGCCTTCATCACTTCCTCTGGCAGTTTGTTTCATACATGCACCACCCTCTGCATGAAAAAATTGCCCCCCAAGTCTTTTTTAAAATCTTTCCCCTCTTACCTGAAACCCATGTCCTCTAGTTTTGGACTCCCCCCACCTGAGGGTAAAAAATCCTTGGCTATTCACACTATCTATGCCCCAAGTGATTTTATAAACCTCTAGAAGTTCACCCCTCAGTCTCCTGCAGGAACAATAGCCAAGCCTATTCAGCCTTTCCCTATGGTTCAAGCCCTTCAAACCTGGCAACAGCCTTGTAAATCTTTTCTGAACCTTTTCAAGTTTAATAACATCTTTTCTATAGCAGAGAGACCAGAATTGAATGCACTATTCCAAAACAACAATAGAGATTCCTAGAAAAGGTCAGCAGATCTGGCAGCATCCATGGAGAGAAATCAGAGTTGACGTTTTGGGTTAAGTGATCCTTGCTCAGAACTTCTATCCACCGATGCTGCCAGACCTGCTGAGCTTTCCCAACAATCTTTATTCTTGTTTCTGAATTACAACATCTGCAGTTCTTTTGATTTTTTTTTTCTGGCAGTATTCCAAAAGTGGCCTAACTAGTGTCCTGTACAGCCGCGGTATGACATTCTAACTCCTATACTCAGTATTCTGATCAAAGAAGGCAAGTGTGCCAAATGCCACCTTCTCCACTCTGTCTACCTGAGATTCCACTTTCAGGGAATCACTTTCCACTTCTAGGTCTCTTTGTTTGACAACACTCCCCAGGATCTACCATTAACTGTATAAGTCCTGCCCTGCAACATGTCACATTTATCTAAATAAAACTCTATCTGCCCATTGGCCCATCTGATCAAAGCCCCATTGTACTCTGAGATAATCTTCTTCACTATCCACTGCACCACCTATTTTGGTGTCATCTGTAAACTTACTAACCAAATCTCCCATATTCACATCCAAATCATTTATATGTGTGATGAAGCTGTCACTTTCAAAAGGGAATTTTGTCCCGCGTGTTTACTTGAAGAGAGGTTGTAAAGGCAGAGGTACTGAAGTGGCTTTGGTAGACGGCCTTCGCCAACAGTTAGAGGAGGTCTTTAGGTTTTTCTTTAAAACAGTTGTAACAATGAAAGGGGAGTGGCCAGTTCTGACAAATCAAGCTTTTTTTTAAGTTGTAGCAGTCAGAGCTGTTTGGGTCCCAGAAGAGTTGAAGCTTCAGTAAAATTATTTCTAGCTGGTACATTCTCTGAAATCTCTCTTGATATCATTTCCTCCTGGATTGAAGAATTGTCTGTAAGAATCTGTGTCTGAATTTTGTGTGTGTTTATGGAATGTTACTATATTAGTTAATTAGTAATAGCTACTGTATCTATTATTTGGTAAAGTTTTCCAATATTGTTATTTAAATTCACTTTCTTTTGTTTGTATTTTAACTACAGTGTTTAAATAAATTATGTTTTGCTTAACATCAAGTGGTCTGACCAGTTGAATTACATCCAGAACACACACTTCGCATCTACTTTTAAAATAAGAAAAAGTTAGGGTCTAGGCTACCTTCTTAAAATATTTTGATGGGACCTGGGCTGGTCCATATCATATAAATGGTGAAAAGCAATGGACCCAGCACCATTGCCACAGGCCTCCAGTCCAAAAAGCAACTCTCTACCCACGATCCTCTGTCTCTTGCCTTAAAACCAATTTTGTATCCAATTGGCTAGCTTCCCCACATTCCATGTCATCTGACCTTACTAACCAGTCTACCATATGGAACCTTGTGGAACATTTTGTTAAAGTCCATACAGACAACATCTACCAATCTGCCTTCATCAATTGTCTTCGTCGTTTCTTCAAAAAACTCAAATCAAGTTAGTGAGACACGATTTCCCATGTACAAGCCATGTTGATGATCTCTAGTTAGTCCTTGCCTTTCCAAATACATGTAAATCCTGTCCTTCAGGATCCCCTCCAACAACTTACCGACAACTGATGTAAGGCTCACTGGTCTATTGTTCTCAGCTTTTCCTTACAACCTTTCTAAAGCACATTAAGCAACCTCCAGGCTTCTAGCATCTCATCAGTGGCTGTTGATGGTACAAAAATATCAGCAAGGGTTCCAGCAATTTCTTCCCTAGCTTCCCACAAAGTTCTGGGCATCACCTGATCAGGTCTGGGGATTTATCTACTTTTATGCGTTTTAAGACCTCCAGCACCACCTCTTCTGCGATATGAACTCTTTTCAAGACATCACTACTTATTTCCCCATGTTCCCTAGCTTCCATGTCCTTCTCCACAGTATATGCAGAAGCAAAATTTTAATTTTGTATCTCACCCATCTCATGTGTTTCCATACATAAGTGGCCACATTGACTTTTAGGGGGCTCTATTCTGTCCCTAGTTCTCTTTTGGTCTTAACGTATTTGTAAATGTCTTTGGATTCTCCTTAACGCTATTTGCCAAAGCTATATTGTGGCCCCTTTTTGCCCTCTTGAGTATTCTCCTGCTTTCCTTATGCTCCTTTAGGGATTCACTCAATCCCAGCTGTCTATACCTAATATATACAACTGAGTGGCTTGCTAGACCATTTCAGTGTTGACCATATTGTTGGTGGTCTGGGTCCACATATAGGCCAGCAGATTGCTTCCCTAAAGTGTATTACTGAACCAGATGTTCATTTTTGTCCCTAACAATCCTGGTAATCACTGGACTATTAATTTTTTAAAATTTTGCCGCTTGTCTTGGAGGGATTTGAACCCAGGTCTCCAGAATATTACCTGAGTCTCTGGATTACTAGTCCAGTGATAATACCACTATATTGTCTCCCAGTCCATAACTGTGGATAATAATAGAGAAACTCCAATTTTCATTCCATAGCTGACCAGGAATGTCTCCCACTTACTGCCTTGCCATTGGCATATTTTGAAATGACTTACAAGTTGATATTCGACCTGTTTGACCATATCATGAACACACCTTCCTTGGCCATCAAGCCTTAAAGTAAGACTTGAATGCATAGCTTCTGGCTCAGAGGCAGGGTCACAACCTATATTACCACAAGACTTCTTTGAGGTTAATTTGAAATGGGCCTCCATAAATCCTGCCTGACCCCCTCAGTACTTTTGGAATCTTTTTGCTTTTTATATCACATTTCCAGCATCTGCAATGTTTAGTTTTTGTGGCGATAACCTTTCATGATTTCAGGGCTATTAAGAGGGTGCGAAGAAAACATGCAGAATATTTCCATCACAAAGGAACTTAATTTTAGACTGTATAAATCTGAAGTGACTGTAAAACTACTGGATTACTGTCATGCCTAGCTTATAGTTTTAAAAAATAAACTATACGTCTAGCCTAGCAAACCACTTTTGAGACAAACCCAAAGAAAAATGGGAAAGAATTAGAAAAAGTTGCAATTTTAATTGCATTGTTTTGAAATGTTATAATTGAACAATGCTAATTGGATTAAATTGGATATTTTTCCTTAAACTAACAAATGTTCCATCAGTACCTGATGTCCAAAACCACTCCATGAGGAATTAAGTGTTTTACTCTTGCAGAACATCTTAAAAAATGTTTACATCTACATTTTAATATTGGTTCATAGCTTATTTTTAAACATGAATTCGTGGGGCAATAAACATTGTACACAGGAGAGTCCTGAAACATTTTAATTCCATATTTGAACTTAATGGCATTGTTCATAGTAATTTGTGGCATAGTACAAGCAATATGTACTTTCAAATATAACAAAAATAATACTTTCAAGTGCTTTGTGGTGGCAGTATGGCAAATAGCCCATGGCCATAATATCTCCCCATTCTGTGAATCAATTTTAAGAAATAACCAGTTGCTGCTTTATCCATTGCACTGAGAATGTCTTGTACTCTTATGTATAGAAGTTACAAAAATATTGGTTGCTCATTTTACTCCTCTGTATTTTTTTCCATGCATTTTCCTAATTTGGCAAAGATCAAGATCATGCAAAAAAAAACATTTTCTTTTGAAAACAACATGCGCACAAATTTGTCAGGCACATCACACTCGACCATACATGGCCATCTAAATTTCTAAAATAGTTAGAAACATAGCAATAGGAGTAGGCCACTCAGAACTTTGAGCCTGCTCCACCATTCAATTAGTTAAATATGTGTAAGGATTAAACCTGTGACAAAACTAGTGCAAGGTTCACAGATGTTACAGATCAGGGAGATTTGCTGGTACTGTAAAGGAATGTTAAAATTAGACTTAACAAGACTATGGGAATCTAAGAGGGAAAACAGATTCAAGGGAAGCAAAACTAACTAAAGAAAATAGAAAAGCAGAAGGCAAAATTAGAAGACAGACAAAGCAATGGCAAGCGTCAAAATGGACAATAATGATATAAAGGTTGAATTACAGGCGCTGCATTTGAATACACATAGCATTCACAACAAGGTATGTGAATGCATAAATTGAGTCAAGTGAGTATGATTTAATAGCTATTAGAGACTGGGCCACCAAGTGAAGGACATTGGAATCAGAATACCCCTAGATAGTCTATGAGCCATAGATGAAAAGACTAGCACTCCTAATAACATCAATACATTAATTAGAGAGGATCTTCTATCGAAGGATGAAGATGCAGAATCAGTTTAAATGCAACGAAGAAAAAACAAAGGGAAGAAAATATTGGTGGAAGTTGTTCAGAGGTCACCAAATTGTATCATTAATATTGAACACACTATAAATCATAAAATTAGGGATGCATGTAACATGGGTAAAACAGTAATAATGGGTGACTTCAACTTGACCTACAATATAGACTGGTTTAACCAAGTCTACAATAATACTGTGGAAAATGAGTACATGATGTGATGACACGACCTGAATCAACAACTGAGTGGGCTATTTTGGATTTAGTATTGTGTGGTGAGAAAAGGCTAATTAATAAGACCATAAGACCATAAGACATAGAAGTGGAAGTAAGGCCATTTGGCCCATCGAGTCCACTCTGCCATTTAATCATGGCTGATGGGCATTTCAACTCCACTTACCCGCACTCTCCCCGTAGCCCTTGATTCCTTGTGAGATCTAGAATTTATCAATCTCTGCCTTGAAGGCATTCAACGTCCTGGCCTCCACTGCGCTCCGTGGCAATGAATTCCACAGGCCCACCACTCTCTGGCTGAAGAAATGTCACCTCATTTCCGTTCTAAACTGACCCCCTCTAATTCTAAGGCTGTGCCCACGGGTCCTAGTATCCCCACCTAACGGAAACAACTTCCCAGCGTCCACCCTTTCTAAGCCATGCATTATCTTGTAAGTTTCTATTAGATCTCCCCTCAACCTTCTAAACTCTAATGAATACAATCCCAGGATCCTCAGCCATTCATCGTATGTTAGGGCTACCATTCCATGGATCATCCGTGTGAATCTCCGCTGGACACGCTCCAGTGCCAGTATGTCCTTCCTGAATAACCTTGATGTAAAGTTTTCTAAGGATTTTACTTTTGCATAGACAAAGGAGAACCAGTGGTATGGTGTATTTGGATTTACAGAAAGCTTTTGATAAGGCTCTGAACAATAGGTTAGTAAGTAAAATTTGAGCACATGGGTGTGTGGGGTGTATCCCTCTGATGGAGATTGCTTAATTTGCAGAAAGCAGAGAGAAGGATTAAACTGATCATTCTCAGGACTGTAGGCCATAACTAGTGTAATACCATAAGTGTCAGTGCTATGTTCACAACTGTTCACAATTTGTATAAATGATTCAGATGTGGGGACAGCATGACACCTAGCTAATTTCTGGGATGAAGGCTTTGACGTTATAAGAACAATTAAGGAGGTTTTATTCATTCATTAGAATGAGGGGTAATGTTATCAAAATGCAAGACTCTGAGGGGGCTTAGCAGGGTAGATGTTGAAGATGTTTCCACCAGTGGGAGCTTCTTGAACGTAAGGAACATAGTTACAGAAAATAAGGAACACATTTAAATTTGAAATGTGAAGGAATTTCTTCTCTGAAAGGGTAGTGAATGTCTTGAATTCTCTACCCCAGAGAGTTGTCTATAAGTATGTGGGGAATAAAAGGATGACAAGGGTAAAAATAGGGCCAGTCAAAGACAGAAGTGGGAAGTCGTGTGTGGACCCTGTGGAGATCGGAGAGGTGCTAAACAAATATTTCTCATCTGTTTTCACTCAGGAAAAGGAGAATATTGTAGAGGAGAAGACTGAGATACGGGCTATTAGACTTGAAAGGATTAAGGTTAGTAAGGAGGAGGTGTTATCAATCCTAGAAGGTGTGAAGGTAGATAAATCCCCTGGGCCGGATGGGATTTTTCCGAGGATTCTCTGGGAAGCTAGGGAGGAGATGGCGGAGCCTTTGGCCTTGATCTTTGAGTCGTCATTGGCTACAGGTTTAGTACCAGAGGACTGGAGGATTGCAAATGTTGTGCCCTTGTTCAAGAAGGGCAGTAGAGATGAACCAGGTAATTATAGACCAGTGAGCCTTACATCTGTTGTAGGAAAAGTTTTGGAAAGGATTATAAGAGATAGGATTTATAATCATCTAGCAAGCAACAATTTGATTGGAGATAATCAACATGGATTCGTCAAGGGCAGTTCGTGTCTCACAAACCTCATTGAGTTTTTTGAGAAGGTGACCAAGCACGTGGATGAGGGTAGGGCAGTTGACGTAGTGTACATGGACTTCAGTAAAGCCTTTGATAAGGTTCCACATGGTAGGCTATTGGAGAAAATGCGGAGGCATGGGATTGAGGGAGATTTAGCAGTTTGGATTAGAAACTGGCTTTCTGAAAGTAGCCAAAGAGTGGTGGTTGATGGAAAATATTCAGCCTGGAGTCCGGTTACTAGTGGTGTGCCACAAGGATCTGTTTTGGGACCACTGTTTGTCATTTTTATAAATGACTTGGACGCAGACATAGGTGGATGGGTTAGTAAGTTTGCAGATGACACTAAAGTCGAGTGGTGGACAGTGTGGAAGAATGTTGCAGGTTGCAGGGAGACTTGGATAAACTGCAGAATTGGGCTGAAAGGTGGCAAATGGAGTTCAATGAAGATAAATGTGAGGTGATGCACTTTGGGAAGAATAATAGGAAGGCAGAATACTGGGTCAATGGAAAGATTCTTGGTAGTGTGGATGTGCAGAGGGATCTTGGTGTCCAGGTACATAGATCCCTGAAAGTTGCCACCCAGTTGATAGTGCTGTTAAGAAGGCATACAGTGAGTTAGGTTTCATTGGTAGAGGGATTGCGTTCCGGAGCCGTGATGTCATGCTGCAACTGTACAAAACGCTAGTGCGGCCTCACTTGGAATATTGCGTACAGTTCTGGTCGCCCCATTTCAGGAAGGATGTGGAAGCATTGGAAAAGGTGCATAGGAGATTTACCAGGATGTTGCCTGGTCTGGAACAAAGATCTTATGAGGAAAGGCTGAGGGACTTGGGTCTGTTCTCACTGGAGAGAAGAAGGCTAAGAGGGGATTTAATAGAGACATACAAAATGATCAGAGGATTAGATAGGGTGGACAGTGAGAGTCTTTTTCCTAGGATGATGACGTCAGCTAGTACGAGGGGGCATAGCAGCAAATTGAGGGGTGATAGATTTAAGACAGATGTCAGAGGCAGGTTCTTTACGCAGAGAGTGGTAAGGGCGTGGAATGCCCTGCCTGCCAATGTAGTTAACTCAGCCACATTAGGGGCATTTAAACAGTCCTTGGATAAGCATATGGATGATGATGGGATAGTGTAGGGGGATGGGCTTACATTAGTTCACAGGTCAGCGCAACATCGAGGGCCGAAGGGCCTGTTCTGCGCTGTATTGTTCTATGTTCTATGTTCTATGTTCTACGTTCTACGTTGTGGAGGCCAGATCACTGAAAATATTGAAAGTGGAAGTAGATAGGATATTTCCCCTGGGTAGTGACTCCAGAGCCAGGGGACAAAGTCTCAAGATAAGTGGCAGGTCATTTATCACCTGAAACGCGGAAGAATTTCTTCATCAAAGCAGTGAGTCTCTGGAATTCTCTGCCCCAAAGCATTGTGGAAACTCGATCATTTTGGTAGGTTCAGGAAAAAAAATCATCAAATTTCTGGAGACAAATAATATTAAGAGTGTGTTTATGAAAAGGGCATTGAGGAGATCACCAGCCCTGATCTAGAATGGTGAGGCATGCTTGATGAACTGAATGTACTACTCCTGTTTCCTATGTTAAGATGATGAAATAACAGATATATTTTGAATCTCTCTGGATTCTTGTCTCAATTATTCTCATAAGCACGATGTCTTAATCAATGCAAGGTACGCAGATTTTCTGTTGCAACATCTTCACTTTTGCAAAGTTTGTGAACGTCATGAAATATTTTTTACAAGATTAGTTAAGTGTGAACTTCAATATGTTATAAGACATCATCAGATGGTAACTTCACAAATTAAAGACTTCTTTTATTTTACAACCCCTTCTAAAATGTCGCCAATGTTCACAGACATGGGTGATATTTTCTGTGAGAAGTCTAGCAAGGGGACATGGTATGTGATGAAACAGTCATAAAAAAACTACATGCACGATAACTTCAGTCGCAAGTCAGGGTTGGTTAATAGTTTTTATCCAATGTTTAAGTGCATTTGGCTTGAAGTAAAAGAAACCTATCTGTTTGTCATAACTACTTACTACATGTAGCAGACCATTATTTTGTTTGAATACTAAAGTCATGTTAAATAAGAAATTGATCCATAATGCAACTGTATAAAAGTTTCATTTCACCTATTACAAAACAAAACATAATGTAAAATAGTAACTACTGGAAGCCCTGACATCATAAGACCTCTACCAAGCAAAATACAACAAAGATTTTGAGTATGTGAAACTTCTAAGTTACTGTTGATGGAAACATTAAGAAATGTTAAGTTTTTGCATGAGAGAGTTACAATACGTTCCTTTGAATGATGCAAGGTATGTCACAAATCAGTAATGTGTGATGGCGTGAACAAGGCTAGATTTCTCAAACAAGAAACAGATGGTCAGAAAGTCAAGATGCAGCTGTTTGAAATACTTATTGTAGCTATGCTAAACTGGTTAACTAGATACAGCATAAAGCTGTAAATATATATTTTGGCAACCTTCCCAACTTTGTGGAAAAAAAAATTATGCATCTGTACAGCAAAGCTTCTCACAAGGGACACTGCGCTGACCTGCTCAATTTACCTTGTCCCACACATGCCTTTGCTCCAGTCTTCTGAGGTCTTATAATGTATCATAATGTCAAAGTTTTTGAAACAAGTGTATTGTACAGAATCTGCTAATTCTTAAGTAGGTAAGAAATAGGAGCAAGCATAGATCATACTGCCATCAAGCCTCCCACAAAAGTTCAATGTGATCATCGCTGTTTTTTCTTTTCATTCATTCATGGCATGTGGGTTCACTGGCCAGGCCAGCACTTATTACCCACCACTAATTGCCCAGAGGACTGTTAAGTGTCAACCACACTGCTGTGGGTCTAGAGGCTTGCGCAGGCTAGCAGTTTCCTTCCCCAGAGGACATGAGAAAAACCAGATGGGTTTCTCCCCATCATCAACAATGATTTTGTGGTCATCATTAGACTCTTAATTCCAGATATTTGTTACATTCAAATTCCATCACCTGCAGTGGTGGGATTCAAATGCTGGCACCCAGAACATTTATGAGGGTCTCTGGATTAATAGTCTAATGATAATATTATTGGGCCATCACCGCTCCTTGTTGTGTGCCTTGGTTATTTGAGAGACCAAACATCTGTCTAGTTCATCCTTAAATATACCCATGGTGGAGAAACTACAGCATTCAGCATTTGATAATTCAAAAGGTCCAGAGATTGTGGTCTCATATTCTAAATATTTCAACTAAGGAAACATTTTTTAAAATTTGTTCGTGGAATGAGAGCATTGCTGGCTAGGCCACCATTTATTACCCATCCCTAATTGCCCAGAGGGCAGTTAAGAGTCAACCACAATGCTGTGGGTCTGGAGTCACATGTAGGCCAGACCAGGTAAGGATGGCAGTTTCCTTCCTTAAAGGACAGTATTGAACCAGGTAGTTTTTTTCTAACAACTGACAATAGATTTGTGGTCACTATTAGACTCTTAATTCCAGATATTTATTCAATTCAAATTCTACCATCTTCCATGGCAGGATTCAAATCCAGGTCCCCAGAATATTATCTGGGTCTTTGGAGTAACAGTCCAGAGATAATATCACTAGACCATCGCTTCCTTTAACCCAGACTCTTCCGGTCAAGCCGATTCAGACTCTTCCATGTTATTATTTTTAGTAATTTATTCAAGGAGTGTGAACATGCTGGAATGGTTAGGATTTATTGACCTTAGGAAGGGAGTGGACAGCTACCTTTTAAAACCACTGTTGTATATCTGGCAGAGATATACCTACAGTGCAGTTAGGGTGTGTCTTTGGCCCAGTGACAGTGAAGAATACAGTCCCAGGCAGTTGTAATAGTGGGGGTTTTAAATTTTCCAAACATTGACTGGGGCTTTCACAGTATTAAAGATTTGAATGGTGAAGAATTTGTCAAATGTATTCAAGAAAATTTTCTTTATTAATATGTGTATCTTCCTGCTAGACAAGGCGCAAGACTTGACCTTCTTTTGGACAATAAGGCAGGACAGGTGGCTGAAGTGAAAGGGGAACATGTTGGGTCCAGCGATCATAATTCGAATAGTTTTAAAATGTTTATGGAAAAGGATAAGCCCTTCATAAAAGTTGTAGTTTTTCATTGGAGTAAGGCAAATTTTAATGGTATGAGACAAGAACTTTCAAAAGTTGAGTGGAGTAGACAGCAAATAAAAGGCCATCTGACAAGTGGGAGGCTTTCAAGAGTATGATGAGAGTTCAATGGCATTATGTTCCTGTTAGCATTAAGAAGCAATGGATAAATAAAGATATTGAGGTTCTAGTCAAGTTTAAAAAAGAATCTTGTCTTAGATATAGACAACCGTGTTATGAATCTCTTAATCAATATGAAGAGTTTTTATTGTGGAGAAAAAAATGGAGGTTAGAGAACTCGGGGAAATAAATATTGATGTTTTAAAAACAGTTCACATTACAGAAGAGGACGTTCTGGAGGTCTTAGACAATATAAAGTTGGATAGATCTCCAGAACTGATGTAATGTATGCTATGAACACTGTGGGATGTAAGGGAGAAAAATTGCAGGGCTGCTTGCAGAAATATTTGCATTATTTATAACTTTGGGTGAGATGCCTGATGACTGGAAGGTGACTAATGTTGTGCCTTTGTTTAAAAAAGGTTGTAAGGAGAAACCAGGGAGCTATAGACCTGTGAGTCTTACTTTGCTTGTGGGAAAGTTGTTGGAGGTGATTGTAAAAGATAGGATTTATAAACATTTAGAGAAGCAAAAATTAATTAGGAATAGTCAACATAGCTTTGTGCAAGGAAAATCATGTCTCACAAACTTGATTGAGTTTTTTGAGCAAGTTACCAAAAAGATTGATGAGAGTTTACTTGGACTTTAGTGAAGCCTTTGACAATGTTCTGCATTGTAGTCTAATTTGTTAACTTAGGTCATATGGGATTCAGGGTGAGCTTGCCAATTGGACACGTAATTGGCTTAATGGCAGGAGACAGAGACTGGTGGTAGAAGGTTGCTTTTCAAACTGGAGGCCTGTCACCAGTGGTGTTTTACAAATTTTGGTTCTGGGTCCTCTTTTGTTCATCATTTTTATAAATGATTTAGATAAAAATATAGAAGGCACTGTTAGTAAGCTTGTGGATGACACCAAAATTAATGGCATAGTAGACAGCGGAGAAGGTTTTCTAAGATTATGAAAAGATCTTGATCAAATGGGTCATTGGCCTGAAAAATGTCAGATGGAGTTCAATTTGGACAAATGCAAGCTATTGCATGTTGGTACCACAAACAGAGGCAGGTTTATACAATTAATGGTAGGGCCTTGGGTAGATTTGTAGAACAGAGGGACCTAGAGGCTCACATATATAATGCTTTGAATTTTACATCACATACAAACAGGGTACTTAAAAAGGTATTTAGCTCACTTGTCTTCATTGCTCAGTCCTTTGAGTATAGGAGTTGGGAAGTCATGCTGATGTTGTACAGGACATTGGTGAGACCTCTTTTGGAGTACTGTGTCCAGTTCTGGTCGCCCTGTTATAGGAAGGATATTATTAAGCTAGAGAGGGTTCAGAAGTGATTTACCAGGATGTCGCTGCATATGAAGGGTTTCAGTTACAAAGAAAGGCTGGTTAGGCTGGGACTTTTTCACTGGAGTGTAGGAGGTTGAGAGGTGATCTTAGAGGTTTATAAAATCATGACGGGTATAGATAGTGTTAATGCTAAGTGTCTTCTCCCGAGGATAGGATATTTCAGGACTAGGGGGAGACTTTTAAGGTGACAGGAGAGAGAATTAAAACAGACATGAGGGGAAAATTTTTTACACAGAGGGTAGTTCAAATGTGGAATGAACTTCCTGAGGAAGTGGTGGATGTGGTGACAGTTACAACATTTAAAAGACACTTGGATAAGTACATGAATAGGAAAGATTTAGAGGGATATGGGACAGGTGGGAATGGTTTAGTTTGGGATTACGTTCAGCATGGACTGGTTAGACCGAAGGTTTTATTTCTGCGCTGTATGACTGACAACATATTTTATGTGGAAATATAAACTGGAAATGGGAAGTTTAAGTTTTTCACTTTTTTTAATTAGAATTTAATGGAAAAGTGTGCGATGCTACTATGGTTTTAAGGTGTGCATTTTGTCCTGGTTTATTTTAAGACAGAGATTGAATGAGAGGTATTGAGCAGTCTGTAATAAAGCAAACAGCTTGTGAGGCCTTGGGATTTTTCTTTAAAGTTGGAACAATAGAAGTATCCTGAATGGATGTGGTCAAACTCCACAGAACCAGGATTTTTAGTTTCTAAGATTACAAGGTGTAGAGCTGGATGAACACAGCAGGCCAAGCAGCATCAGAGGAGCAGGAAGGCTGACGTTTCAGGCCTAGACCCTTCTTCAGAAGTTTTTTCTGTAGCAATTGCTGCTGGAGTCTTAAAGAAGTGAAGCTTTTTGACCCTGTCTTTGTTACAGCCAAAAGCTAGGAGTTCTCTTCCTACTAAGATAACAAGCATGGGGCTGGATGAACACAGCAGGTCAAGCAGCATCATAGGAGCAGGAAAACTTGATGTCAAGTTTTCCTGCTCCTATGATGC
>JAHRHZ010000144.1:59745676-59795216 GCA_024137785.1 Ginglymostoma cirratum
CGGATTCTCCAGCATCTGCAGTACCTTTTATCTCTTGGTTCTCTTCCTACTGCTGAGTTATATGTGAGACAATTTGTTTTCTAAATTTGCCTTTTTGTCAAGGTCATGTCAATGTGGTGTTACTATAATGGAACAGTTAATTTGTAATAGTTACTGTATCTATTATTTTGTTAGGCGTTTTACTAGAGGTACAAATAAGCTAGTTCTTTATTCTTTCCCTTTTTGTATTTTAACTGGAATATATGAATAAGTGTGTCTTGCTTCAAATCTGGTAGTTTAACCAATCAAACTGGTTACAAGGATATACAAGGATTGGGGTAGGGAGTAAACGATAGGATAGAACCTAAAGAGAGAAAAGAGCAGTTGGACAGACAAAGAGTTGATAATAATCAGGCTGGGAGGGTGAATAGTTGTTAACGGGGACTGTTAGTGACTAACAACAGGTAGTGTGTAATGGCAGGCTATATGATAACAAGGCCTGGTGTGTGGGTTGGGAGGCTGGGACATGGAGAGTTTAAGCCCTAAAATTATTGAACTTGATATTAAGTCCGGAGGGCAGCGGGGTCACCAAGCAGAAAATGAGGTGTTGTTCTTCTAACTTGCATTGAGCTTCACTGGAACACTGTAGCAAGCCAGAGACAGACACGTTGGCCAGGGAACAGGGTGGTGTGTTAAAGTGGCAGGCAACGGGTAGTTCATGGTCTTTTTTGCGAGCAGAACATAGATGTTCTGCGAAGCAGTCACCCAGTCTACGCTTCGTTTCCCCAATAGAGAGGAGACCACATTGTCAGCAGTGAATGCAGTAGACTAGATTCTGGGAAGTGCAGATGAAGTGTTGCTTCACCTGGAAGGTATTCTTAGGCCCTTGAATACTGGGGAGGGAGGAGGTAAATAGGCAGGTGTTGCACCTTTGCTGGTTACAGGGGAAGGTGCCGTAGGGCTGTAGAGGGGTGTTGGGGGTGAAGGATGTGTAGACCAGGGTGTCCTGGAGGGAACGGTCCCTGCGGACAAAGGAGGGGAGAGTAATATGTGTCTGGTGGTGTCATCTTGCTGGACGTGGCACAAATGGTGCCTGATGATCTTCTGGATGTGGATGCTGGTGGGATTGTAGTGAAGCTTGGGTCTAGGCTACCTTCTTAGTGTAATTCGAGGGGGTTTGGTCCAATCCGTAACAAGTGGAACTGTGTGCCCTCCTTCAGCTGAAACTGGATTCGATGCTATTATGAGATATACTGGCAATGTCTTTGGAAACCACCCGGCAGTAGCTGGTGGAGTGTTTTAAATGGCAGTTGTCACAGAACTGAGGGAAGAGTAGTCCCTTTAAAAATTAAAATATCCACAGGATGATGCTGGCCCATTCCTAATTGCCCAGAAGGCTGTGGGTCTGTTTCACATGGAAACCAGACAAGGTGAGGATAACAGATTTCTTTCCAGATAGAACAATAGTGAACCAGATGAATCTTTATAATAATCAGCAATGGTTATGTGATCATCTTTATTCCAGACTCTATCTTTATTGAATTCAAATTCATCCATCTGCCAAGATGAGATTGGAATCCATGGAGTTCTGGATTACCAGCCCAGTGACATTAGTAAGGCAACAATGCTTCCCCTACAAACTCAGACTCAGCTGAAACTCAGGCCAGCACCTAAAATACTCTCTTTCTCTCGCATGCTCTCTCTCTTGCTGTCTCTCTGTCTGTGTATGTTTCTGTCCTTCTGCTGTGCCTGTCAGAGCTATGTACCTCCTAGGAAACAGTGATCATGACATGGTAGAATTTACATTTTGTATGAGAGGGAGGAATTTGGGTTTGAAAGAAATATGCTATGTTTAAAAAAGGGCAATTACATATGAATGAGGGTAGACCTGGCTGATGTAGACTGGGAAAGGTTGGACAGGGCCTGGTGTTTGGGGTCGGGGGCAAAGATGGTTGAGACAAAGATGGTTGAGACACAATAACAGACATTTAAGAAAATAGTTTGTGGCTCATAGCAACGATATAACTCAATAAGAAAAGAAAAGATTCTAGGAAGGGAAAAAGCTAACCATGGTTGAACAGGGAATATAAAGATTGGATTTAATTTTTAATTTCAATTTGATGCAATGTGGCAAAGATTAGTGGGATGCCTGAGAATTTGGAAAGTTTTGAAAATTAACAAAAGACAACCAAACCAAAAAGATGGAGAAGATAAACCTTGAAAGTAAACTTGCAAGTAATATCAAGGTGGGCAGCAAGAGTTTCTTTAAATATATGAAAAGGAAGCAGGAAGCCAAAATGAACATATGCCCCATAGAGAATGACCGTGAGGAAATAATAATGGATTATTAGGAAATGGCAGAGGAATTGAATAAATACTTTGTATCAGTCTTCACTGTTGAAGGCACTAATGGGATACCAAAATTACTAAATAATCAAGGGGCACAGAGGAAAGCAGATAAATGCAACAAATATCACTAGTGAAAAAGTGCTGAGGAAACAAATGAAGCTAAACACCAATAAGTCCCCGGGACCCGATGAGCTGCAATCTATAATATTAAATGAAGTAGTTACAGAGATAGTTGGGTGCACTGGTAGTAATCTTCCAAGAACCCTTAGATTCTGTAAAGGTCACAGTAAATTGGAAAACTGCTAATGCATCAAGTTTATTTAAAAAGGGAAGGACACAAAAACAGGTAACAACAGGCCAGTTAGCTCAATGCCTGTTGTCGAGACAATGTTAGAGTCTGTTATAAAGGATGTAATAGCAGAGCATTTAGAAATATGTATGAGGAGAAATCGTGTCTGAATTTATTAGAATTCTTTGAGGAGGTAACAAGCTGGAGAAATAAAGGATAAGCTGTGGATATAATCTATTTGGGTTTTCATAAGGCTTTTGATAAGGTACCACAAATGAGTCTATTTAATAAGATGATAGCCCATAGTGTTGGAAGTAGTAGATTAGCATGGATTGTCGATTAGCTAACTAATGGAAGACAGAGTTGGGATTGAGAGGGGCATTTTCAGGATAGCAATCTATAACTAGTAGTGCCGCAAGGATCAATCCTGGGGCCATAATTATTTATAATGAGTTACTTGAATGAGGAAAATTAATGTTTGCAGATGACATAAAAATAGGTGTGAAGGCAAGTAGTGAGGATGACACAAAGATTCTGCAAAGGGATACAGAAAAGTTAAGTGAGTGGGCGAAAACTTGGCAAATTGAATATCACGTAGGAAGATGTGAGGTTTTGCACTTAGGCAGGAAGAACAGATGAGCTGAATATTATTTATATGGGGGAAGGCTGTAGAAACCTGTAGAACAGAGGGATTTGGGATTATGTGTGCATGAATCGTAAAAGCTATCATCTAAGTTCAGGTAATAGGAAAAAGAAATGGAATTTAGACCTTTATCACTAAGGGAAAGGAATATAAAAGTACAGAGGTTTTGCTGAAACTGTGCACTAGTCAGACCATAGTTGGATTACTGTAAATGGTATTTATTTAGATACATTTATAGACTGTGAATGGTTTTGGGTTCCATGTCTAAGGAAAGATATATTGACGTTAAAAGTAGTCCACAAAATGTTCACTAGGCTGCTATCAAGTATGGAGGGACACTGTTATGAGGAGACACTGATTAGATTGGGCCTGTACTCATTGGAATATCAAAGAATAAAAGTCAACCTTATTGAAATATACAAGATTCTCAAATGACTCAATAGGATAGATGCAGAGAAGTTGTTTCCCCTTGAAGGCAAGTCAAGGACCAGAAGGCACAATCAGAGAAGAAGGGGTTATGCATTTAAAACAGAAATGTAGAAAGATTTCTTCTCTCAGAGGGTAGTGAATCTGTGGAATTCTTTACTGCAAAGGACTGTTGAGGTTAAGTCATTTCATCATGGCCAGACTGATTTTTAAACACTAATGAATAAAGGATTATGGAGAAAAGACAGGAAAGTTGAGTTATGTGCTATTAGGTCAGACCACTAAAGATTGTGCATTAAATAGTGAAGTAGACTTGATGGGCTAATGGCCTACGTCTGCTCATATGTGCTACGACCTTATATACCTTGCTCAGCAGAAACTTACCAATAGCAGAAACAATTTTTTGCCTTGCATTCAGAACAGCAGTCTATTAAGAGTTGTTGCACTTCACATTTTATGCCCTTTCAGGTGGAATACTATTTTGCCATAAAGGAAAATTGTAGAGGAAGCATTGTTTAGTTATTTAAATGTAGCGCATCCATGGCCAACAAGGCCTGGAAGTCTCGCTAAGAAACCAGGTGTGTACAATAGATTAATGAAGTTTTTTTCATTATTAATAAATTAACTCTATTTTGTATTTGAAGGCTATATTGATTTCTGTGTTCAACTGGTTTGCACATTGGATCATTTAGCGTGATCCAAATCCATACACAGATTATTTTCATACAATTGCAATGGGCCTAGATATTGTATTCCAGAGAGACATAGGCCTGTTCTAATGCTGAAGGCATCTAATAAAGTTTGTGCTATAACCACCAAACCTGCTCTACTGGCCTGTTTACTACCATCCAACGCGGGTACTAGTCGTTGCCCCAGCCATTGCTTGTTAAGCCCAAGTAAAATGAAGACACTGCCTGAGATTTTGGAAAGAATCTGAGATGGAGACATGTAATCAAGTGCGATGTGAGTGATAGCTGGAAGTGACCTGCCTATTTAAGGTAAAGTAGGGATCATGCTCCTTTGCCTTCTGTCTTCACAACAAGATCAGTAAAAAATATAAAAATGCACCTTGCAGTCTCAACAGTTTCTTGAAGGATAGCATGTTGCAGTCATACAATTGTAAATGTGTGCCGTAGATTAACAAAGGTTTCTCATTACGTTATTAGACAAATTAACTCTGTTTCGCATTGGAAAGCAAGTCACCCAGCAGAAATAAGCATGTTCCTCTCCAAGACACTCACCATTCTGACTTGAAAATATATCGCTGTACTTTTAGTGATATTGGTTCAAAATGACGAAGAAAATTCGATGAAGGCAGAGTGGTGGATGTTGTCTATGTGGACTTCAGCAAGGCATTTGACAAGGTTCCACATGGTAGAAAGGTTGACAAGGTCAGATCATATGGAATCCAGGGAGAGTAAACATTTCGATACAGAATTGGCTTGAAGATAGAGATGGAGGGTGGTGGTAAAGGGTTGTTTTGTTTGGACTGAAGGCCTGTGACCAGTGTGGCTGCAAGGATAAGTGCTGGGTTCACTGCTTTTTGTCATTTATGTAAATGATCTGGATGTGAATATAGGAGATAAGGTATGTGTACAGATGACATAAAAATTGGTGGTGCAGCAGACAGTGAAGAAGGTTATCTCAGAGTACAACAGAATCTTGAGAAGATGGGCCAAGGAGTAGCAGATGGAGTTTAATTTAGACAAATGTGAGGTTTTAGAAAGGCAAATCACAGCAGGACTTGTGCACTTAATGGTAGGGCCCTGGAGAGTGTTACCAAACAAAGAGATGTTGGGATGCAGGCCCATAGTTCCTTGAAAGTGGAGATGTAGGTAGATAGGGTAGTGAAGAGAATGTTTGGTGTGCCTTTATTGGTCAGTACATTTGGTATAGGAGTTGGGATGTCATGTTGTGGCTGTACAGAACATTGTTTAGGCCATTTTTGGAATATTACATTTAATTCTGGCCTCGCTGCTACAGGAAAGATGTTATAAAAGATATAAAAGGGACCTAAGGTGCAACGTTTTCGCAAAGAGGGTGGTTCTTATATGGAATGAGCTGCCAGAACAAGGGATGGAGGTGGGTACAATTTCAACATTTAAAAAGCATCTGGAAGGATATATGAATAGTGTTTAGAGGGTTATAGACCAAGTAAATGGGACTAGATTAATTTCGGTTATGTGGTCAGCTTGGACGAGTTGGACCAAAGCGTCTGTTTCCATGCTGTACATCTCTGTGTAATCTAGGATCCCTAAGATCCTAGAATTCTATCCCTATAACAGTTGCTGGTTATAACTGTTCAAGAAGGAAGCCCACCACCACCTATTCACGGGCAAATAGGGTCAATAAATACTATCCAACCACTGACATCCACATCCAATGAATTAAAACAAAATCACCTTGGTAATTTTTTAGGCACATGTTTTACATCTGCAAAATTTGCATGCCATCAAAGAATGTCTAGACTAAAATATATGAGGAGGGGTCACCATGTCCGAAACGTTAACTCTGTTTTCTCCTTCACAGATGCTGCCAGACCTGCTGAGCTTTTCCAGCAACTTTGTTTTTGTTCCTGATTTACAGCATCTGCAGTTCTTTTGGTTTTTCTCTAGACTAAAATGCCCTTGTATGCCCATTATACCTCTAGTGGCTTTGATTTTTTAAAATTATATAAAATGAATAGACACGACACAAAAGACATGTTAAGTCTAGTGAAAACCAGAAAATGAAGTATTTTTGGAACATTATGGCCAAGTAGCTGGGTTGACTGCTCGCTGTAGTTTTTCAACTGGTAGAATGTTTGATTTTATTATAAGTCATGATTTTCCAATAGTTCATTGCTCAAGTTAGTATTTATTTCAGCATTTTGAAAATGTTAACACTATTGTGCTATCGGTTGGTTCTAGGAGTCGTTTAACTTATTTGGCTTGGAAGCTGTTTGCAATGCAGGAAAATGTCAACAGTAGAGGTTCAATTCCCACATCAGCTGAGTTCACTATGAAGGTCCCACCTTCTTAACCTCACTCCTCACCTGAGGCATGGTGACCTTCAGGTTAAACTCATCACTAGTTGTCTCACTCTAATAACACACCAGACCTCTCAGCCTACAGTTATAGTGCTAAATTATGTTTCATAAATGTATGCACATTCTGAACTTCATGTAAAATTGTTGATGAAGAAATTTTACATGTTATTTTACCTTTACATCATTGTACTGCATTGTGGTATTGTCTGACTTATTGATTTCTACAATGCAGCTATCTGTGTGCCTTCGAGAGCAGTTTTACGAATGATAACCTAGAGTAAGATTGGTTTGTTTTCATGCTCCAAGATAGCATCTTTGAGTTTTCCTGATATTTGTGTTTAAATACCAGTGGATTCTTGGCCTGGCCTAAAAATTCCCTGGTTCGGAATTTTTCGATTAAGATAGGAACTATCAGTTTGAAGACAGTAATGCCAAACCTAGATGTAGGTAGTTTATTTATATATCTTAGCATATAATTACAAGAAGAGCCTTTTGTTGCCTCATGAATTCTGGACAAATGGAACATATCATTGTATTTGTACAGCAGTCTACTTTGTTTGAAATGGTAGTTTCAAAATTCCCAATGCCAGAACAACACATAACTGACCCCAAAATATACACTGACATTAGACTCCGCTTATTAACTTAACCAGGAGAATCCAAAGTATTAGTTGAAGCTCAGTAAACTCATTATTGTAGCATTATATAGCACGAGTGAAACACTTTGCTAATTATCTTGAGCTCAGTTAGCAATATTGATTTTAAAATACAGCTTGTCTGAAGCCACAATGTAAAACAAACCATGTGATATTGTAATAAGTAACAGGAAATAGGAAATTCATAGTCTTGATGGCTAGTTTGTTCTGAAGTAGCTCATTTCATCTATGTAGTGGTGGAATCACTAATATTTCTCTTTACTTTTCTGAAGGAAGTGAATGAAATAGAAGATCGTAGGCTTTTTTGTTATTTATTTATCCATCGGATGTAGTTATTGCTGGTTAGGGTGGCATTTATTGCTCATATCTAATTGCCCTTAAGGTGGCAAGCTGCCTTCCTGAATTGCTACAGGTTGCTTACTTTCCTTAATGAAAGCAATATACTGCTGATGCTGAAAATCTGAAACAAACAGAGAATTCTAGAGAAAATCAGCATGTTCGGCAGCATCTGTGAAGAGGGAAATAGACTTAATATTTTGAATCCAGTATGACTGTTCTTTAGAACTGAGTTAAAAAGAATCATTCTAGCAAAAGGGCAGTTTCTTTTTAAGTGATGGACATCTTTCCATCTCTGGCCTGATGACGCCTTAAGCTATTTTAGCATCATCAAAGTAGTACAAGTCAAAATAAGTCAGTCCAATGTGATTTAGGGATAGATAGTAACAGTTTACTTCTGAACTCAACCTGCTTCAGGCCCCCGGCCACATGTTTTTTCTGTGGGTCATTAAAAACCCAAATCAACCATAACCAGAAATTATCTCACATGGTAGCTATTGTGCCATTTGCTTATGTCACATGATGTCTTCGAAAGACTGTATTTAGCTCCAAATTACATTCTGACTCTTGTTTTAAGAAAAAAAAACAGAACTTCACTGCATCAAAAAACAAAACCTGATTTATCCATACTTTAGAATACAAATCCCTAAAATAATAATGTATGAAAATGTTTCATTGCAAACATAAATAACTGACTCCAGAAGACAGGAGTAAGGATGGAAACTTGACAAGAAAATGTAAGGGGAAAAATAAAGTTGGGGGTTCCTCTGCACTATCTGATGAACTATTTTCAAACTTTGATAACTTTAGATTTTCATGCCATGATTTTCCCTTAAAATGTGCTTTACAATTCAACACTTTTCTCGAGATCAATTACAGTATATTTGTTGAAAAGATACTGTCACAATTTGCATTAATAACAATTCCTTCACAGTATGTTGTTGTGTATTGGGTGCTGTAAGGGGTTTGAAAATCATATTCTAGCACTCAAATTCCCATATGCCCCCTTACAACCACAGAGAGTGCCTTCAGAGACCGAGCAGCAAGTCAGTTAAACTTCCTCTCTGTCAGAAATTGATGCATACCGTTAAGAACTGAATCTGATACGAAGTAATTTGATCTGCAAGTTAACTTAGGCAATGTAACGTGGTCTGATTCAACTGATAAAAATTGTTTCTCAAGTTCTCCATTTATAAATTCCAATCTGTGTCTGAAGTGATTTCAGCCAATCAGCACCCTGTGCAACTGCTTTGATATTAATGTTTGTCAATAATAATCCTGAGCAAGTCCACAATATTTAAGATGAGAAGGATCGAATTGGATATAAATACAAAAGGCCTATAAATGGAAAATAGAGGGTGCCCCAGCACACAGTGTACTTTCAAACAGCAGTTGTATCCAGAAACTTAAAACAGTGCCCATGCAGGTGAACAAATAATAATGTTAAGTCTCATTTTTATTAAAGCTCGGCTCTAAAGGAGAGCTTTGTATGATGGGCAGATATCACACATTTGCAACAGTGTGGGAGACGCTTCAAATTCCCAGAAGCAGCTTTTATGTCCACTGGGAACCAAACAGAAGATTTCTGTTGCTGGAATTATTGTTGGCAGAAGACAATGGGTGGCATCCCAATGCAAATCATTTAGATTGATAAGATTACATAATTGAAAATGGGGCTACTCCACCCTCATACTGTGGTTTAGAGAAGAAATTCCATTGCTCCGGTAAGACCAAACCAGGCACACTTGAACTTTACTTTTCACAGCCTTGTGGGGAGTCTCTTTAAAGATGTTACTGAGTAATGTAAGGGATAACTTTTTTTGGGTGTGTTGCTTCTGTTGTACTTGGAGGAAAGAAATTACTTTAATGTAGCGCTTTTTGCAACCTGAAGATGTCCCAATGCACATTAGAGGCAATAAACGGGACTGAATGTTCGGAAGTGCGCAGCTAAATAGCAGTAATACTTGTAAAACTGGACTATTCTCATCACCAATTGTGACACAATAAGTCATTTGGTGGAAGAAGGATTTCTGTGTCAAAGGGAGGGGCTTTTTGTGCTTGCGATGAATTAATTTCCCTGAAATGATGTAAAAATCCTGACTTCTTGTCATATCACCCTCCTCCATGTTTCTGTGGTGCGCAGTTGAAAGCAAGTGAAAAATCCTTGAGTCTGTTGGTAAATTACTAAGGTACGTAAAAATTGAGTGAGTAATTGTTTCATCTCTAATTTCTGGATGTTCCAGCAAGGGGCCTATTTCCTGACCCCTCGGCAACTCATAAAGTTGTCCAAGATGAGAGCACAGCAGGAAGAGGTTTTTCCCATGAAATTACCAAGTTGGAAAGATTTTGATCAGTTACACTGAAGTGCTGCAACTACAGCCATGAGAGGATACGGTTCAAAGTATTTCTTCCAGCAGAGATTGCAATCACTGATGATTGCTGATATTTTGGAAGATACTTACCGTCTGTCTAACAGGTCACTTGCCTTTGGTTGCATTTTTCTGCTGCCTTCTCTTAACATGGTATGGGAGCAGCTTCTACAGCTCCACATCTTACCTCTGATAAGGGACAAGAATGACCACATCATTATTAACAGCTGCAGAATCACAGCAGTGTAGATGGAGACTGAGATCTAGCTGGTACAATGTAAGAAGCCTCCCCAGAATGGGATCTACCAGAGGAGGATTAGCTCCCCTGACTGGCACTTTTGGCACCTGCAGCTTCCTGAAGCAAGATGTTCTTCCCAGTTGAGTGGGTTAGCACACCTTGTCAATGACCGACAAGACACTTTTCACTGGATCGTTCCAAATCCATCTATGCCTAAGCTGCCTGCTTTCTTTTGAAAGCAGAGAGGTGTGAGTGTTTGTAAGGGCTTGTACAGAGAGGAGGAAAGATAATTGTTTGTGAATGGTAACTATGAGACATGATGCGAGAGGAAATGAAGATGAAGGTAAATGTTCGTGTTGGCATTTTAGGGAGGGTACTGTGAGGTGCCTGTATGGAGAGAAATAAGTTCAGCTTTATGGTGTGTACTTCTGAGGAGAGCTGTGCAGGAGAAAGCTCGGAGTCCCAACAGGCAAAGTTTGGGGCATCTCATGCAAGAATCTTAATCCACTCATATTTCCTGTCTTTGTGAGGTCCTGAAATGTGTTCCTACACCCTGTCCTGGTTGAGAGACCACATGTGTGATGCCTACTTCTTTGACCACTTCCAATCAAACTTGACATAACAAGGTGTGGAGCTGGATGAACACAGCAGGACAAGCAGCATCATAGGAGCAGGAAAGCTTGACGTTTCGGGCCTAGGCCCGAAACATCAAGCTTTCCTGCTCCTATGATGCTGCTTGGCCTGCTGTGTTCATCCAGCTCCACACCTTGTTATCTCGGATTCTCCTGCATCTGCAGTTCCTATTATCTCTGATCCAATCAAACTTGTTTAGTTAGAGACCTTGCCCTCTTACTATCATCCTTGGCAAAGATCACACTGCAGAAGGACCTATAGGTAAGAATGAAAGGCTTGATGAGCAGCCTTCCCAGGCATCTGTACCATTCCTCAGCTTTCTGTAGCCTCAAAATCCAAGTACTGCTAAGCTACTCTACACCATTCTGTTGGTACCTTTAATTGGAAATCCTTATTCTGACAGTGAATGATTTCCCTCATCAGTCCTCTATAATAGATTGGGCAACCTGAGAAGAGATGCTAATCTTTATCTAAGTTAAAGCTAAGGTATTTCATTAGTAGATCAGGTTCCAACCTGGAATGCTCCGCAGTTCTAGCAGCATGGTGCAAGATGGCCAAAATTCCTGCGTGATCAATCGTCTTGCTCTGCCACTGACCAGATCCCCAACACGACCCCATCCCATGATCATCATGATGCTATCCCCTCCGCTGTGTTCACGATGTTCCAGTTGTTAGTTGTGAACTTCTCCTGCAGAAAGGAAGTGGAAGTGTGAGAATGAGCCTCGAGAATGGATTCAAGCATGTTTATCTCAATGCGGAATAATACTGTTGGTGTGAGAAAGTGAAGATGTGAATGAAGAGAGCATTGGTAGTAGAATTATGTTATTAGGAGCAGTGGTGGATGCAATCAGGTAATATGCATTAGATAAACAAAAACAGAAGTTGCTGGAAATGCTCAGTAGGCCTGGCAGCATCTGTGAAGAAAGATTGCAGTTAACGTTTTGGGTCCGGTGACCCTTCCTCAGAATGCATTAAGTAAATTTGAGTGCTGAAGCAGCAGGAAGTTTAGTGTCAAGCAGAGTCTTGTAAGATGAGTTGTGCGTCACCCCTTAGCAATCCTGGTCATGTCACGGAGTTATTTTGAAAATTGTAGCCAGGTCTGTGAACAGCTAATAACAATGCTAATCTGCACTATTACATTTTCTCCTGACAGCAGTTTGTCTGGATACCTTCCTGCTTCTTGGGGGAAAGGGATATTGTTCAACCTGCCAACCTCCCCAACCAAAATGTCCAAAACCACATCCAAGGACTGCAACACATTCAGTTTTTTTTCAGCTTGGCATTGGGAAAATGGCAATAACAGTAAAGCGCACTTGCCGTTTAGTACAGCCAGTTATATATAAAGAGCCACAATATTTCCTCTTGTTTTGTGCAAGACACCAATTGATAGTAGTAATCATGAATAATATTGACAGCATCCTTATTTAGTGGTAATGAGGGCTGATGACCAAATTTGCTTACTGAATGCTATTGCACATGCTTGATACTAAAACAAAAACAATGCTCACCAAATTATTTAATACAGTATCACTCAATCACTCCAAGATGAAAACTGGATTAAGGCTGCAGGAAGGTCTGGGAAAGGATCATTTCATTGAATCTTGAGATGAGTATTAATGAACTATCAGGTCAGCATTGATATTGTGTAATTAGAATCAAGTATCAACAAGACTAGGTATGAAGACACAGATTTTCTTTACTAAAGAACATTTTAGTGAAATCATCAAGATTTTTACTGCAATTTTATAGCTCAGATGGTTATTTTTCATGGTGCTGACCCAAAAATTGCCAATATAATTGGATGCAATTTCATTGGTGAGGTTTAAACTAACAAGTTCTGAATGGTTCCTCCACTACACAGCTAATCCACAGTCTCATAGGGAGGGTATCTGGAGAATTGACCATAGTAACCATCCTTTGGCAGAGATGTTGGAATTATACTTCCACAGCTGCATCCATGAAGCTTGCTTGGCACTGCTGCAATACTGCACAATATTTCTTCACTGGAGAATTTTTGAGAGGCAGAGATTAGTCTCCTGTGTAAAAACTGCATCAAATAATGGAAATTGCACCTCTATTGAACAAACTGTTAGCTGGAGTGGGTCGATATAACAAAATCCGGCTGATTCAGCTGCACCCAAGCCTTCTGGTTTCAATAAATGCGAGTCAAAAATAAAAAAAAAAGCACATTTCAATGAAGTGATATTATTTTTAATTATCAAGAATGATAGAATAGCTCCATCTGCTGGGGACATAGAACAACCTAAATTCATAAATTTTCACGCGCAGCTTATATTGAGTGGCCATGCACAGTACATTCTGCAGACAGATGACCAAAGGCTCGGAGTGAAATAAACAGTAAGGTTGTTGACTTGCTCGCCAAGCTAGCTTGTTTTTGTTCTGACATTTTGTCACCATGCGAGGTAACATCATCAGTGAGGCCTCCAACAAAGCAATATTGTTCTACTGCGCTTGGAATTTACACTGTGTGGTCCGTTATGGTGAGGAGTGTCATTTCCGGTTTTGATCTGTGTGGATTTGTATGTAGGGTCCAATTCTATATATTTGTCAATTACATTATGGTACCTGATACATAATGCAATCAACAAACATGTAGAATTGGACCCCACATACAGAACGAAGCATGAAATGACACTAGTCCCCATAACGGACCAGAGAGTATAAATTCCAAGCGAAGTAGAGCAACATTGCTTCATCGGAGACCTCGCTGATGATGTTACGTAGCATGTTGATGAAACATCTGAACAAGAACAAGCCAGCTTGGCGAGCAAGTTAACAACCTCACCCACAACCGGAGCTACAAATCTTTGCTAAAACTTGAAATAAACAGTAATTATGAGCAGCAGAATATTTTTATGCACCTACAGCAACAAGAAGATTGAATATTGTAAACCTATAAGACCTCTAAATGACTGTGGTAAGGATGAATGCAAAGTCTATTTCTAGTTTTCCTTAACTGCAATTAAGAATTAGTGTAATTGTCACTGAAAATGGCCACCTCCTAATTTGTACCATTCAGAGTTTATAGAGAGGAGAAGCTAAAAGTAACAACACAGATAGAGGCAGAAATTGAGTTGTTGTTTGACCTCAGTTTATGTTATTGAATCCCCCATTTGTTCCAGTAGGATCTCTGGTCATTTAAAAACTGAAAGAACTGCGGATGCTGTAAATCAGGGACAAAAACAGAAGTTGCCAGAAGCTCAGCAGGTCTGGCAGCATCTGTGAAGAAAAAAATCAGAGTTAACGTTTCAGGTCTGGTGACCCTTCATCAAAACTTTCCCTTGACTTGATCGAGAACTCTGAGGAAGGGTCACCGGATTCAAAGCAGGTCTGGCAGCATCTGTGAAGAAAAAAATCAGAGTTAACATTTTGAATCCGGTGACCCTTCCTCAGAGTTCTCGATCAAGTCAAGGGAAAGTTTTGATGAAGGGTCACCGGACCTGAAACGTTAACTCTGACTTTTTTTCTTCACAGATGCTGCCAAACCTGCTGAGCTTTCCCAGCAACTTCTGTTTTTGTCTCTGACCATATATGTTGAGGTCTATCTGAAAAGTAGAATAGTAGGCATTTCAGTGTAGTTTGTAGTTAAGCTGTTCATACAATATTGTTCCCAATACAAGCTTGTTTCAGAGCATTAATAAGATAATTAAAAGAGAAAAATGATGCATTGTAGTCTGAAGTGATTTGTGCCATAAATGCATGTATGAGTGCGGATTATACATTATCAGTTATAGCTATCTTACTTCAGTTTTCAATATTCTACTATACTTTCAAAATGACATTCATTAGTAATGATAATTATAAATTGGCCTAAAGGGCTGAATATTGATTTTTTTGATGTTTCAATTTTGTCAAGTCTCATTGAGAGTGAGTCTCCATGAGGTCTAGTGAGATTTCTCATCGTATCTTACCTAACTTGCCTTATTAACTACCAATACTCCCCAATGGTACCCCCTTCATCTGATTCTAGCCCCATTCTACCACTCACTATACCCAGAATAACTTGCCACTGCTGGGATATTCCAGAACGGACTGTCAGTCAATAGCTCCAGTGCACAGTTCCTGACATTCCCCCTAGGTAGGGGAGAGAAGGGAAGATTGGCACCCAGCTTTGCAAGCCGGGTCCTAGAGATTCTGGTGGACAGGGTGGTGCAGGAGCAATGATATCCTCTTCTCCTAGGCTTGGCAGTGGAGGCCACAATACCAGACCATTGACTGTCTGTTCTGAGTTTCCCACTTGGGTCAGTGCAGTCTTAACCATCTGGAGAGATCCGCAGCAATGTAGAAAAAGGTAAATGACCTTCTTCACACCACCAGCATAAGAACAACTATCTTCTCTCCGATACCTCTCACTCATTGTACCTGAGCTCCTGTACACACCTCCCACCGAGACTCATGCTCTACCACTCTCACCATTGCCTGCAATATCTTCCCTGTCTCGCTGTCACCCACCCCAAACCACAACACAACTGACCCTGTACGCCCTCTGTGGTGCTCAGGACACACTTCCCCACCTGAACCAAAAGTAATGGCTGTGTTATTTACTTCTATCTCCCTTAACATATGTCTCATTCCAGGAAAAAAAAACTGCTCACAATAGGACACCAACAGTCAAGAGTGGTGGGCTGCTTAACATTTGCCCCCTCACCCCTCATGAGGAGGGCATCCTGACTCTAATCACACTGAGTGGCTGACTGTCTATTTCCAAGCGCCTGTCGGAAGTTGCCCTTGGCTTACTGCCCTTCAGAACCTTCACAAGCTTTCTGGCTTCATGCCTGCCCTAATTGGCACAGCAATCAAAGTACAATAAGAATAGTATCTGTGGCTGAAGGGCAAGATGTAAAAAGGCAAGGATGCTACTTGTAACCATGGAGGCTTAAAGCAAGTTAAGTGCTAAGTGAGCATGTGAGCTGCCCAGCGATGCAGCCTGGTCCGTTCTAAGAACTAGGTGTGTGTGCTGCAGCATTACAATCACAGTTGCTGGTGCAGCATTGGAGTGCAGAAGCATATTGTAAGTCAAATGGAGATGGGCCATAAAGATTCTTACAGGCTGACACATACTGGATTCCAATGCGCATGGACTAGGATGCATGTTGTTGGTGCCCACTGTGCATGCACTGAGATTTTAATACCCTGTATTCAACATGGAGGAATTTCAAAGAAAGTGGTGAATTTAAGTCACCAAATTTTTACGCTGACTTCCATGTCAAGAATTCTCTGAGTCCTATTTTGCTTATGGCAGGTGGTACGATAGCAAGCTGTATATTAATGAGGCATGATGTAGTCAAAAAGATCATTAACAAACAATATTCATCCCTAAGCAGGGAACTTGCCACTGCCTAGCAAGAATCTTGCCTTGACTTCCAGAACTTAGCTAAAATATGCAACAAGTTGTTCCTGACATAGAAGTAGTCCTTGTTGGATTTCTCAAGTATTTTTGCTGTATTTCTCACCGTAGCTCATGTCAAGCAGACCTCAATAAGATTCCACCCGTAGACTTTTTTGATATAGGTTACTCTGCAAAAGTGCTGTTCCATATAAATGGATTTACAATTTTTTGTTTGCCCACTATTGCGTTTTTCTTATTGTTTCGGTTGTCCTTGCAGACCAGTTTCTTGATGAGTTAGGTGATCATGGCTTCAATCAAAAGGTTGTTCTCTATGAGTTTAATAAGTTAAACTCCAAAATATATATGCTAGGACTTCCTCAAACTTTATCTTTTGCCAGTATGCCTAAATATTTTAGCCCTACCAAAGGTTTTTGTGCTGCTACAGATAGACAGTCGTTGTAAACGGGCAAACAGAATTTCTTCTGTGTAAATTTCTGATTCACTTGGTTTGGGCATGCTTTGCAATGGTAATAAAACCTATGTACATTTTAGGCACCTGACACAGTGGCTCAGTGGTCAGCACTGATGCCTCGCAGTGTCAGGGACCCAGGTTCAATTCGACCGTCTGGCGTCTTTCTGGAATTTGTACATTCTTCCCTTGTCTGCTTGGGTTAACTCCGGGTGCTTGGGTTTCCTCCCACAGTCCAAAGATGTGCAGGTTAGGTGGATTGACTGTGATAAATTACCTATAGTTTCCAGGGATGTGCAGGTTAGGTGGGCTAGTCATGGTTAATATGGGGATAGGGTAGAGTGGCTGGGTCTGGCTGGGATACTCTTTGGAGGGACCATACAGACTCAATGAACCAAATGGCCTCTTTCTGCACTGTGGGGACTCTGATTCTATGACAGTAAGCAAAAACATAGTTTTGAAAGTAGCTTCCTCTTAAGAGTTATTCTGGCACTTGCTTTCAAGCGTTTATTTTATTAAATGGTTTGATATGTTTACAGAATCTTTTGAATGTGTACTCCAATGATATTGTAAGTAATTTGATCCTCTTTTCCAGTTTGATTTGATTTATTGTCACATGTATTTCTTACAAATACAGTGAAAAATGTTGTGTAGTGTTGCCCTCTCTGGTGCCATTTTAAACCACACAAAATAAACCAAAACACAGAATATAAAGTCAGAAAAATAAAACAATAATGTCATTTTATAGTTTATCTCAATGAAGCTAGATGGCCTTTGGAACAGCTCCCACTTCTAGCTCAGCTATGAGCCCAGACCAAGGCTCTTCCATCCTCGCATCCCTGCTGCTGAACTGACTATACTGCTGCAGATGCACTTTGCCACACCACCAGCATCGTTGGAATAAAGGGTCATCACTCTCCAGCGCTATCTTATCCCCACCAACACCACCAATGCCATGAGTTGACACTAGGCCAACCTCACTGATGCAGCCTCTGCTAGTGCCGCAGGTTCCTGCACCGGGACCAAAATTGCCATCACCACCACCTCCGCCATCAGTGCTCAGGGTCTAGCTGCCAATCTGGAGCCTTGGCTCAGCCTGCGAGTCTGGACCAGAGAATTAAGCCTGTGCCCTGCTTCTCATTTGCTGGGAGACCTCGGGATATGGTGGACCCATATCCACCTCATCCTGGCACTACTGCTGCCTTCTTTGTCATTTACTCAGCCTTGCAGGTCCCTGGGCTCGCGCTGCCAGTCCACCATTCCACTCAGGGGCCCACTCTCACTGATGCCACAGCAGATCCTGCTGCAACCGAGATGAAAAGAGGAAAAGAGGAAAGTCTTTTTAAAGAAAACAAAGTGAAAATAAGAAGAAAGAAGAAAAGAAAAGCAGTCAGAAGTGGACGTGCTCCGGGCTCAGTAGCCTGAATGCTGCTGTTCCGCTGCTGCCATCTTGAAACATCTAAATTAATTCACCTCCTACATATCCATGACCTTCTTGCCATCAGGAAGCCATATTTTATGATTGAGCCTATGATCACTTGACTGTACTAAGGTAGCAGCATCCTTTTGGGCAATGAGCCAATAACTACACATGGCTTAAGATCTCAGCACTCTGACAAATCTTATCTTCATTATCCAAGCAATCAAGCCAAATCAAGAAACTATTAAATCCAAATGTTTTAATATTACTATTACAATTCTTTTTGACGTTTGAACAAATTTAGGTTGAATCATAAATTAGATTCAATGTTCTCCGTAGTGATGTTTGTATTTCTTTTTACAATGTAACCATATTAGAGGGGATGTCTTATGCTGAAACTTTGCTGATATATATTTTGTTTTGTGGGACAGGCTGAAAGAATAGAAGAGATGTTTTCCAAATTAAGTTAATATTATTTGGTACTTTTATTTGTGAGTTTTAGTCATCTTTTCCATTACTTATGCTTGTTCCTTGAAGTCACAGACTTGTCGTTAAATTTATATAATCAGAATAACCTGCAGGCCACAGCGATCAATCAGCTAAATATTTGTTTGATTGACTGATTTTATTATTACATGTACGGAAGTACAGTGAAAAGCTTTGTTTATGAGCAGTACAGACAAATCATAGTAAGCAAGAATATACAGATCTTGGGGTGAAAATGAAAAACTTAGCCAGAGGCATACAGGTTATGTCGCACAGGGCGTGCACTAGGCAAGATCAACATTAACAAGATCAGCATTACTTGAAGTTAGAGACTCCATTCATCAGTCTTATAATGGCCTGGAAGAACCTGCTTGTACGTGTATGTTCAAGCTTCTGTATCTTCTACCTGACGGAAGAGGTTGTAGGAGAGCATTACTGGAATACGATGGGTCTTTGGTGATGTTTGCAGCCTTTCCATGGCAATGAGCTGTGTAACCGGAGTCCATGGTTCGAAACTTGGCTTCTGTGATGGTCTGGGCTGTGCACACCACCTTCTGTAGTTTCTTACAGTCGGGCAGAGCAGTTGCCATACCAAGCTGTTATGCACCCAGACAGAATGCTTTCTATTGTTCATTTGTAGAAGTTGATGAGGGACCTTATGGATATGCCAAATTTCCTGAGCTGCCTGAGGAAGAAGAGACATTGTTGTGCCTTCTTGACTGTCACACCTATGTGGGAAGACCAGGACAGGTTTTCGGTTATCGTCACTCCTAGGAACTTGATGCTTTCAAACCTCTCAACCTCAGCTCCATTAAAGTGGATGAGGGCATGTTCTCCACCTTTCTTTCTGAAGTGAATGATCAGTTCTTCAGTTTTGCTGATGTTGAGAGAGAAGTTGTTCTCATTGCACCGCGTCACCAAGCCCTCTATCTCCTTTCTGTATTTTGACTTGTCATTGTTAGATATCCATCCAACCATGTTGGTATTGTTAGCAAACATGTAGATGGTGTTCATTTGGAATTTGGCAACACAGTCGAGGGTGTACAGGGAGTACAGTACAGGGCTGAGGACACAGCCTTGGGATCTCCAGTGTTATCATGGAAGAGATGCAGTTGTCTATCTTCACTGATTGCCGTCTATGGGTCAGAAAGTTGAGGTTCCAGTTGCAGAGGGCAGAGCCAAGACCAAGGTCTTGGAGTTTTGAGATCAATCTGAAAGGGATAATGTTGTTGAAGGCAGAGCTTTAGTCGATGAGCAGGATTCTGATGTAGGTGCCCTTGATGTCTAGATGTTCCAGGGATGAGTGCAGGGCTAGGGATGTCGACCTGTTGTGTTGGTTGGCAACTTGTAGGGGGTACATTTGCAACCACATATGTAAAATGTGAATTCTAAAACCGCACATTTGTGTGTTTTTTTAAACTATCTAATATCCTACGTTGCTGAGGACTTAGAAGTGATCAAATGCCCAGGATAAAGGGGAATGTTACATTAAAATAAATTATAATTGTTATACAGCTCTCATAGAGTTGGTGTAGTTCCTGTCCGAATGGCTACTAGTATCTATTCAGTACTAAAACTTGTACTCATATCTGTCTTCTGGCAATGTTATTTCTACGTTATGGTGAAAGGACATTTTTCACTGCTGGTCTTTCTACATTTAGACCCAATCCACCAACAGGCTTTAGCAAAGCTCCTTGTGAACAAAAACAGCAGTTCTTTTCAGGTTACTCCCACTTCCTTGTCATTATGTTATTTTCCTTCCTCCACTCCCTAAGTTGGTTGCCCTTTCATCCCAGGATGACTAAGATTAAAATATATGATAGATGGGAAACATGGGAATTTCTGAATGAGTTGGAAAATTAATCTATAAGGAAGTCAAAACCTCTCAAAAATAAATTCCTTCAAAATAGTAATCTGTCATTCAGTCTTCCTCAGGGAATAATCTAAAGGAGACATCTCATACTGACATGACACAGTTAGAAATGCAAAAAAAATTAAATATTGTTGACAGTAGTAAGCAGCACTGGGATAATGATAGATTGTGGAAGCAGTCATGCAGTACTAATCCTCAAATGAGAATCTTCAAGCTTATATCAGAAAGCACATAATGAGATTGCAAGCACTGATTGTTTGTTTATGGAGAGTTATAGTATGTTGTTTTATATCCCACCAAAAAATTAAAGGGTGGTAATGTTAAATGACTTGACAGTTCCAAAGAGCATACTCGACTTTTACAAACATTAACCTCTTCTATTAACAATCCCAAAGGGATATCTGAATCTCACCAAAAGTGTTCCTCGAACCCTCCATAACAGTGTCTGGATTTTTCCAAAATGGTAGCTGAGCTCTCCAAAGAACTCTGGTAGATTTAGACCTTTACCTCAAACTCATTGAGGCATAGATTTTTTGTTTCTTCGATGACAAAAAAATTGCTTCTGAATCAAAGCAGCTGCACTTTTAAATGTACACCAGTGTGTGAAACACTTCCAACCACTTCATTGCCATTCCACTCCACAATGAAAATGGATGCCACATTTAGGGAGGGGCTGCTGCACGGTTTTTACTAACATGTGTTACCTTTCAATTGGATGAAAATTGTTCCCACTCTTGCTTAATTTCCATTTCAGAGCTCCACACAACACTGGCTTCGTCTAGAGATAACACAGCATGGAGCCGGATGAACACAGCAGGCCAGGCAGCATCAGAGGAGCAGGAAAGCTGACGTTTCGGGTCGGCACCCTTCTTCAGAAACGTCAACTTTCCTGCTCCTCTGACGCTGCTTGGCCTGCTGTGTTCCCCCACCTCCGCGCTGTGTTATCTCTGACTCCTGCATCTGCAGTTCTTGCTATCTCTGCTCTGTCCTTACCTATTGTGCAATAGTGCATAGTGTATTTGCATAATTATCATAGGAATAGACCTTTGATGATTGAGGTCAAGAACCAAAAGCTGACTAAACATTGCTCCCTAAAAGCCAACTGTGAATTATTTCCTCTCTGTGTAATCTGCAAATCTTTCTAAATTACTAAAAGCCACAGCAATAAAAGTAAACCAAAATGAACATAGACCGAGGAATATATGATGAACTTCATGACGTTTTCATGCAATGTGTACTTTCTAACTCGGACTATGACTTCTGCCTGTTCTCTTTTGTCTGACAAATTATTCTGTGCTTGTTTTTGATGCCCTCCACACTGCCTAGGAGAAGAGGGGCTATTTAAAAAGTGAAACTTGCTCTGCGTATAACTCATAACTTTTGTAATTTGCAGTGTAGCTAAAATTAATTGAATATACCACAAGATATGTAAAAGCAAACAGTTGCATGGAATATGAAACTTAAAGAATAAAAGTAGACAACAATCTTTTATTGGTATTGTAGGAAACGTCAATACAGAAAATCTTAAATCAGAAATTTCCTAGTGTCAAAAGCAAAAAAAAATTGTAGTCCAAGAACACATTCTGATGGAAATCATGTGATCCCATTGAGTGGGATGCCTTCCATTGCGTAAGTGTTCTCTTTGTGATTTCCCTCCTTCCAACTGGAGCCTGCGCTAGCTGCTTCCTCTTCTGCTAAACACAATGGGGGCATTAGGCTATGGCTATTTCCATACCCTAGGCTCACGTGTCAAAAGTGCAGTTGGCTCCTTGGGATGCTATTACATATTTTTATTCTTTGCAGAGAAAGCACCCTGGGAAGACACTGCACTGGGAAAAAGTATGCTGACGCCTTTTCAAGTTGCATTTTGCAACATTAAAATGGAATACATGTTCATTAGTATTAGAGATTAGAGAGTCATATTGGGGAAAGGGCACTTAGTTAGTCTCAACTTATTCAATTAAATAATTATTCATATTGACTTGTAGGGCAAAATAAGTTGATGTGTTGTTGGGGTTTCTTCAGTGAATTGATGTCATTAATGTCCATGTGGTTACTGGATGTTTTTTCAGCACTAGAAGTAGTACACACATCAGTCTGATAACAACATTTTCTTTTACATTTTGATGAAAGGTTATTTTTCACTGCTTGCCTTTCTGTATTTGGACCCGATGCACTGATATGCTTAAGCAATGGACTTGACAAATAAGAATATCCCCCCCACCAGGTACATAAAACCAAAGGACCTGCAGATGCTGAAAATCAGAAACAAAAACAGAAATTGCTCAAAAACCTCAGCTGGACTGGCAGCCTCTGATTTGATTTATTGTTGCACGTACCTAAGTACAGTGAAAAGCTTTGTTTATGAGCAGTGCAGGCAGATCATAGTAAGCAAGGACATACAGATCATAGGACGCAAAAGACTTGGACAGAGTGAGGCAGATAGGTTACACCACATGGGATGTGCGTTAGGCAGGATCAATATTAACATGGTCAACATTATCTAAAGTTAGAGACTCCAATCATCAATCTAACAGTGGCAGGGAAAAAGCTGTTCTTGAACCTGTTGGTGCGTGTGTTCAAGCCTCTCTATCTTCTGCATGATGGATGAGGTTGTAGGAGATCATTACTGGGTTAGGATGGGTCTTTGATGACGTTGGCAGCCTTTTCACAGCAACGAGAGGGGTAAATGGAGTCATGCATGGTAGGTTGACCTCCATGAACGTCTGGGCTGTGCACATAACCTTCTGCAGTTTCTTACGATCCTGGGAGAGCAGTTGTCATACCAGGCTGTTATGCATCCAGACAGCATGCTTTCAATGGTGCATCTGTAAAAGTTGGTGAGGGTCCTTATGAACGCGCCAAATTTTTTGAACTGCCTGATGAAGAAGAGGCGTTGTTGTGCCTTCTTGACTGTCGCATCTACGTGGGAAGTCTAGGACAGGATGTTGATTATCGTCACTCCTAGGAACCTGACCCTCTCACCCCTCTCAACCTCAGCTCCATTGATGTAGGTGGGGGTGTGGTATCCTCCTTTCTTTCTGAAGTCAGTGATCAGTTCTTTAGTTTTGCCAGCATTAAGAGAGAGATTGTTCTCATTGTACCACATCACTAAGCCCTCTATCACCTTTCTGTATTCTGACACATCTTAGTTTGATATTTGTCCCACCGCAGTGGTGATGTCAGCAAATGTGTAGCTGGCACTCATTCAGAATTTTGTAACACAGTTGTGGGTGTACAGGAAGTTCAGTAGGGGGCTAAGGACACATCCTTGGAGGGCTCCAGTGTTGAGTGTTATTGTGGAGGAACTACAGTTGTCTATCTTCATTGCAGTCTATGGGTCAGAAAGCTGAGGATCCGGTTGCAGAGTAGAGCTGAGACCTAGGTCTCAGGGTTTTGAGATAAGTCTGGAGGGGATAATGTTGTTGAAGGCGGAGCTGTAGTTGATGAGCAGGAGTCTGACGTAGGTGTACTTGATGTCTAGATGTTCCAGGGATGACCGCAGGGCTCAGGATATGGCATCTACTGTGGTCCTGTTATGTCGGTAGGCAAATTGCATGGGATTGAGGAAGGCTGGGAGGCTAGAGTTGATGTGGGCCATAACCACTGTGAAGGGAAATCGGAGTTAAGTTTTCAGATCCAGTAACTTCTTCAGAACTGATGGTAGCTAGAAAAAGTTGATATTTATGCAGAAGATAGGTAGGGGGAGGGGTTGAGTAAACGACAGGTCGCGGTAGAGCACAAAGAGAGCAAAAAAACAATTGGACAGGCAAAGGAGTGGGTAAAGATCTGTCTGGGGCAATGAATAGCTACTAATGGGGACTGTTGGTACCTGACAAAGGGTTGGGTGTGGTAGCAGCCCATTGGATGACAAGGCCTGGTGCGTGGGGGTTGGGTAAGAACATGGGAGAAAGTGCCTCAAGCCCTAAAATTGTTGAACTCGATATTGAGTCAAGAAGAATGTAAGAGTCCCTAAGCAGAAATGAGATGCTATTCTTCCAGCTTGTGCTGAGCTTCGCAGGAGCACTATAGCAAGCCTGAGACAGAAATGTTGGTCAGGGAACACGGCAGTGTGTTGAAATGGCAGGCAAATGGAAGCCAAGGGTCTTTTATTTGTGGAGAGCACATAGGTGTTCTGCAAAACGGTTACCCTGTCTGCACTTCGCTTCCCCGGTGTAGAGGAGACCACATTGTAAGCTGCAAATACGTAAACTAAGTTGAGTGAAGTGCAGGTAAAGCACTGCTTCACCTGGAAGGTGTGTTTGGGACCTTGGATGGTGAGAAGGAGGAAGCAAACAGGCAAGTGTTATACCTTCTGCAATTGTATGGGAAGATGCCATTGGGCTGGGTGAAGGGGAAGGGTATGGTGGTGGGAGTGGGTGTGCGTTGAGAGGAGTGGACCAGGGTGTCCTGGAGGGAAAGGTCCCTGCAGACGTCTGACAAAGAAGGGGAGGGGAATATGTGTCTGGTGGTGGCATTCTGCTGGAGGTGGTGGAAATGGCAGCTAATGATCCAATGGATATGGAGGCTGGTAGGATAATTGGTGAGGACAAGGTGGACCCTATCGCTGTTTTGGAAGGAAAGAGAGGGGGCGAGGGCTGGAGGGCGGAAGATGTTTCGGACCTGGCACAGGACTCCATCTACAATGGTGTTGGGTAGTGCTCAGTTGAGGAAGAAGGTAGGTTTTTCAGAGGCCCGCTTGTCAAAGCTGGCCTCATCAGAACAGATGCAACAGAAATGGAGAAACTGAGATAATGGGGTAAGGACATGGGAGAAAGTGCCTCAAGTCCTAAAATTGTTGATCTCGATATTAGGCCCAGAAGAATGTAAGAGTTCTCAAACAGAAATGAGATGCTATTCTTCCAGCTTGTGCTGAGCTTCGCTTTACTGGAAGCAGGGTGTGAGGATGTATTGTCAAGGTAACTGTGGGTATGAGAAAGTTTGTCGCGGATACTGGTGGCTAGCCTATTGCCAGAAATGGAAACAGAGATGTCGAATAAGGGAAAGAAGGAGTCAGAAATGGACGAGGTGAAGGTGACAATTGGGTGAAAATTGAATGCAAAATAAATGAACCTGTTCCAATTCTGGACAAGAGAGGGAAGCAGCACCAATGATATCATCGGTATACCAGAGAAAACATTGTGGGTGGAGGTTGGAGTCTGACAGCACTTCATTTTCTGCTTGGGAACTCTGTAGGCTTCTAGGCTTAATATTAATAATTTTAGGGCTTGAGGCATCTTCTCCCATCACCTGACCCCACGCACCAGGCCTTGTCATCACATGGACTGCTTCTACATACAACCTATTGTCAACTACTCATATTCCCCATTAGTAGCTATTCATTTCCCCAGAATGACTTTTTCCCACTGCTTTGTCTGTCCAATTGTTTTTCTCTTTTGGGCTGTTTCTCTAGCTATTGTTTAGTATTCCTTTGTGTAGCTGTTCCTGCCCAACCCCCCCACCCCCCAGCCACCACCACCACCATTAACACCTCCATCTTCTGCATAAATATCAACCTTTTCCTAGTTACCATCAGTTCTGAAGAATAATCCCTGGACTCAAAACGTTAACTCTGACTTCTCTCCACAGTTGCTGTCAGACCTGCTGAGTTTTTCCCCCAGCAATTTCTGTTTCTGTTACTCCCTGATTCTCCCTGATAGTGTCAGTTGATTCCAGTTCTCAGAAATACAAGAGTTTCAGCCTGACTTGAAGATTTAAACCAGAATCTAGCCTGATGCCAGAATATCCCAAGGAAACTAATATAAAACTTAGGATAGATATTCTCCAAGATTCATGTAAGTAAAGTAGAAGCAGTGAAGAAATAATAGCATTGAAAAATATAAAATCTCCAGCAACAGATGGTTTTCATCTTAGGTTTTGAAATGAAATAGATGAGTACGTTACTACCATATGAGGAGTTATTTCCAAAGTGCTCTTGGTTGGGAACCATTCTTACAGATTGGGAAATTGTGCATGTCACTCTATTACTTAAGAGTGTCAGAGAGCAACTTCAGGGAGTCATAGATGAGTTAGTCTAATATCTGTTTCCGCAAAATCACTTTCATCTATAAGTAAATATAGAATGGCAAAACACTTTTGAAATGTTCAGTTTATCAGAGAGCTAGAATGGATTTGAAACGGCTAGGTCATGCTGATTAATCTGATTTGAGCTTTCACTGAAGTAGTGGACCATAGACTGTTAAAATGTTTGTTTTTTTATATGGACTACCATCTGATAAAGTCACTTCTAAGGGAAAGTGGGCTAAATTACAAACTCATGGAATTACAGATTGATTATGAACCTGATTAGGAAATTGGAGATAAAGAAGGAGGTACTTTGGAGGAGGTGACTGGTGGGGTCTAGCACAGATCCATTTTGGACTAGCACCGAATTAATAACAATTAAAATACTAGAACAGGAAGCCACATGTGCAAGTTCGTTAATGCCAAAGGGTTGTAGGAAATTACAAGTGTACCACAAAACTAAAATCACAAAAAAATATTAATAGTTTAAATGAAAAATCACTTATTTGTATTAACTTTAAGTAAGCTTTGGATAAATGTGTGAGGAAAAGAAGAATAAGGCATTGGAAAACAGGACATGAGGTTAATTGGACCAGCTGTCTGTGTACCTCAGGTTCACTGTGCTATCCTTGTATTTATTTCAAAATCTAACCATCTCCCCATGACATTCAATGACATGAAGATTGTTGAATTCCTTACTGTCAAGGATAGGTTGGGGGATGGGGGTGGTGGTATGGTAGGGAGGGGTGGTTACGCTGGTTGCCACTAAGTTCTGTGGCTACAAAGGCAGGTCAACAAAACAAAAGAGACAGCGAAAACTGCAGATGGTGGCGTCAGAGACAACGCAGTATTGAGCTGGAGGAACACAGCAAGCCAGGCAGCATCAGAGAACAGGAAAGGAAAGGTCCCGACCCGAAATGTCAACTTTCCTGCTCCTCTGATGATGTCTGGCCTGCTGTGTTCCTTCAGCTCCATACTGTGTTGTCTCAACAAAACAAGATCTGTGTTGTCGCATCTGGCAGCTGTGGTTCAACATCAGGACAGGGCGCCACAGAAATTATGTCTTGACTGACACCCATTGTTTGGAAAATGCTGGAATAATTTAAAAGAAATTCTTAACAATATATTTAGAAAATCATAGTATGATCAGAAAATAAATCAGGTGATTTATGAAAGAGAAATTACATTTAGAAACATGGAAGATAGGAGCGGGAGGAGGCCATTCAGCCCTTCGAGCCTGCCCCGCCATTCTTCACGATCATGACTGATTGATTGTCCAACTCAATAGCCTCACCCTGCTTTCTCCCCATAACCTTTGGTCCCATTCACCCCAAATGCTATATCTAGTCCCCTCTTGAATACAGGCAGTGTTTTGGCACCAACTACTTCTTGTGGTAATGAATTTCACAGGCTCACCACTCTTTGTGTGAAGAAATGTCTCCTCATCTCTCATCTCTATCCTAAAACGTCTACCCCGAGTCCTCATTCTGTGACACCCCAGTTCTGGACACGCTCACCATTGGGAACATCCTCCCTGCGTCTACCCTGTCCAGCCCTGTTAGAATTTTATAAGACTCCATGAGATAATCCTTCATTCGTCTGAACTCTAGTGAAAACAATCCCAACCTAGTAAATCTCTCCTCATACGTCAGACCGGCCATCCCCAGAATCAGCCTGGCAAACCTTCACTGCACTCACTCTAGAGCAACGGCATCCTTCCTCAGAAGAAGATACCAAAATCGCACACAATATTCCAGGTATGGTCTCACCAGGCCCTACGTAACTGAAACAACACATCCCTGCTCCTGTACTCAAAACCTCTTGCAATGAAGGCCAACATACCATTTGCCTTTTTTACCGCCTGCTGCATCTGCATGCTTATCTTCAGTGACTGGTGCACAAAGACGCCCAGGTCCCACTGCACACTACCCTCTCCCAATTTACAACTATTCAGGTAGTATTCTGACTTCTTGTTCTTGCTTCTGAAGTAAATAACCTTACATTTTTCCAAATTATACTGCATCTGCCATTGATATGCCCACTCACCCAACCTGTTGAGATCATGCTGAAGGATCTCTGCATTCTCATCGCAGTTCACCCTCCCACCCAACTTGGTATCATCTGCAAACTTGCTGATGTTACATTTTGTTTCCTCACCCAAATCATTAATATGTGTTGTGAACAGCCAACACTGAACCCTGTGACACCCATTAGTTACTGCCTGCCAATTTGAAAATGACCCGTTAATTCCTACTCTTTATTTCCTCTTTGCCAACCAGTTCCCTATCCATCTCAATTCACTTCCCCCAATCCCATGCACTTTAATCTTGCACATTAATCTCTTATGTGGGACTTTGTCAAATGCTTTTTCAAAGTCCAAATATACTACGTCAACTGGCTCACCCTTGTCAACTCTACTAGTTACATCTTCATAGAATTCCAACAACTTATTTGACAATTAATTATGCTTTTTTTTCCTGGATGTTTTAACTCACAGAGGAGATAAAGGAATCCAGTAGATGTTATGTATTGGGAATTTCAGAATGTCATTAGATGAAGTATCAGACAAAATGTTAATATGCAGCATAAGGGCTCATGGAGTCTGGGACGATATATTGGAATGAATGATGATGGATTTTTCTGTCACTATGGTGGATAAATGTACAGCAAGGAGACCAGATCTAAGACTGGCTGCACTTCTAAAGAGGGTGCAGTATGAGAGGGACCTGGGTGTATTTGTGCACAGATCATTGAAGGTGGCAGGACAGGTGGAGAGCAGTTAATAAATCATACAGTAATCTCTGATGTTGAACTTGTGCAAACACTTGTTAGACCTCAGCTAAAGCGTAATGTACAGTTGTGGGTGCCATAACATAAGAAAGAAGTGAATGTGTTGGAAAGATTGCAGAAGTGATTTACAAGAATGCTTCCAGGAATGGGAAACTTTAGTTATGAGGATAGTTTGAAGAGTTTGGGAATTCTAGAGAGAAGCAGGCTGAGAGGAGATTTGATAGATATTTTCAAAATCATGAGCAGGCTGGATAGGGTAGATAGGGAGACAATGTTCTGCTCATAAAAGGAACAAGAATGAGAGAGGTTTGATTTAAGAAGCAAGATGTCAGAAAAAGCTTTTTTACTCAGCTAGTTGTTAGGGTATGGAATGTAGTGGAAGTGGGCTCAACTGAGGCATTTACGTGGGCATTTAATTATTATTTGGAAAGAAATGGTGTACAGAAACGGGAAAAAGCAGGAGATTGGCTTTAGGTAAAAGAACTGGTTCAGGCATAATGGACTAAATGTCCCATTTTTGTACCGTGACAATCCTGTCATTCTGTGATTCTCTTATTAACTGTTTAGGTTAGTGTTGCCTAACGTGTTGTTAAGTCAACTCTTGATATGCAGATTCAATTACAAGTGTTACATATAAAATCATTTCAGGAGCGTGGGTGTAAGAACTGACTTGGCCAAAGGGGTCAGTCTCTTTTTTTTTTCCTCAAATGTTGTGATTGCTTGCTGACAGAATTCTCCATTTGGTTCTGTCCTGGGTTGTTAGACCAATGTAATAGGATCTGATGAAGGGTTTAGGCCCGAAACGTCAAGTTTTCCTGCTCCTATGATGCTGCTTGACCTGCTGTGTTCGTCCAGCCCCATGCTTGTTATCTCGGATTCTCCAGCATCTGCAGTACCTTTTATCTCTAGTAGGATTTAATGTTTTTTTTTTAATTCACTCATGCGATGTGGGAGTGGGCAATGCTGGCTTGCCAGCATTTATTAGCCATCACAGGTTACCCTTGAGAAGTTGGAGGCGAGTTGCTTTCTTGACCTGCTGCAATCCATGCACTTTATGTAGATCCATAATACCCTTAGGGAGAGCATTCCAGAATTTTAACCCAGCAACTGTGAAAGAACGGTGATACATTTCTAAGTCAGGATGATGTCTGGCCTGGAGAAGAACTTGCAGGTGGTGGTATCCCCATGAAACTGCTGCTCTTGTCCTTTAGGTAGAAGTGGTCATGAGTCTGGAAAGTGTGGTCACAGGATCTTTGGTGACATTCTGCAGTGCATCTTGTAGATAGTGCACATTGCTGCTACTGAGTGTTGGTTGTGGGGTGACTGAATGTTTCTGGATTTGGTGCTAATCAAATGGCTGCTTTGTCTTAGGTGGTGTCAAGCTTCTTGAATGTTGTTGGAGCTACATCCATCCATGCAAGTGGGGAATATTCCATAACAATCCTGGCTTATGCCTTGTAGATGATGGGCAGGCTTTGGGGGACAGGAGGTGAATTACTCACTGCAGCATTCCTAGCCTCCAACCTGCTCTTGTAGTTCTGTTTTTTTTATGGGGAGTCCAATTGAGTTTCCGGTCACTGGTGACCCTTTAGATGCTGATAGTGAGGGATTCAGTAATGGAAACACCATTGGATGTGAAGGGGCATTGGCTAGATTGTTTCTTATTAGTGATGGTCATTGACTGACATTGAACATCTCTACTTCTGAAATTATGATGGCGGGATGGTCATTCGTGAAGCAACTGAACATGGTTGGGCTTAGGACACTTTGCTGAGGAACTCTTGAGCAGAAGTTCTGAAGCTGAGATGACTAACCTCCAACAATTACAGCCAACTTCCTATGTGCCAAGTATGACTTCAACCAGCAGAGAGATTTTCCCTTAATTCCCATTGATTCCAGTTTTGCTAGCTCTTCTTGATGCCACACTTGTTCGAATGTGGCCTTGATGTTAAGGCTGTCATTCTCATCTTGGTCTGGAATTCAGCTTTTATCCATGTTTGAATCAAGGCTGTAATGAAGTTGGGAGCTGAGTCGCTCTGGCGTGTCACTGAGCAGGTTATTGCTGAGCAGGCCCTACTCAATAGTACTGTTGATGACAACTTCAGTAACTTTACAGATGATCGAGAATAGATTGATGGGGTAGTAACTGGGTGGGTCATAGAGCTGTACAGCATGGAAACAGACCCATCGGTCCAACTCATCCATGTCGACCAGATATCCTAAATAAATCTACTCTGATTTTCCAACATTTGGCCCATTTGCCTCTAAACCCTTCTTATTCATATCCCAATCCAGATGCCTTTTAAATGTTATAATTGTACCAGCCTCCACCACTTCATCTGGCAGCTCATTCCATACACGCACCACCCTCTGCGCAGAAATGTTGCCTGTTAGGTCCCGTTTAAATCTTTCTTCACTCATCTTAAAACTATGCCGTCTATTTTTGGACTCCCCCACCCCGGAAAAAAAGACCTTGCCAATTCACCCTATCCATGCCCCTCATGATTTTATAAGCCTCTGTAAGGTCATCCCTCAGCCTCCAAAGCTCCAGGGAAAATAGTCCCAGTCTATTCAGCCTCTCCCTATAGCTCAAACCCTCTGACCCTGGCAACATCCTTGTAGGTCTTTTCTGAACTCTTTCAAGCCAATTTTATGGGCATTTAAATGGTCGTTGGATAAACATATGGATGATAATGGAATAGTGTAGGTTAGATGGGCTTCAGATTGGTTTTACAGGTCGGCACAACATCGATGGCTGAAGGGCCTGTACTGCTCTGTAACATTCTATGTTCTATGTTCTGTTTCACAACATCTTCCTATTGTAGATTTGGATCTGTCCTGCATTTTTTTCCTGCAATTTTCCACATTTTTATGTCAAAACCAGTGTACTGGAAAAGCTTGGCTAGGAGAGCAACAAGTTCTGGAGCATAAATCTTCAGTAGTATTGCAGGAATATTGGCAGAATCCATAACCTTTGCCGTGTCCAGTGTCCCAACAATTTCTTAATATCACGTGGAGTGAATTGGATTGGTGGAAGACTTGCATCTGTACTGCTGGGCACCACTGGAAGAGGCCTAGATCGATCATCCACTTGGCACTTCTACTGAAGATTGCTGTGAATGTTTCAGCCATGCCTTTTGCTCTGATGTGCTGGGTTCTCCCATCATTGAGGGTGGGGATAGTTGTGGAGCCTTCTCCTCTAGTGAGTTGTTTAGTTGTTCACTACAACTGGATGCAGCAGGACTACAGAGGTTAGATCTGATCCGTTGGTTGTGGGACCACTTAGCTGTATTTATCCCTTGCTGTTTATGCTGTTTGGCAAGCAAATATTCATGTTTGGTAGCTTCAACAGGTTGATACTTCATTTTAAGGTATGCTTGGTCTGGCTCCTCGCATGCCCTCCTGCACTCTCTGTTGAACCAGGGTCAATCCGCTGGCTTGATGGTAATGGTTGAGTGGGGGATATGCTGGGCCATGAGGTTACAGATTGTGTTGGAGTACAATTCTGCTGCTGTTGATGGCCCACAGCCCCTCATGGATGCCCAGTCTTGATTTGCTTGATCTGTTCAAAGTCTGTCCCATTTAGCATGGTAATAGTGCCACACAACATGATAGAGGATATTCTCAATGTTGAGGGGGAGGGGGATACTTCATCTTCACAACGACTGTGCAGTGGTCACTCTCACCAATACTGTCATGGACAGATGCATCTGCACCTGGCAGATTGGTAAGGATGAGGTCAAATACGTATTTCTGTCTTTGGTTCCATCACAACCTGCAGCAGGCCCGGTTTAGCAGCTATGATCTTTGGGACTTGACCTTCTCGATCAGTAGTGCTGCTGCTAAGGTACTCTTGGTGGTGGATACTGAAATCCCCTATTCAGAACACGTTTTGCACTCTTGTGCTTCCTTCAAGTGTTGTTCAACTTAAAAGTCTAAGTTGGGCGATCCCCCAAAAGACATGTTCCTGTTCTCAGCAATTTGTAGAGTATGGTATTCATTATGTTGAAATCTTGCATACCGACAATGCTGAGTTCTGATGGGCATACTCTCAAAACTGAGTTTGTATAATCTTGCAGGAACTTTGGTGCTAGGAAGTTTGTCCTGCCATTGATTTTTGCAGGTAGTTACTGATCAGTGAATATGGAATTCAGTTTTGTTATTAGCTTTGTTATGGAGCAATTACTGTAAGTGCCTGCTCTCCATATTGGGCAACCTTTCTAAGTTCTGCCTCCTGCAGTCAAGGGGCTAGGATGTGTGAGAGTTCAGGCCCTAAAATTATTGAATTTGATATTGAGTCTGGAGGGCTGCAGGGTCCCCAAGTGGAAAATGAGGTGTTGTTCTTCCAGCATTTCTGGAATAGTGCCACAAGACTGAGACAGAGATGTTGGCCAGGGAACAGGGTAATGCGTTAAAGTGGCAGGCAACTGGAAGCTCAGGTTCTTTTTAGCGAGCAGAACATAGATGTTCCGCAAAGTGGTCACCCAGTCTACGCTTTGTTTCCCCCAATGTAGAGGAGACCACATTATGAGCAGCGAATGCAGTAGACTAGATTCTGGGAAGTGCAGGGTAAGTGTTCTTCACCTGGACGATACGTATGGGCCTTGGATATTGATGAGGGAGGAGGTAAATGAGCAGGCGTTACACCATTGCTGGTTGCAGGGGAAGGTGCCGTGGGGCTGTAGGAGGGTGTTGGGGGTGAAGAAAGTGTGGACCAGGGTGTCCCGGAGGTAACAGTCCCTGTGGAAGGCGGACAAGGGAAAGGAGGGGAATATGTGTCTGGTGGTGGCATCTCGCTGGAGGTGGCAGAAATGGCATCTGATGATGCTGGTGGGATAGTAGGTAAGGGCAAGGGGAACCCTATCACTAATGCGAGAGGGAAGACAGGGGGTGAGGGCAGTAGTGCGGGGAATGGGCCGGACCTGGTTGAGGGCCCTGTCGACAATGGTGCTGGGGATTCCTCAGTTGAGGAAGAAGGTGGATATTTTGGAGGGTCCCTTGTTCAAGTTGGCCTCATCCAAACATGGGATGGGGATGGAGGAACTGAGGGAATGGGATGGAGTCTTTACAGGTAGCAGGGTGTGAAGATATATAGTCCGGGTAGCTGTGGGAATTGGTGGGTTTATAGTGAATATTGGTGATCAATCTATCCCCAAAAATAGAAAAATGGAAACAGAGATGTCGAGGAAGGGAAGGGAGGAGTCAGGGATAGACCAGGTGAAAGTGAGGGCAGAGTGGAAATTGGAAGCGAAATCGATGAACCTTTCCAATTCCGGACTAGAGAGGGAAGCAGCACCAATGATATCATCGCTATATCAGAGAAAGAGTTGTGGGTGGGGGCTGGAACAGGACTGGAACAAGGAATGTTCCACATATGCCACGAAGAGACAGGCATAACTTGGGCCCCTGCGGGTACCCATGGCTACTTCTCTGACATGAAGAAAATGGGAGGAGTTAAAAGAGAAGTTGTTGAGGGTGAGGACAAGCTCGACCAAGCGGAAGAGTGTGGTGGTGGGTGGGAATGGGTCAGGCCTTTTCTCCAGGAAGAAGTGGAGAGTCCTAAGACCATCTTGGTGGGGAATGGATGTGTAAAGGATTGCACGTCCATGGTAAAGAGGAGATGGCTGGAGCCTGCAAATTCGAAATTTTGAAACTGGCAAAAAGTGTCAGAGGAATCACAGATGTACATGGGCAGGAACTGGACCAAGGGAGAGAAGGCTGAATCATGGTAGGAAGAGATAAGTTCTGTGGGGCAGGAGCAGACTGAAACAATGGGTCTGCTTGGACAGTCCTGTTTGTGGATTTTTGGAAGGAGGTTGAAGTGAGCTGCACAGGGCTGGGGGACTACCAGTTTGGAAGCAGTGGGGGGAGATATCACCAGGTGAAATGGGGAGTTACTGTAGTTGATACAGCCTGATGTGTCATGGAAGGGTCATGGTCCAGGGGAAAATAGGAGGAGGTATGTGACAGCTGGCACTGACCGTTTGCAATGTAGAGGTCAGTACCCCAGATTACAACAGCACCACCCTTGTCAGCAGGCTTAGTAACAAACTTAGGGCTGGATCTAAGCGTATAGAGTACAGCCAGTTCAAAGGGGGATAGGTTGGATTTAGTGAGGTGGTGGGGGGGTGGGAGGTGTGGTGGGGGGGTGCGCAGAGAAATTGAGGTGACCGATATCATGTCGACAGTTCTGAATGAACAGATTGAGTGCAGGTAAAAGGCAAGAGAGAGGGCTCCAGGTGGAAGGACAGTGTTGGAACTGGATGAAGGAGTCTGTGAAATGGGGAGAGGACTGTTGTCCAAAGAAATGGGCACAGAGATGAAGATGGCAGAAGAAGAGTTCAACGGCATGTCGTGCCTGAAATTCATTGAGGTGGGGACGCAGAGGAATAAAGCTGCGGTTCTAAGTCTAGCCTAGTCTGCCTTTCATTTGCCATTCCCCACCTTCCCCATTTTCCCCCACCCTGTTTCCTCTTTCAGCAACCTGCCATTTTAAAGTATTCTATCTTTTCTCGTCCTGACCTTCTGGTTGCTTGCTATTTCAATGAGCAACCTTGCTGTCATGCTAAAATTCTCTCTTGGGATTGCAATGTTGTAGCTAAAGACAATGCAAGCTGAAGGAACAATCCCTCATTTTCCAGTTGGGCAGTTTACAACTTTTAGAACTCAATACTGAATTCCATAAATGCAAGCATTACCTTTGTCCTCCATTTTTCCTACAACCCTCCTCAAAATGCCTTGTTTGAGTCTTGTGGACTTTTCTCGCAGTGGAGTGGACTCATTTTCTCCCCTTTCACACCTCATTTACAGCCATTTACACCCACTTTATTTGGTGGGGTGGGGTGATGGCCAACTGGTATTATCACTGGATTGTTCAATCCAGAGACCCAGATAATGTTCTGGGGACCCAGGTTCAAATCCCACCATGGCAGATGGTGGAATTTGAATTCAAAAAAATATCTGGAATTAAGAATTTAATGATGACCATGAATCCATTGTCAATGGTCAGGGGAAAAACCCATCCAATTCACTAATGTCCTTTAGGGAAGGAAACTGCCATCCTTACCTGGTCTGGCCTATGTGTGACTCCTGACCCACAACAATGTGGTTGACCCTTAACTGCCCTCTGGGCAATCAGGGATGGGCAATAAATAGTACCTAGCCAGCAACACCTTCATTCCATGAATGAATAAAGAAAAAAAAAATCTCAATCTCAATTTCACTGCTATTAAACACCCCATTGTCTTTTGCTCTGGGAACTCTCACAATTGCTTCTCCTCCTCCTCTGCCAATAGCATAAAAACCATCATTTTTTAATCCCTTTCAGTTCTGAAGAAGAGTCATATTGGACTCAAAATATTAATTTTGTTTCTCTGTCCATAGGTGCAGCAGGATCTACTGGGTTTCTTAAGCGCTTCCTTTTTTTAATTTCAAGTCTCCAGCATTCTGGAGGTAATACATGTCGTTAGAAGAAACAGGGAGAGACAATATAGGCTCAATGGTACAAATTTGCGGGAAGTACAGGAACAGAGGCACCTTGGATTTCACATGAATGATTCTCTGAAAGTGGCTTGGCAAGTTGAAACAGTTGCTAAGAAAGCTTATGGGATCTTTGGTTTCTGAGTAGTGGCACAGAGCATAAAAGCAAGAAAGTGTTGCAATACTTAGAGAAATCTATGTTCAGAGCATATTTGGAGTATTGTGTTCTGTTATAGCCACCTTATTTAAAGAAGGATGTTAAAGCCCTGGAGAAAGCTCAAAGGGGGTTTACTAGAATAATGACATGAATGAGGCATTTTAGATACAAGGAAAAATTATAGAAATTGGGCTTATTTTCCTTGAGAGCAGAGATGATTAAGATGTGACCTTATTGAGGTGTTCAAAATCATGAACAATTTTGACAGGGTAAAGAAGCATATTCTGTCTCTATTTATTGGTACGTTAGTAACTAGGGGGTCACAATTTCAGAGGGGAAGGGTCACTGGATCCGAAATGTTAACTCTGATTTTTTTCTTCACAGATTCTGCCAGACCCGCTGAGCTTTTCCAGCAAATTCTGTTTTTGGTCACAATTTCAGGATTGTCAGCAAGAGAGCTAAGAGTGAGGTGAAGAGAAACTTAGAGAGTTTACTCAGAGTTGTTAGGGTTTGGAATGCATTATGTGGAGGCAGATTCTATAGGAGATTTCAAAAGAGAGCTGGATATATATTTGAAAGTAATTAATTTAGAGTATTTTGAAGATAGGACTGAAGAATGGGACTAGCTGGCTAGCTCTTTCAGGAGCCGTACAGACACAATGGACCAAATGGCTTCCTTCTGTACTGTAAAATTCTATGATTACATGATTCTACAGTACTTTGCTTTTATCTGAGACCATCAAATTGGGCTGAAAGCATTGACCACAAAATTTTCTGCCTTCAGAGATTTTGCAGCAGCAACACGACGAAGGATGAGAGATGACTTGATAGAGGTGTACAAAATGATCAGAGGTATAAATAGAGTGGACGGCCAGAGACTTTTTCCTAGGGTGGAGGTAGCTATTACGAGGGGGCATAGCTTTAAAGTGAGTGGAGGTAGATATAGGGGAGTCGTCAGACGTAGGTTCTTTACTCAGAGAGTGGTCGGGGCGTGGAATGCATTGCCAAAGAGGGTAGTGGAGTCGGCCTCATTAAGGGCATTTAAGCCGCTACTAGATAGGCATATGGATAATAGTAGAAGGTAGGGGTGGAGGTTAGATAGACCTTAGGATTAAGGTAAAAGTTCGGCACAAGAGAGTGGGCCAAAGGGCCTGTATTGTGCTATACTGTTCTATGTTCTATGTTCCATGTTCTATGTTCTAGTGTGGGTCATGTGGTGCTCCATCCTGGAAAGATTGAACATTTGTGCTAATCATTCGCTTATCATTAAAACTAGAGAAAGACCTGCACTTATTTTGCATTTTTCACAATCACCAGACATTTCCAAGTGTTTTATTAGTAATTAATTACTTTTGAACTGCAGTCATTGTTGTATTGCAAAAAGCAGACAATTTTATGGATGGCGAACTCCCACACTCAATGTGAAAATGGATAAATCTGTTTTCTGAAGAAGGGTCTAGGCCCGAAATGTAAGCCTTCCTGCTCCTCTGATGCTGCTTGGCCTGCTGTGTTCATCCAGCTCTACACCTTGTTATCTCTGTTTTTGTGATGTTGACTGAGGGATAAACACTGGCCAACACATCTCCATCGCTCTTCAAAAATATTGTCATGGAATCTTTATCACAGCAGGCTTCACTTTAACATCACGCCTGCTAAGGAGCATTTCCAACAATGCAGAACTCTCTCAGCATTGCACTGAAACAGTCTGTTGCTTCCTGCAGCCAATTCTGCTATCTGTAGTCATCAGCAACTTCCTCCTCACAAATGCAACTGCCATAAGATGATTAGAAATAGGAACAGGAATAAACCATTCTCCCCCTCGACCCTACTCTGCCATTTGATACAAATGGATCCAAAATTCCTTGCATCCATTTTCCTACTGTTTATCTTCTGTTCAAGGATCTATCTATCACAGTCTTAAATAGACAAAAGGACTCTGTAGCAAGGAATTCCAAAGGTTCTCAACCCTCTGTTGGAAAAAATTCCACCTCATCTCAGTCTTAAATTGGTGCCCATTTGTTCCAACAATGTGTCCTCTGGTCCTACACTCTCCCATGAAGTGAAATATCCTCTCTGCATTTATAACGTTAAGCCCATTAAGAATCTTCCATGTTTCGAAGAGATCATCTCTCATTTTTCTAAATTCTAGTGAGGAGAGTCCCAATCTGTTTAGCCTTTGCTTGTAAGCCAATAGTAGGGATCATCCCAGTGAACCTTCTCTGAACTGCCTCCAATGAAATTATATCTTACTTTAAATGAGAACAGGCAGCTGAGGTCTCCCGGAAAGCCAGCTAAGTGGAGGAATCACCAAAGACTATTGAACTTTTAACTGTACTGCTTTATTTTTCTACTTCATATTAGGAAGGACATTAATGTTAACCATTAACTCATTTCTTTATTTTTTCTACTCATTCTATGAAGGTAATGTTTAACTTTTTTTAACTTTGTTTCTTTTACTGCCTTGTATCTAAGGTTTTTTGTACCGAGATACCTTTGTACCTAAAATGATGCTGTGTGTAGTGACATTATACATTTTTCACTGTACTGCTGTACTCTGTACTTGAGTACACGTGACAATAAAATCAAAATCTAAACACTACTCCAGATGTAGTCTCACGAGCATTTGTACAGTTGCAATAAGACTTCCCTACTCTTCTTCTCTAATCCTGTTGAGATAAGGGCCAACATTCCACTCAATTTACTGATTGCCTGCTGCATCTATGTGCTACCTTTCTGTGTTACAGTACAATTCCACCCACGCCCCCCACCAAATTCCTTAGTGTTGCAGCTTTTTGCAGTTTTCTCCATTTAAATAATATTCTTTTCTTCTCCCTTCCAAAATGAACAGCTTCACATTTTCCCAGATTATTGTCTACTTGTCAACTTTTTGCCCATGTACTCAACCCATCACTGTTTGTATCCATTTTTTATTCAATCATGGGATGTGGGTGTCGCTCACTGGCCTGGATTTATTGGCAGTCTCTGGTTGCCCTTGAGAAGGTGGTGAAGAGCTGCCTTGAGAGCTGCTGTAGATTGACCCACAATGCCTATAAGGAGGGAATTCCAGGATTTTGACTTCATAATAGTGAAGGAATAGCGATATACTTCCAAGTCAGGATGTTGAGTGGGGTGGAGGCGTACTTGCAGGTGGTGGTGTTCCCATGTATTTGCTGCCCTTGTTTGGAAGGGTTTGGAAAGGTTTGGAGGACACTGTCTAAGGATCTTTGGTGAATTTCTGCAGTCGATCTTGTAAATAGTACATACTGCTGCCACAGTGCATCGGTGGTAGAGGAAGTGGAAGCTTGTGGATGGAGTGTCAATCAAGCAGGCTGTTTTGTCCTGGATGGCGCAAGCTACTTGATTATTTTTGTAGCTGCATCTATCCAGGCAAATGGGGAGCATTCCATCGTACTCCTGACTTGTGCCTTGTGCTTTGGGAAGTCAGGTGAGTTAATTGCTACAGTACTCCTAGCCTCTAATCTGCTGTTGCAGCCACAGTGTTTATGCGGTGAGTCCAGTTGAATTTCTGGTTAATGATAACCCCCAGGATGTTGATAGTGGGGGATTCAGTGATGGTAATGCTGTTAAATTTGAAGGGGTGGTGGTAAGATTGTCTCATACTGGTAATGGTCATTGCCATGTGTTTTGTGGTGCAAATATTACTTGCCATTTGTCAGCCCAAGCCTGGATATTGTCCAAATCTTATTGCATTTCAAAATGCTTAAGTATCTGAGGATTCACGAATTGTGTTGAACATAATGCAAACATCAGTGAACATCCCCATTTATGACATCATAATGGAGGGAAGGTTATTGATGAAGCAGCTGAAGATGATTGGGCCTAGGACACTACCATAAGGAACCGCTGCAGGGATGTCCTGGAGCTGAGATGACTGACTTCCAAAAACCACAGCCATCTTCATATGTGCCAGGTATGACTCTTGCAATCTGTGTTTCTACTTATTTTAGTGTCATCTGCAAATTTGGATTTACAGTCTTCTGCACTGATAGCAGGAGAAGACAAAATCTTATTCCCTGGACAGCAAGAAAATGTTACATACTGCTTGTTATGGTTCTGCTATAATGCATGTTCTGTCAGTACAAATTGGCTGTAATGTGATTGACAAATAGAGGAATGCTATTTCTAAAATGCAAATTAATGTTGCCTGTAACGCACATCTATTGGTGTGCGAAGGAGTAGACGTCAACATCACAGGATCATTTCACGGGTTTTGTCATGAATACATACAATGTTAGCTCCGAAAGAGTCTCCATGCAGCATCATGTGATCATTTTGTGGGCTTTGTCATGAAGTGCTTTCTGTGAGAGTTACAGTACAACCTCATCCCATTTCAAGCCATCTTAACATTTTTGATATTTTTAATAATATTTCATTATTACATGTGAATTAAACATTTATTCAAATTGTGCTATCCTTTGTGTTAGGCTTTTGAGAGGATTTTTGAGTGATTTTCTTTGGTGGTCTGCCCCAACCCCACTTTTCCTATAGGGCCAGTTATTTCTATAGTGTGATTTTCAATAACACAATGTTGCACAGAGACACAACTATCGCATTACAGCAGAGCTGACTGTATATGCAATAAAATTTTGCTCATTAGTTCAACGAAAGAAGTTGACATCCTAGACAAGCGCATCATGAATTGTGTAGAAACCAGATAGGAGTCAATTCATTAGTCATGATATGCTGAAGTATATTAATTGTTTTTATTATTTCATTTGCATGTGCATTCTATTTAATTTTCAAACAATTTCTGTACTTTCAATAATTAATCAACATACTTACTTTTCTTCACACATTTCAGATTATAAACCTATCATTCACAGTACATTTTGCACTTATGGACATACAGCAAACACCATGAGAATGTTGAGCATTACATACCATATTTTCCCAAATAATAATGATTATTACAAACCAGTTGAATTTACATACAAGTATTGAAATTCTGGCAAAGCAACAGCCATTTGGCTCAAAGGTTCTATGACCCATTTATCGTTTTAATATTTTCCATACTACTACTTCTATTTTGTAGCTGTTAATTCAAGTCAAATAATCATTAATGTTGGTGTATAAGTCAGCTCTTCAAGATCAACCCTGCTCCCCATCCGAACAAGAAAATAATTTTGGTTTTTATGCCAAATACAAAAGTGAACTGCTGGTTTGGGTGTCACTGGTACATGACACAAACAGTGGTCATGTTTTAAAGCCCCAAACATCTTCACAACATAACCTATATTGTTAGCTTCCTCTCTTAAGCTCCAATTATAAGATACTGGTAAATATAACATTTGTGCAATGGCAAATTGAAATTGATGAATAATGTGAGTATGGCACACTGGGTCGACAAAAGGGGTCAACTCACACATTGAATATAAGCAAAATATAATTTTTAAGATCAGAATAATGGGGTCATTTCATACATCAGTTTGACTGTTACATCACATGATTTATTATTTGAAAATTACAAAGATTAAAATTGAATCAAAAAAATTGATGAAATGTTTATGCCAAATAGTTTGAATGTCAATTACTGAGGCTATTTTATTCAGTCATTGTACATTGCAAGATTGGTAAAATTGATTACTTTTCTCAGTTTTCTGAAAATTAAAAAATAATTGGAATGCTGAAAACCTGACACAGAGGCTGAGAATATTGGAACTAGAATGTTGGATAGTAAATTGAAATGGTAAGTTAATTTTGCAAAATGACCCTTTGTTAGAACAGAAACACAGAATATTAATTTGTCTTTTTGTTGTGGATGCGAACTGTTTTGCATTTTCATCATTGTCTCCTTGTTTCCGTCAGGTCAGTAATACCTTCTCCTATTATATTCTGTTTCCATGGAAGGATTTTCGTAAGCATTCCAATCTTTCTGATATGATCTCTGCGTAGGGAAGCAGGGACATATTAGGACAATTTAATTAGCTGCTTTGAAATATTTATTGCCTAATTCTAATCATGTAAACCAGTAAATTCCAATATTCTATTTTATATTTATTGTTACATACATGTCAGCTTTGCATGAACAATATGCTAAAACATAGCTAGATCTCGTAATTTTGTAATTTGACTGTATAAAGTAATAAATGATGACAGGAACAAGTAGGAGGAAAAAGTGCAAAAGAGCAAACAGCTAAAGAAGATATTTAACCACAACTTATGAATATTTGTCATCTTAACATTTTGAGAATACGATTGATGGAAGCATTTTCTAGCATTTTGGGAAATTATCAGTGAAACATATTTTATCCTCCATGGGCTTGGTCATTTTCATCATTTTGTTAATATTGTGAGCCAAGAAGCTCTGGTGAAATGAATAGATAGTATTTCTAATATGCCAGTATAAAACAAAATAAAGGCTGTGATTTTCAGCTAGCAAACACCAGTGTTAGGGACTCTGCTCTTCCTGATGTATATTAATGACCTACACTTTGGTGTGCCAGGCACAATTTCAAATTTGTGGATGATATGAAACTTGTAAGCATAATGAACAAAGAGAAGGAATGAAATAGAATTTCAAAGGATATGGCCGAATTGTTGGAATTGACAAACAATTGGTAGATGTAATTTAAATCAGAGAATTGTGAAGTGAATCATTTGATAGAGAGACACAGAGAGAGCCGATGCACGGGAAAACTATCACTTTCAAGTTCTCCTCCAAGCTACACACCATCCTGACTTGGAACTATATCACTGTTCTTTTACTGTCACTGGATTGAAAATCTTGGGACTATATTCCCAATCACTTACCTCAGTATTCTTGTATACATTTCATCCTGGCATTTTATCAATTTATTGAGCAGACAGCTTCTTCAATACCTCGTCCTTATCAATTTTAAGTGTCTAGATTGCCTCCTCCTTTGTTTATGATCATTGTCTGGCAAATGTATAGCTTGATAGTTACTAGCCACTGATCAGCCCAACCCAAAGTTCTGTCCAGATCTTCCTGTGTATGCGCACAGATTGCTTCCATATCTGAGGAATCTCAAATGGCACTGAATACCAGGCAATCATCAATGATCATCGCACACCCTGTGATAGGCATTATGATGGAGGGAAGATGTAGTAGCTAAAGATGGTTGGGCCTAGAGCAGTACACTGAAGAACTCCTGTAGTGATGTCCTGGGACTGAGATCATTGAGGTGACTAAGATGAAGAAGACAAAATCCAATAGATTTTTCCTGTTGTTGGTTCTTTCACTATCTGCTGTAGGCACAGTCTGGCATATATGCCCTTCTGGAACTGGTTCTTCCAGTTAACAATGGTAATATTGAGCCATTATTCATGGTGACTTTGAAATCTCCCATTAGTGTAAATTTAGTGTTATTGGTTTCCTCAGTGCCTCTTCCAAAAGGTGTTTGACAATGCAGGAGTACCGATCTGTCACCTGAGGGACTGTGGTAGGTGGTTATCAGCAGGAGATTTCTTTTCCCATCTTTAATTGATGCCATGAGATTCTAGGGATATGGAATCAATGTTGAAGGCTCCCAGGATAATTCCCAACAATGAACCAATGTTTGAACCGGAGAATTAAATTGCTAAAGAGTCAGGTTTTTTTCTATAATTCTGAGAGAAATGACATTGACAAAAGCTATTCTTTATAATAATTGGTTGATAATAAATTGCACATGCAACTTGACTGAATGCTGTTGAGCATCATCCATAGTTGTCAAAAATAATTTTCACAGCAATACCACATTTAAATTATTTTATTTAAAGTGCTAATTTTAATTTATTCAAATAATTTATAATAAATGTGTTTGTAAAGTGTATTGATTGATTGATTCACTATATCGGAAAGTAAAATTGCACGAGAAGGAATACCAATTTCTCACACGATTCTGACCTTTCCTTCATTCATTTAACTTAAGGTAAGATTTGGGATATTCTTTACTGCTGGGCAGTTATCAATAATATAATTGAATATTGTTTTAAAATACCTCATCATAGTTTCTTGTTGCCAGACTCTTCTTCATTTGGTCGCTGCCCAAATTTATTCTCGGAATTGTTAGGTTTTCTCCCTTTGGTTCCATTACCAATGGCTGATGCTCATCTTTTTTAGGATGTTTTAATCTGCAACAGTGAAATTAGAATAGTTGTTAATATCTGTATTAGAAAGAAGTGAGCAATTCTATAATGGATCTGAGCTGTTGAATGCTATACTGCTTACATAGATTTCTTGTACAAGAGTGCCTAAGCAGAAAGATAAGTATTTTCCAACAGATTTCAGACCACATGATCAAAACACTCCAACACTGTACTTGTACTAAAGTAATGCATTTTAATACCATTCCTTCAATGTCAACTTCTCCCCTGCTAATGGAGAAAAAAATCTATTTACACTATGTGCCAAATTCTACAATGTCAGATTACACACACGTAGACAAGACATTAGAAAATTGTTGGTATACAATTAGACGTGAACAAAGGAAGTGATACAACAGAAATTTGAGAAACAAAGGACAATTTCTCATACATTTAGGTGTTTATTCATATTTTTTCCAATAAAGACATTACTGTCTTCATTGTGCTATTCCCCTATGTTTACAGTTAGAACACAAAGTTTTTTTTGAAGCCACTCTGATTTAGGTTTGCAATAACAAAAGTATCATCACTAATAACATGCTGAATATAGAAATATGTCCCAATGCAATTCACAGATGGGCAAGTGAACAATAGTGCCAAGCTATCAGTTAATATCAGAATAATCATTCAATCAGCTGTGAAGGCTCTTGGCTTTAAGGATGTTGTCACAATTTCACTGGGAAGATCTGAAAATGTATAAAATCCCAATTAAACCAACAACATAATTAGTTTCAAAAACAAAGTTGCTGGAAAAGCTCAGCAGGTCCAGCAGCATCTGTGAAGGAAAAAACAGTGTTATCATTTCGGGTCCTCAGAGGAAGGGTCACTGGACCCAAAACATTAACTCTGTTTGCTCCTTCACAGATGCTGCCAGACCTGCTGAGCTTTTCCAGCAACTTTGTTTTTGTTCCTGATTTACAGCATCCACAGTTCTTTCGGTTTTAACATAATTAGTTTGCCTGACAGACTGCTATTTAGGGCAAAAATAATTCACACCTGGATTTGTCATTACCAAAAATACTTATTTAATGTTACACTTTTAACTTTAACAACCACATAGAAGAGAAAGGATTTTTTACTCACCACTCGGGCAATTTAAACTATAGTCCTTTACGAACACCAAATGCACACACACATTCATGATTAAGGTAGACAAAAGACAAACTGTTTGACTCAGATATTTTGAGTGGAAAAAAGAATATAGACAGGAAAAATAAATTTCTGAACATCAAAAGTTCAGGTCATTTGGGTGGATTAAATTGTGTCTCACAGTTCCTTTTGATTAAAACAATAATGATATGTTGATGCTTGTAAAGTGATGGATATTCTTCGCTTTGACAGTTGATCTAGTGATTCTAAATCTTTTCTGATTAGGTTTTTCTTTTAATCTTAGATTTTATTGTCTTTTCATTCACATCAGGAGAAAGATAGAAAGATGCTTTCAGTTCAAAGTCTCTGGATAACTTCAACAGTTGTACACCTTCAGATTTGCAGCAAACTGCAACCCAACTGATCCAAAGGCTTTCAGCTGGCAGTCTTTACTTAACTCAAAGACTTTTGATGCCAAACTGTCTCAAAATAACAATATCATTTTTTGAAATAGTGAGATTATTTTACATAGCTAAAAATGTGCACAACTTAATTTTCCCAATGATGCAAATTTCTCCTTGTATTTCATATAAACTCCCATTCCAGTTCAGAGGCAAAAAACCAGAAAAAAGTACTCTCTTACAATATACTGAGAAAACTTATTTTAAACTGAAGTGTGAGAATCCATATGAATATAAAAATGACTTTTATAGGATAGTATTGCCATTGGGTTCTTCATATTTAATTTGTTCACATGATTTTTTTTAAGCAAGAGTGGCATCCCATTTACTCATGTCTCCTAACTTAATGCAGAGAAAAGTTATTCAAATGTGACTTGCACATTCACCATTGAATATACATTATTGTCAATGCATGTTCTTTCTTTAACCTTTTAAAGAATTTCAAGAACAGTTTGCATTAATTTTAAAAATGATTTGGCAGCTGGATAAACGCAGCATCCTTCTGAGGCATTACTCCTGCTTGGAACTTTAGATGCAGGAGGCATGCTTTATAATTTGGAAATCTTAAGGTGTCATCTAAATATCAGAAAAATACTGCGGTCTTCCTAAATTCAAATCACTTTAAAGACATTCCCATGCTATTTAAATATATATATATAACTTGAAAAATAGATATTTTGAAGTAATGATTTGCAGAAGTACTTGGCCCTCAGTAATTACTTAAGCTCCCTATTTGGAACTGTGCTCTGAACTGGGCCATTCTTAAATATCAATGATAAAGAATATTGGATTCAGATAAAATAAATAATATTACCTCACACACGCATAAATGAGTCCGATTGTCATACTTATTATGACAACACCAGCTACAACGCCAATGACTACAGTACTGACTTGAAAGGCTGCAAAATAAAATTACATTTCAAAATAATTATCTAATTAACTGTAACATTTAAACCTCAAAATTAATGGTTTAAACTATAATTATATAGGGGGGGTCAAGGTGGGGCGGGATGAGGTTAGTAGGTAGGAGATGGGGGTGGGGCTTGAGGTGGGAGGAGGGGATAGGTGGGAGGAAGGACAGGTTAGGGAGGCGGGGACAAGCTGGGCTGGTTTTGGGATGCAGCGGGGGAGGGGAGATTTTGAAGCTTGTGAAGTCCACATTGATACCATTCGTCTGCAGGGTTCCCAAGCGGAATATGAGTTGCAGTTCCTGCAACCTTCGGGTGGCATCGTTGTGGCACTGCAGGATGGACATGTCATCTGAGGAATGGGAGGGGGAGTTGAAATGGTTCGTGACTGGGAGGTGCAGTTGTTTAGTGCGAACCGAGCGTGGGTGTTCTGCAAAGTAGTCCCAAAGCCTCCGCTTGGTTTCCCCGATGTAGAGGAGGCCACAACGGGAACAGCGGATATAGTATGCCACATTAGCAGATGTGCAGGTGAACATCTGCTTGATGTGAAAAGGCTTCTTGGGGCCTGGGATAGGGGTGAAGGGGTAGGTGTAGGGGCAGGTGTAGCAGTCCCTGCAGTTGCAGGGAAAAGTGCCGGGTATGGTGAGGCTGGAGGGGAGTGTGGAGCAGACAAGGGAGTCACGGAGAGAGTAGTCCCTCCGGAAAGTGGATAAGGGTGGGGAGGGAAAAACATCTTTGGTGGTGGGGTCAGATTGCAGATGGCGGAAGTGTCGGAAGATGGTGCGTTGGATCCGGAGGTTGGTGGGGTGGTAAGTGAGGATGAGGGGGATTCTGTTTTGGTTATTATTGCGGGGAGGGGGTGTGAGGGATGAGTTGCGGGAAATGCGGGAGGTACAGCCGAGGGCATTCTCGACCACTGAGTGGGGGAAGTTGCAGTCCTTGAAAAACGAGGACATCTGAGATGTACGGGAGTGGAATGCCTCATCCTGGTTGCCAGAGATGGAGACAGAGAGGTCCAGGGAGGAGAGAGAGGTATCAGAGATTGTCCAGGTGAACTTAAGGTTGGAGTGGAATCTATTGGTGAAGTGGATGAACTGTTCGAGCTCCTCGTGGGAGCATGAGGCGGCGCCGATACAGTCATCGATGTAACAGAGGAAGATGTGGGGTTCTGCGGGTCTCAGAGGTTTGGTGGGATGGTGAAGACTCGGCAGAGCTGGGTGCTGCTGTCTCCTCTGGAGCTGTTGGTTGTGGAGGCGATGGGCGGAGGTTATGTGGAACAATCCCTCTTCCGTGCCTACACTGGCCCTAAAGTCCACCCCCATCTCCTATCTACTAACCTCATCCCACCCCCTTGACCTGTCCATCCTCCCTGGACTGACCTATCTCCTCCCTAACTCCCCACCTACACTCACCTTTACTGGCTCCATCCCCGCCTCTTTGACCTGTCCGTCTCCTCTCCACCTATCCTCTCCTCTATCCATCCTCTATCCACCTCCCCCTCTCTCCCTATTTACTTAGTTCTTTTTAATGATCAGGCATTGTTAGTATTGAATCTGTTTCTAACACCCAGTCAGCGTGCATTCCAGATCATACAAATAAATTCTTAGCACCCCTCCAATTCTATTTTTAAACCCATTAATGGGATAAGGGTACTGCTGGCTGGGCCAGCATTTATTGCCCATCCCTAATTGCCCAGAGGGCATTTCAGAGTCAACCACATTGCTTTGGGTCTGGAGTCACATGTAGGCCAGACCAGGTGAGGATGGCAGTTTCCTTCCCTAAAGGACATTAGTGAAACAGATGGGGGTTTTTTTCTCCTCAACAATTGACTCATGGTCATCATTCGATTCTTAAATCCAAATATTTTTATTGAATTCAAATTCTACCACCTGCCATGGCAGGATTCAAGCCCATGTCCCTGGCACATTATCTAGGTCACTGGATTGACAGTCCAGGTCACTGGATTAACAGTCCAGGTC
>JAHRHZ010000144.1:59795226-59813963 GCA_024137785.1 Ginglymostoma cirratum
AGGTCACTGGATTGACAGTCCAGGTCACTGGATTAACAGTCCAGGTCACTGGATTGACAGTCCAGGTCACTGGATTGACAGTCCAGGTCACTGGATTGACAGTCCAGGTCACTGGATTAACAGTCCAGCGATAATACCACTAAACCATCACCTCCCCCTGATTACTACTTTAAGATTATGTCCTCTGATTTCGGATGCATGCCAGTGGAAATGGCCCCCTTTATTTACATTTTTTAAAGCAGTCTATAATATTGATGATCTCCAAGAAATATTTCCTTGACTCTCTTTGTTCTATGGATAACAGTCTTAAATCCTTCCGCTGTACTCATTACCTGTTTATAATTTCGTTCTTATGTTTTGTGCGTAAATAGCTTATAAGTTTATCAATAAAATCAAGCAGAATGAAGTGAAAATATTCCAGAGTTGTTTGAGTAAACAATGTAATGTTAATCTTGCAATCCGATTCTGCTATGAGGTTAGTGGTCAGCTGACTTCATACAGTGAATGGGTTTCTTTGATTTGAATATCATATCTGCCAACACAGGACCAACAGACCTGTTGAAATAGCTGAGAGCTATAGCCTTAAGATGGTTACTGATACATAGGTGTTACTTTAGTTTTAAATTACTAACACCTAGCTACAGTTAATATCAATTCATTCATTATATGATTCCTTCAAATATGTATTAACCCACAATTAATGTGAAACATTACGATTCATGAGGTGTCAAAAATTTATTTAACTATACTTTTTTTCATTTTATGTGCTTCATCTTTTTAACTAGAAACATTTAAAAATCCTTATTAGCACTCCCTTCATTGAGTTCAAACAATGCACTTTAATGGAAAAATACACACACACACGCGCACAGAAGGGCAACACCAGTCCTCTTCCATTCCTGAGAAAATTTTATCCCCTTCATTTCATAGTGTGAATGTAAAACTGTTAATTCTTACCATCCTTGCAGTCAATTCCACCATAGCCAAATGGACAACTAAATTAAAACAAGCACATCATTAGTTGTAAATATAAGAAATACTTCAAACACACGCATATATAACAATGTGAATTAATTTTGACCAACTAGAACAGTTAATTGAAATAAGAGCAAAAGGGTTAAAAATTGTGTACCTATGTTTCAGTTTTATTTAGTTTTAAAGAGAATTTTGCTTTGTCTTTGCAAACAGACTTATGAAGGATCTGTGCACCTTACATTAATTTTCTGAATCCTGAACTGGAAAACTAAAGTTAATAATTTTTATGGAATATTTTTCTTCCATTTTTGTCCATGTTGTTCCTGCCCTGCAGGTGTTAATTCTTTGCTGGAATACATTTGTATTTGCACTAATTATTGTTTGATGCTTCATTTATGAGGCTAGTAGGTGACAGCTGCTCAGGTGACTGGATTGATTGCATATGGGTCCAAATAATTTTGAAAAATACCAAAAGTATTGTTTCATCCCCTGTTTGATTTGGCTGAGGTAGACTTAGGACCTGAATAGAGAGTAATGCCAAACCACTAGTGGCTAAGGACTTGCCAGAAATCAACTCATGATGAAACATCAGCACTCACGAGTCAAGGACTTAGGTTTGGTCAAAGCACACATTCTATACTTCATTTAAAAGATGATGATTTTGATGACTTTCAGCATGCTGCTCAATCACAGAGACACTATTAGAAAAGTTATAGCATCACCACAAAATCCAATGTCTCCATTCAGTCGCACACCACCCAATGTGACCTACTTCTGTCAGCACCATTGGGGCCAATATTCCTACAGTGGCCCACGCAGCATTATCATAGGAATATTATCTCACAAGGAGGATGGCTGTTCAGTCACAGCAGCACCTTTTCAGGAAAATAGAGTTGTAAAATAAGAGCATGTGGTTCAGAATAGCATAACAATGCCAATAGTGTTGTTTGATTCTCCTTGTGGCTGAGGTAGGCTTACGATATTTCCACAAACCTAAACCCAATGTAAAATAAGATGCTTTGAGTGGGGTCTTGACAAGAGTCGTGAATCCTGTTCATTGGGGATATCTCAAGGACGCAGTAATGGTCTTCCAGCCAGTTCTCCTCCACTGGCTAGACAACAGTCTTTGGGGAACAGTCTGTACAAGGGACAAAGGTATATAAAATAAAAGTAAAATGATCTTATAAGTTAATGATTCATACTCAACCTTTCACATTCATTATTCCTTCGTTTGTATCCAGCTTGACATTTACAATTACATTTATCACCCTCTCGAACAACGTATTCGTTTGTTCCATTGCACTGCATACTGCATGAATCTGAAAGTATTAAAGGCACATCAAAACATTCAGAGGTGGTGTAATTAAAACGTTTTCCATATACATATAGTCTTTGAATAATGTGGTAGTTATGTCCCCAAAAATCACCGGATCAAGTGAAATTGCATTATTGGAACCAAATTCCCATAGAAACACATGTAAATGTTCAAGTAAGTCCCCAGAAGTCATCCAGGCTGTTTTGACATCTTTTTAACAAATTGGATCTGCCTGCTGCTACACATGTTTTCACAATATAGTGAATAATAGCACCTCCATTCCCACTACTAGAGGAAAAAGTGATCATTTCCAATTGTGGACAATTCTTGATGTCATTCTTCATTGGATATTTGAAATAAGAAGCATGTATATTCCATGTGAGATTTGCCATCAAGTGCGAAGCTACATGCGATGTGGAGAACGTAGTGAAAGTGAGGTCAATCCCAGGCATAAATGGATAAGCTGAAATAGTGAGTACAGAGACTTAGGAAAGTAACACTGCATTCTCTGAGGTAAGAACAAGTGTCAATCATCCATTAAGGCCCACCTCTGGCATTGTTTATATATGTCAATATATCGGTGATCAATAATAATGTTATTGCAAATTATGAGCAATTTATTGGATTAGTGGTTGTAAAGTAAAATCCATGTTATAACGAATCTGTGTCATTTGAAACAGCATTAATCGAAAACGATCTGCATATACAATTAACTTTTTTTAATTTTACACATAGAAGTGCTACATAAAATTCAGACATTTACTCTAGAGAATTATAGGTGATACATTTTGGAAAAATGAAGACGGATAGGATAAATGTACTTGGAATTTCTATCAGGATTAGTTCCTCTGATTTACTGAGTTTTGTGGTACGACAGCTAAAATGGCATTTATACCTTTCCTTCAAGATTTTGGTTAGCATTCTGCCAAATGTAAGAGATCAGGAAAATGTGCAGAAATTGTCATCTATACATCAAATGGTGAAAAATTAAAAGCAATGGAACCTTTTTGTGATTTAAAGATTTAGATATATAGACTATTAAAAGTTGTCAAGTAATTTGTTAAGGAAATTCAAAAGATAAGTAGTGCTTGAGTACAAAAGCAAGGACATAATCCTAAGTATGTGCAAATGTAGTTAGGGTGCAATTAGAAAATTGTCTCCAATGTTCTGCATGTTACTTTACAAGGGAACACAAGGTAACTTAATGGTGCAGCTAATGTCGCCAAGATGCCACGGATGAAAGGTTTCAGTTACTATAGTAGTGAAACTGAAACTCTGTAATTAAAATAAAGATTTCATTAATCAATTACTTCACAAGTTCACAATAAAATTATGAAGGCTTTGACAAGGGAAGGCAAGGACAGGATTTGCAATTAGGCAGTGCCTTTCACACTAGGATACTCCAAACGTTTTACAGCCAAATTATTATTCTTGAAGTGTATATACTGTTGTTAAGTAGATAGATACATTAATCATTTCTTATACTGGAAGTTTCCGAAAACAGCAATGGGATAAATGACCTGTTAATCTACCTTAGTGACATTAATTGAGCGATAGCTATTTCTCAGGACTTTGGGAGAACACACGCAGGAAATGTTAGAGAAATTCAGCAGGTCAGACAGCATTTATGAAGACCCAAATAGAGTTAACATCTTGAATCCAAACGACGTCTTCAGAACTGATAGACTGATAAAGAGACCCAACATTTGAGCTGGAACTTAGAGTCACCAGCTCAGATTTTGGTATGTCATGTAGCTTGAAGCAAGTATAAAATTGGCATCAGCACATGATTCACTGGGTTTGTGTAAGCTGCAGCCAGCACACGTACGAGTGGTTTTGGGGAAACTTATGCCTCCTGTTTGTGTCTCCCCAGCTTCCAAAGCCTGAATCCAAACTCCAATCACTTCATCCACATGCCTAAAGTTGCTAATACCTCCTTGGAGAAAAACCCCTCACTAAACATTTTCTGAAATACACTTATTCCCTGGATTTCCTTATAGTTCCAGCAGCCATCACTAGTTGCATCTGGCACTGTCAGGACTAATCAGCAAGCAGCCAGTTCGATTGACTGACAGACTTTGAGGGTGGGTTCTGTTTTCCCTGATGGATATGGTAAGTACCTTGCTTGTTGTGACCAGGTAAAGAGATGTGCTATTTAATATAATCCACCAATCGTTGTGATGCACAACCTACACACCTGGTATCACATCAGCATTGAAATCACTATACCACATACCTCATAGGGAAAATACCTTTTAGCTTAGTGGCAACACTGTGTTAATGCTGAACATCAATCCTGTTGCTGCTGCAAAATAGCAGAGTGTAACGGCTAGCATTTCCTGTTTCCGTATAATTTTTGAGATACCTTTCCCTAAATTTGAGGTAGACCGAGCAATTTTCAAGACTAAAGGTGAAGTCTTTAGAGCCATTCGTGAGTTTTCATGACATACAGTAAGAGATATTCTGATCAGGGTAGCCATTATTCCACAGAACATGTTTGATGTGTTCTGTTACAGTATCAAATGAGGTTTTGAGGTATTTATGAGGCTGCCATTAAAGCCTATTTTAAGACATGGGGAACTGTAGGGATCCTAATGTGTACATCGACCAGTGACGGTTAATTGTAGTAGGCAATATTACCAAGCCGCCTGGTTAATTTCTCCCCTGAGATGTCAAATAAAGACAGCTCATTTGACAACTGCATTTCAAAGGTGAATTTGAGCGCTAGGTGGAGTCCATTAAGACATTTAATGAAAATCTTACATATAGCTGCGGATTCAAATATATATCAGAAATATGCGAGGGATAGGACGATGGGTATTATTCCATCAATGACATGTTTCTCCTCGCACCCGGAAATGTGTTTTTTTGACAACTAATTAAATGTCATATATGATCTGAATAATAGGTTTGGTATTTTATACCCTGTCTTATCTCCAACTAATTCTACATGATGTGAACTGACTAAATGCTGTGGTAAATTTCTACAACCGTCATTTAAGTAAGTTTTCCACACGCACAGTGAAAGATTTCGTCACATTTGCAAAGACCATATTTGACTTCCATATCAATAACAAAGTCTTCATTTGACATTTCTAGCTTATTCTCCAATGTACCACTTGAGAAAGTCAGATATTTGCATTGCGGCATTATGTCATGGTGATTTAAATACGCCACCAGTGTGAGAGTCAGTATTCATTTAATAATCAACACATGTGGTTGATTCCAATTTTAATAACACTATGTACTCTCAAAATAGATGGTGTTGCTGCAGCATGTTTAGATCGCCATGACATACTGCTATAGTGTAAACATCAATGGCTTCCTTGAATGGTACATTGGAGAATAAGCTAGAAATGTCAAATGAAGACATGAACATTGCATTGTTATTGACATGCAAGCCTTGTATTGTCTTTGCAAATGTGAAGAAATCTTGCATGTGGAAAACTTGTTCAAATCCTGGCTGTAGAAATTCATCTAACCATTGGGCCAGTTCAAGTGGTGGTGAAGTGGTCAGAGGTAACCAGGGCATAAAAGATCAGCTACTTGCTCTTACACAAGTTCAGCAAGCATTTTATTTTTGGCTTTCTTTCAAACAAACGGTCCAGTCACATTGAGCAGCAGGTCCAATAGAGCATCAGGGGAGCAGGAAAGCTGCTGTTTCGGGTCTAGACCCTTCTTCAGAAAAATCATTCAGTCCTTGCCTTTCCAAATACATGTAAATCCTGTCCGTCAGGATTTCATCCAACAACTTGCCCACAACTGATGTCAGGCTCACTGGTCTATAGTTCCCTAGCTTTTCCTTACCACCTTTCTTAAATAGTGGCACCACATTAGCCAACCTCCTGTCTTCCAGCAGTGGCTACTAATGATACAAATAGTCTGGCACTGGAAAAATTAATCAATTTTGCTTCGTATTTCCAACCTCTCACCTTCACCTGGTTCATCACTGACTCTTTCCTTCCCTTTCTTTACTTAACTGTTTTTATTTCTGGGAATAGATTATCTACAGAGGTCCATTACAAAATCACCAACTCCCACAGCTACATTAACTACACAGCCTGCTTCCTATAAGAGATTACATACTCCCAGTTTCTCCATCTTCATTGTGTCTACTTCCACAATTTAGCTTCTACAACAGTGCTTCAAACATGTCTTAATTTTTCCTGACTAAGACATCCTCCCCACTTTGACCGACACAGCGCTCAGCCATGTTCAACCCATTTCCTGCACTCCTGTCCTTACCCCTTTACCCCTTCCAGAAACATAATAGGGTTTTCCCTTGTCCTCACTTTCCTCTCAACCAGCCTCGACATTCAGAAGTTCATCCTCCACCATTTCTGCCACAACCATCATGATACCACCACCAAAAACATCAGCCCCTCTACTCCCCAATCAGCATTCCATAGGAACCATTCTGTCTGTGACACCCTGGTTCATGCCTTTATCACTGCCCAACACATCCCCCTTCCAAGACACCTTCCCATGCAATCGCAGGAAGTGTAACACTTGCAATTTTAGGTCCTCATTGGTAAACGCCCCAAATTGAAGAAGCAATTTACTTTCAGTCTAGCTGGCTGAATCTGATGCTCACAAGGTGGTCTTCTGAACACTGGGAATCCCAAATGTAAACTCGGTGACCACTTTACAGAACACTTTTGCTCAGGCATGACTCTGACCTTCTGGTTACTTGCCATTTAAATGCATCATCTTGCCCTTATGCTTACATTTCTGTCTGAGGCTTGCTACAGCCTTTCAGTGAAGCCCAATACAAGTTATAGGAATAAAAAACCAAAAGAATTGCAGATGCTGGAAATCAGAAACAAAAATAAAAACAGAGATTGCTGTAAAAATTCAGGAGGTATGCCAGCATCTGTGGAGAGAAATCAGAGTTAAAGTTTCAAGTCCAGTGTCTTAAAAACTGATGGTAGCTAGGAAAAGGTTAATATTTATGCAGAAGTTAGGGTGGGGGGAGGGGAGAAAGAAAATGATAAGTGGAGATAGAGCACAAAGAGAGAAAAAAAAAGTTGGACAGCCAAACGAGTGTGGAAAGGTCAGTTTTAGGGAATGAATAGCTGTTAATGGGGCTCTTAGTAGCTGACAATGGATTGTGTGTGGTAGCAGCCCATATGATAACAAGGCCTGGTGTGTGGGGATTGGGGTAAGAACATCACCTCAAGCCCTAAAATTGTTGAACTCAATATTATGCCCAGAAGGCTGCAGAATTCCAGAGTGGAAAATAAAATACAGTTACTAAGGTTTTGGAGTAGATCTGTAGCTCAGATTGTGAGTGTTGAGGTTGGATGGCTCGCCGAGCTGGTTTGTTGTTCCGCAGGCGTTTCGTTACTGTGCTTGGTAACATCCTCAGTGCAACCTCTGATGAAGCGTCAGTGTGTTTTCCCACCTGGTTTTTAAACTCTGGGGTGCCATGCTTCCAGGAATTCTCGTGCTTGTCTCTGCCTAGCCTGTCCCAGGATCTTGGTGTTGTCCCAGTTGAAGTCGTGGTTCTCCTTATCCATGTGGATTGAGATGAGTAAGTATCGGTCGTGTCTTTTTGTAGCCAGTTGGTGCTCATGTGTTCTTGTTGTTAGTTTCCTTCCTGTTTGTCCGATGCAGTGTTTCTCGCAGTCTCTGTAGGGGATCTTGTAGATGACATTGGTCCTGTCCATGGCGGGAAGTGGGTCTTTAGTTTGAGCACGACAAGCACGAGAATTCCTGGAAGCATGGCACTCCACGAAGCATGCTATTAATCAACACATTGAACTCGACCCCATATACATTCCACTACGGAGGAAACCCGGAAGTGAGGCAATCTATCACAACGGACCCCAGAGTTTAAAAACCAGGCGGAAAAACACACTGACACTTCATCAGAGGCTGCACTGAGGATGTTACCAAGCATGGTAACGAAACGTCTGCGGAACAACAAACTGGCTCGGCGAGCCAACCAACCTCAATAAAATACCATTCTTCTAGCTTAACCTGACTGCACTGGAGCACTGCAGGAAGCCTGAGACAGAGATGTTGGCCAGGGAACATGGTGATGTGTTGAAGTGGCAGATCGGCAATAGGATCAATGCTCCATATTCTGTTTTGGCACTTTACAGCCTTCAGGACTTAACATTAAGTTCAACAACTTCAGACCATTAACTCTGTCCTGCATTTTGATAATTTCCCATCCTCTCCTCTACAACACCCACTCTCAGTATCTGTATTTGTTTCTTACATCGTGTGCTTTCAGTCAGCGCTCATTATTATCTTGTCATTAGCACCTACCTTGAGTCTATGCTTTGTCTTCTTAATAACTATCACCACTCCCTTTGCCTTTTATTTAACACCTTTGATCTCCAATTTCCCTTAATATTTCTCCACCTGACTCCAAGTTGAAAAACTTCAACATAATATGTCATTTTCAGCAATAATCAAATAGAAAATTATATTCTGAAGTTTGTTATTTTTAAAACTGTAATCAGCAAAGAAATATTCAAGTGATTCATGGTCCCAACAAATGTTATATGTCATTTATATGCAAACATTTCATGTCAAAAAATTAGGAGGCAAATAAAAATACCTTGGCATTTTGTATCATATCTGCCTTCTTTATAAAATCCAGCTTTGCAAACACACTCGGCAAGTCCTCCTTTAGGTGGCTGATAACAACTTGTCGTAGTAGATTGGTCACATCTTTCAGGACTACATGAAGGCACAGCTGATGAAAAAAAAAAATAATAAATTAATTTCCAAGCATCTAATTTATACACTGTATTTAACACTACTTATGGAATTCATATAAAAAAACGTCGGGCTGGATTTCATATGAAAGGATAGACTGCTTGTTGCCAGAAAGAAGGGTGTGTTGCAAAGTGGTAGACTTTAGAAAAGGGTAGTTCACAATGATGATACCATGCGGGTGGCCTTAATAAAGGCCAGACCATCACTCAGTAGGAAGAAGTTCCACCCTCAATATCAACTTACAGGTGCAGAAATCCCATCTTTGCCGGGAGAGTGTAGTGGGAACTGCTCAGATTGCAAGGAGGTCCTGGGAAGTAATATTACAGATTGTAGAGCTAAGTTGTTGGGTCTTTTTAAGCAAGGGCAGATTGTACACATGAAGGAGCTGGGGAAGACGGAGGCAGGTGGTACAGGGTAGGCTTGGGTTTTGGATGTGAGGCATGGGAGTGGGGGCTTGGTTTGGTAACTGCAATTTACTGCCACTGTGATGTGATATGATGTAGCATCTTAAATCTGTTTCTGTACAAATAGCCATAGTTATTAACCCAGATCTGTTCTGCCCACATGATCTGTCACAGGTGTAGTGATGGGCTTTTTACTTCAGCCAAGAATTCACACCTGATAAATTGATATGTACGTTACCTCCTGTAACTCTTTCTGTTACCAGATATTTGGATTAATAACACCTGTAATTAAGGAGCCCATCCACCAAAAAAACCAGCTGCCCTGCAGCCATTATATGCTGGAAAGAGTTTTGATTGTCTAAGGTCGAGACTACCACCTCCATTTGGTGAGGACATATTGCTTTAGAGAGCTGCCAGCCAATCTGATTAGCTGGCAGCTCTGTTGTCTTAGCATTGCCAGGTTTTGCTGGTGGTCACTGCTTGGATTACATTGAGAATCTGAACAAGAGTGTGTTGTGGAGCCAGACTACAATGCAAGCCAAGCTATTGGCAGGGACCAGCAAGGGCTCTTAACTCTATTCTGCCTATAAGTTCATATAACATCATCATAAACGAGTTGTGGGTTTGCCACAGTTCAAGATTAATCCTTTCAGAATGTTTCCAACCCATATTCTATCAGATTGTTATGTTGCTTTATCCAGCACATTTGGAGCACATTTACAACAGACATTTTTGTATTAGCTCCATCATGCTTTTGACTAAATGTATCTTCTATAGAGGCCTCCTACAACTGTCCAGATTGGTCAATGGCAGAGACTTGCCTTTAATGCCCTTCTTATCGTGGACCACCCAAGGTTTCATCCAAATATATAATTGAATAGGGGTTGAACAAAATCTGCTTTATAAGCTTATCATTTTTTCTTGTACTTAGTGCCCACAGTTGTAAAAACTAAATTTTGCTGATCCTCTTTATGGTTTTAACTCCCTGTTTTTGAATTGTTAAAGAATTATCTATTTGAAAATATTGCCTGCTTTATCATGACACTCAGTTAACTGTTCAGCCTTCTAAATATATTACCTTTCACTTTTTTTTGTTCAGCTATTTGGTCTGCAGCAATCCTTGGTGTTTCACCAAAGTTCCACTAACAGCACCTTTCAAACCCACAACCTCTACTAACAAGGAGGACAAGGGCAACAGAGTCAGAAGTCACACGATACCAGGTTATAGTCCAACAGGTTTATTTGAAATAACACAAGCTTTCAGAGCTCAGCCCCTTCATCAGGTGCAGTGAGAGAACAGGGCACAGGGACATAGAGTTTCTAGGCAGAGACATCACGGACTAGTCAAACCAGGAACATTCCTTGTCACAATGGACATTTCAGCACTCTATGACAGCCTCATTGCTCAATACCAACAACTGCCAATTTCTAGACGCCATTCGCTCCATCCTCAACCATAACGTCTTCACCTTCAACAACCAGTTCTTCATCCAGACACACAGAAAAGCCATGGGGACCAGATTTGCACCCCAATACACCAACATTTTCATGCACATGTTCAAGCAAGACTTCTTTGCTGCGCAGGATCTCTGGCCAGCGCTATACACCAGATACATTGACATTTTCTTCCTTTGGACTCCTGGCGAGGAATCACTGAAACAACTACATAGCAATATCAACAAGTTTCGTCCCACCATCAGACTTATCAAGGACTATTCTTCAAAGCCAGTCTCATTCTTGGACATTGACATCTCCATCAAGCACCTCACTCTACCACAAGCCCATGGATGGCCTCACGATGCTGTACTTCTCTAGCTTCCACCCTAAACAGAGTATTGTTCACAGCAGACTACCCAGCCTTCAAGACAACATCGACCACAACACCACACAACACTGCCATGGCAACCTCTGCATGACATGGATATTACCACCACATGTGGGAACACCACCCACCACGTTCATGGCAGATACTCATGTGACTTGGCCAATGTTGTCTATCTTATATGCTGCAGGCAAGGATGCCCTGAGGCACGGTAAATTGGTGAGACCATGCAGATGTTACGACAATGAAAGAATGGACACCATGCAACAATTACCAGCCAGGGATGTTCCCTCCCAGTGGCTGAATCACTTCAGCAGTCAAGGACGTTCAGCTTCCGATTTTCGGTAAGTGTCCTCCAAGGCAGACTCCGAGGTACCCAACAGTGCAAAATCGGCAAACTGAGACTGATATCCAAGTTTCGTGCCCATGAAGATGGACTCAACCATGATCGTGGGTTCATGTCGGAGCACTACAGGTGACCCCACCACACTGTTCTGTATCTGTAAAATTTTCCATACTGTCCTGTTTTGACAGCATCACCTTGATAAATTGTTATGATCTACCTTAATTAGTTTGTACAGTTTTGAATTATTACACTCACTCTCTCTCTCTCTCACACACACACTCACACTGACACACATTCTCTCATACTCATACATACTCTGTCTCAATCTCACACACACACACACACACACTCTCTCTCTCTCACTCTCTCTCTCTGTCTCTCTCTCTCTCCATCTCTTATCTCTTTCAAACATCCAAGATGTTTGTTTATTTGCAGATGCATTCTATTTTGGTGAAAAAATACACAATTTGTAGTCACAGTCAGTCAGTGTGACATCTTATAAATTCCAGCTTTTGGAATAAAACCAGCCTGATTCCACGTTAAAACTCAGACAGATTCTGAACAAAACCTCACACCTACAATTCAGTGCCTATGCCGTGGCTCTGTCTGAGTGTCATGACAGCACAGCACTGACATTAACTTTATAAACACTTTATGCACCATCTAACACTTGGTCACCTGCAGAGACTTGTCATCTGACACTCCACTCACACCAGTTGTACGATCTTTTGATTTCTCTGCCTATAAACTCTGGGTCTGTGTGCCCTGCCTCTCTCACTGCACCTGACAAATTGGCTGCGCTCCGAAAGCTTGTGTGATTCCAAATAAAACTATTAGACTATAACCTGGTGTCATGTGAATTCTAACTTTGTCCACCCCAGTCCAAAACCGGCACCTCCACGTCAAGCGCAACAGATGCATAGGAACAGCACTACTTACAAGTTCCCCTCCAAACCACACATTGTACTGAATTGGAACTATATCACTGAATGAATATAAAAATGGTTGAACCACAGCAAAATGCTATTTTGTTTACCATGGATGGAGGGAGGAGACAGGCCCTGAAAGCTTTAGCCAAAATAAGGAATCAAGCCCCATGTTATGACATTCATATGATCCATACTATCACTATTTAACCAACTGGAATAATTTCCAGTTTCATTTCTAAAAGTCACTACTCAATGCCTCCTGAATATTTACATACAAAACAGCGGCTAGATATCCTTCAATAGAACAAGTTGGTTATTTCTGTAAAAAGCCTTTTCAATTGGTCAACATAACTTGATTTTAGCAAACTTATACTGCTTGCTCATGCATTTCAGGCTGGGTACTCATTTGCACCCTTCCCAATTTACCATTAAAATCATCAGAGGGTGAAATCAGGGTGTAAATTCATCTGAACTACTCTGTTCCAGCTAGACATGTCAAAACGAGAATATTGCTGCAATGGGTGCCAAGACAACTGGTCTATAATTATCTGTTTTAATTTAGTCATTCTTCTTGAAAAATAAAGCTAATTTGTTTACTTAAGCTGGATAGAAACATTTTCTGACCTCATCAAGATCCAATGACTTAGCATCCCTGAGCTTTGCTAATTTTTTTGGAACCATGTTTTCCCAATAATCCTCTCCAATGTTTGCATCATCCTCATCTAAGGGACAATGCATTTTCACTTGTGCCATTATTTGTAAATTTAACACAAATGTTTTCGTTAACATCTCTGTCATACTTTTGTCTTTCACAGTTGCAATTATTGCTTCATGCATGAGCAATGCTTTGCTAAAGTTGTGATTTTTATACACTTATGCAATCACTTACTGTTTGCTTTCATATCAATAAATGAGTTTTCATATTCTCTATTAGCCTTTCTTTTGTTCGTTATTGTATACTTTTATATTTCTAATCTTTTTAAACATTGAGGGTGCTAAATTTTCCTTTATTCATTGACACGATGAGGGCTTCACTGGCTAGACAGTATTTATTGCTCATCACTAATTGCCCAGAGGGCAGTTCAGAATCAACCACCTTGGTGTGGGTCTGGAGTCACACGTAGGCCAGACTGGGTAAAGATGGCACTTTCAGAGTGGGTTTTCCTGACAGTAGATTCATCATTAGATTCTTAATTCCAGATAATTTATTCAAATTCTACCATCTGCCATTGGCAGGATTCAAACCCGGGTCCCCAGAATGTTATCTTGGTCTCTGGATTAACAGTACAGCAAAAATACCACTAGGCCATCATCTGTCCTTTTATGTATATTATGGTAATTTTGGATGTATGAATTCATGTCAGCAAGCTGTGCACAGCAGTGAAAACAGAACAGCTGTCTCCAACAAAGAAAGCTTGAATGTTGTCCCGAAAATGTTGAGCCGAAGACAGTAGTATTGTATGCATGTAAGCATCATTTTACAAGACAGAAGCTACTTCATTTCTACTTGAAAATGAACAAAAAAAGGCATTACTTACCATTATACGAATAAAAAGTGTTATTCTTCACAGCATTTTTAATTACTGTTTCATTCACCTCAGCACCTTCAGTAAATGTATTTGACACTGTTGCGATGACACTGCCTTTCCTGCAAGTAGAAAGTCAAGTCTTATCATTGACCGTGCAAGAGTACAATTGCATACTGAAGGGGCTAATAAGTCAAGAGAATAATGAAAACTATCCAAGAGTCTTAAAAAGCACTGTTTCTTGTATCACAATTTATCCTTCCTCAATGGATCATTCTTGAATCCTTTTCTTCAGAAACCCTTCCTTGGTATCACTTGGTTTCGCCACCTTAAACTTCATCCTGATGGTGACGTATCCTCAGAGCCTAACCCATACCAAGCTTGTTCCTGGGTAACAGGAGTATTGGTAGGCAGAGGAGTTGTTATGATACGTAATTGCCATCTTCTCTGAAGATTTTTGTCATCATCAATGCCAGCATAAGATTATATGAATTTGGGACAGAAGTAGGCTAGTTAGTCTGTTGAGTTAGCTTTGCCATTCAATGACATCACAGTTAATCTGACAATCTTCAACTCCACTTTCCCGTCTTTTCCCAGGTACCCTGAATTCCCTTACCGATTCAAAATCTGTCTATTTCAGCCTTCAATATACTTAATGACCCAGTTGCAATAGCCCTCTTAATCAAAAAAATTGTGCAGATTTGCTACACTCTGAAAGAAGAAGTTGATTCACAGCTCTGATTTAAATATGTCAGCTCTTGTTCTGACATTTTTGCTTCTGATCCCACAAATGGGAAACATCTCTCCGCATCTACCCTATCAAGTCCCCTAAGATTCCAGAATGTTTCAATGATATGTTTTCTATAGCATCAATCCCTCTCTATATTTCCAATCAGAATTTTATGTCAACATGATCCTATAATGTGTGACTGCATTAACATCATGCATTTAATGAAAACTGGCTCTTTGCTGTTACTGCTTACTGAAACTTTCCTATCTTGCTAGATAATTCTCAATCATATATTCATGTATATCTGATCATTCAGTGACAATACAACTCAAATTATACAATGGGTCTCTTCACTACTCTGCTGTTACCTTGCCTTTCTTTCTTCATGTCACTTTATTATAACCAACTTGCTAGCTACCCCAATTAAAATGCTCTTCTTCTGCATTCCTTTCTGAAATAAACTCTTCCCAAGTCGCATATAATTGCGCTTTCAAAATCCCAACTGTTAAGCCTTCGGTCCTCTATTTTCCATGATACTTCTGTAGCAATGCCACAGCTGTACCTTGGCAACCAAAGTTTGCAATAACCACCATACTCCCCGTCATACTGATTACTCCCCCAGTACAGCCCCTCAAATCAATTGGCTGCAGACCTGAGAGTATCTGTTACATTGCAGGATTAACTGTCCATCAACATCCTCGCATTGGGAATACCCTTAATCATGTTGTGTGACTGTGATAAATGGTATAGACCTTGGTCAGATCAAGCAATTCAAGACTGGACGTCCATCAAGGTACCGTAAGCATTCACCAGAAATATAACTGGACTCAAATACAATCTGCAACTTCGTAGCCAGGCCCACTCTATCACTAGCATCGCAGTAGGGAATCAAGCTGAGTTCACTGAAGAGTGCAGGAGGGAATGCTGGGAGCAGCACAAGCAGCACACTTCAGAAAATTAAGTGTCAACCTGGTGAAGCTACATCAAGAACTATTTGCGTGCCAAACAACATAAACAGCAAGTGATAAGACTAAGTGTTCCCATTACCCATACATCAGATTTAAGCTCTGCAATCCTACCACAATCAGTTGTGAATGGTGATGGGTAATTAAACAACACACTGGACTAGGCGACACAAACACCCCCATCCTCAATGTTTGGGGAGTATAGCTCATCAGTGCAAAAAGGTGACGCTAACAGATTTGCAACAATCTTTAGTCAGAAGTGTTGAGTGGATGATCCATCTTGACTTCATCCTGAAATCCACATTATCACAGATGCCAATCTTCAGCCAACTAGATTCACGCCACATGATATCAAGAAACAACTGAAGGTACTGATACTGCGAAGTCTCTGGAACCTAACAACATTCTGGCAATAGGACTGAAGGTTTGTACTAGCTGGTCCCCTAGCTAAGCTGTTTCCGTACAGCTACAACACTGGCATCGACCCAATCATGTAGAAAATTGCAAGATAAATCCAACCTGGCCAATATCGCTCCATCTCTCTACTGCCAATCATCAATGAAGTGACAGAAGGTGTCATCAACAGACCTACCATGCAGTATTCACTCAGCTATAAGCTGCTCAGAGATGCCCAGTTTGGGTTCTGCCAGTACTTCTTGGCTCCTCACCTCACTACAGCCTTGGTTCAAACATGGACAAAAGAGCCAAATTCCACAGGTGGATTGAGAGTGATTGCCCTTGTCATCAAGGCTGCATTTGACCACGTTTGACATCAAGGAGTCCCAGCAAAGTTAAAGTCAATAGGAATCAGGGAAAATCTTTGGAAAACAAGAGTGCTCTCCTTGCCCTACAGACCCCTTCACCCGCCTCCAACACTTTCCCTCCAACTGGACCCTGTTGCTGAGTGGAGTCTGGGGCGTGACTGTAAGGATTTGTTGCATTTGGCTACTTCACGCTGTTGCTTGACTTGTCTCCCAATTTTGGAGCATGTCTTCTGTTTGATTAGTTGGAATGTGCCTTTTTTTTATGTCTGGTGCCTAGATTGACTCTGGGAAGTTAATCCAGTTTTAGTCTTATTTTAATTTTCTCTCATGGTTTGATACAACTGAGTGACTTGTTCGAGGTGATTTCAGAGAACAGGTGAGATCCATCACATTACTGTGGGTCTGAAGCTGAACAATTTTCTTGTACCCTCTCCACCACAAGAACTAATCTTCCATCTTCACTATATTAACCAAGTCAATATCTGCCCCAGCCCACCTACACCTGAAACTTTCACCTTTATCTCTGTCACCTAACGTGTTACTATTTCCAGTGTTCTTCACGTCAACATTCCAATTTCCACCCGCCATAAATGTTGATTCATCCAAATTCTGCAAAATATATCCTAAGCCACATTACATCCACTTTGCCCATCAACACTGTGAGCGCACTGTATTGGCCTGTATTGGCTCCGAGTCTCACAAAGTGCTAAATCTACCTTTCCTACTTCTATAAATTTTCAAGACCTCTATGTTTCTCTGACTCTGACTTCTGGTGCATATCTCTAAACACTTTGCCCCAACTTTGGAAGCATTAAACCAGTCACAGGATGTGGGCTCCTCTGGCTAGGGCAGCATTTATTGCCCATCCCTAAAACTTTCTATTTCTCTGTTAATTATTTATTAATTGTATTTAATTGTATGTAGATGGAGGATATTAATTGAAAATTTACTTGGGCTCATATTTAGTAACAAACTGAAATTGTAATGGCAAATTAGGTACACTTCTGTAAGTAAAGTTTCTGAAATTATCCAAAGATTAGTGTCATTTCTGTCCTTCACCATTTGTTTCTGCAATAGATCACTCTCCAGTTCGCTCCTTAACTTGGATCTCCTCCTTCAAGACTTTATTCAATTATGATTTTGTTCACCATTCTCAATAACTGCTTCTTTGGCTCAGTGTCAATTTTTGTTTAATTAGGCTTCTCTGAAGTGCTTAGAGAACATTTTGCAAGATGAGGGGTAATATATGCAAGTTGTTGGTAGTAACTCCTTATTGATAGTATAATAGCAACATAAATGGATATAAACACATAGGATAGGACCATCTATTCAAATGCAATTATTTAAAAACATTTCCAACATGTGTATTTCATCTTTTCCTTTAGTATTCTATAGGAAAGTTTCAGGTGCAGAGTTCCTTGAAAGTCACATCACAAGTTAACAGGATGGTAAAGAAGTCACTTGGCATGCTTGTCTTCATTGCTCAGACCATTGAGTATAGGAGTTAGGATGTGAAGTTGTGGTTATGTAGGATGTTGATTAGGCCACTTCTGGAGTACGGTGCACAGTTCTATAGGAAGGATGTTCAGTTGCAGAGTGTGCAGAAAAGATTTACGAGGATATTACTGGGACTGGAAGGTTTGAGTTATGAGGAGTGTCTGGATAGTCTGTGACTGTTTTCCCTGGAGCATAGGAGGGGCATAGATAAGGTAAATAGCAAAGGTCTTTTCCCTAGGGTAGGGAAGTTCAAAATAGAGGGCATAATACAGTGTGGATCTGGAGGAACACAGCAGATCAGGCAGCATCAGATGAGTAGGAAGGTCGACATTTCAGGTCGGGACCCCCAATCAGGACTGATGAACGGTCCCGACCCGATACATTGGCTTTCCTGTTCCTCTGATGCTGCATGACCTGCTGTGCTCCTCCAGCTCCACACTGTATTGACTCTGACTCCAGAATCTGCAGTTCTTGCTATCTCCGGGCATAATTTAAAGGTGAGAGGAGAAAGATTTAAAAGGGAACTAAGGGGCAACCATTTCACACAGAGGGTAGTACATATGTGGAATGAGGAAGTGATAGATGCAGGCAGAGCTACAACATTTAAAAGACACTTAGAAAGGTACAGGAAAAGGAAATGTTTAGAGGGATAACAAGCATGGGGCTGGATGAACACAGCAGGTCAAGCAGCATCATAGGAGCAAAGTTTTCCTGCTCCTATGATGCTGCTTG
>JAHRHZ010000144.1:59814363-59833236 GCA_024137785.1 Ginglymostoma cirratum
TGCTCCTATGATGCTGCTTGACCTGCTGTGTTCATCCAGCCCCATGCTTGTTATCTCGGATTCTCCAGCATCTGCAGTACCTTTTATCTCTGATACAATGTTTAGAGGGATATGGGCCAAATAGAGGCAAATGGGACTAGTATAGTTTGGAAAACTGGGTTGGCGTGGATGAGTTGAACTGAAGGGTCTGTTTCTGTGCTCTATGTCTTTATGACTCTAAAACCTAATAAAGAACAATGTGGGCAATTATCAAACCTAACATAACATTTCTGACCTTAACAGGATTATTACTAAAAGATCAGTTTCAATGACAAGCAGTGAAACAAAATTTAGCACTGATGAGATTGATTTTCCATTTTTGGATATGTCATCTCTTCATTTTGGGGATTTTATTTCCCTATTTCCTGTTTTAGTATATCAATATTGTGTGTATGATCCTGTCCATATTTCAAATTAATTTCACAGACAACAGATATTTAAAATTAAATTTTATTCTTACCTAACTTCAAGTATTAAAGTTGCTTTGTAGCCTTTAATCGAGGAAAATGACCGAGTAAACTGTAAAAAAGTTAAAATATTATTAGAACATATAGCTTAAATCATCATTCATTATTATTTGATGATACCTTTAAATGCATTTTTTAATGATCTACTTTTACCCTTCCCCTTCAGAGTGGACTTGTTGGAAATTTGATGCATGTTAGAAATTAGTTACAAAAGGGGGAAGCAAAAGCTACATTTTGCTTCCAGCACTTTACAGGGGTTACGTTACTGGAACCAGAACTACTGAATCACAGAATTGTTACAGCATAGGTGGAGGCCATTTGGCCCATTGTACCTGTGCCAGTTATATTGCCTCATGCTGAACTTCTGCATTTTCCCCATATCCCTGCACATTATTTCTATCCGCATAAACATTCAATGCCCTCTTGAGTGCCTCAAATCAAACTGCCTCCACCACATTTCCAGGCAATGCATTAATTGCCCTAACAACTCGCCGTGTAGAAGTATTTTCCTCACATCACCACTGCTTCATTTGTTCACTTTAAGCCTGTGCCCTCTCATTCTTATTTCTTTTAAACCATTTAAACAATTTAAACCACAACTATTTGAATAATTTAAATGCAACCACTGTTAACTTAGAATGGACCAAGTAATCAAAATACTAAAAGTAAATTGATTAAATAGATAGACCAATTAAGTAGATAGAACAACAAATAGAGATTGCAGTGCAAGTGCTGTGCTGCAATTGAAGCATGTCAAAGGTTGTGAGGAGCCTTGTCATCACATTTGCAGGATCTAGACTCAAAGAGAACTTCTGTGAGCTGAAGTCTGTGGAGTAATATATATTAGGGTATCAGGTTGGATGATCTGATCCAGGAAGCAATAACATCCCTTAGTTTAAGAAATGGGATGCTTAACACTCAGGGATCTGTCTACAAGCCTGCCCCTGTGAAACAAGCAAGTAAGTAAGATGATGTCAGGATCTTAACCTAACATCACTCTTAGAGGGTTTATTCGCCCACATTGACCCAAACATTCCTCACTTCACCAATTAAAACATCTCCCAAGATGGCTGCAAGGTGATATCTTGCAGTAGGTCAAGTGAATCCATAATGGTGATGTAGGGGCTTTCTATGACAGCAGTATTACCTCAAAGTAATTGTGAGCTCTGCAATCAGTAGTGAATGTAGCCGGGGCTTACTGGTGCCCCATAGCATCCTTTGTGTTGATGTATGCCTTCATGAGGTGCATAGATAAGGTGAATGACAAAGATATTTTCCCTAGGATGGAGGATTTCAGAACTAGGGGCCACATTTTTAAGGTGAGAGGAGAAAGATTTAAAAGGGACCCAATAAAATCTAGTCACATAAATGTTGTTGATTACAAAGAAGCTACTGGTTCAACATTGCATCAAACCCTTATCATGCGGAAGGAGATTGAAGAAGTAATGACTGGCCAAGAATACAACGATTGAACTATTATGCAGTGAAATGTGAATTTACTCCCTTTGGCAGGAGTAACAGAAAAAAACAAAAATAGTTAAGTTTTCATGTTCAGAGGAATTTAGCTGTCCTGTTTAAACGATGCAGTCAGTTAACATGCAGGAATAGCAAGCAATTGGGAAAGCAGATAGCATCTTGGTTGTTGTTATAAGGGCGTTGAGGAACAAGAATAACAAGTCCTAAAGCAATTGAACAGTCTTTAGTGAGATAACTTTTATTTATAGTGCAATATTGGTTTACTTCCTGAAGGAAAGAAAAATTTGCCTCAGAGAGGGTTTGCTGGGAATATCTTAGGGTCTGAGCCAAAGTTCCAGTTCAAGATCCATTCTGGGAATCGATTCTCAAGGAAGGTGCATTAATAATATGGCCTCAAACAGGTTAAATATAAACCTGCAAATGCTTTTAAAATATGGCAATGGCAGGTGATAAGAGTGGGTGAAATTCCTGGTCTTCCCTGTGATGGAAAGAAACAAAAACAGAAGTTGCTGAAAAAGCTCAGCAGGTCTGAGAAAGGGTCACCGGATCCGAAACGTTATCTCTGATTTCTCTTCACAGATGCTGCCAGACCTGCTGAACTTTTCCAACAACTTCTGTTCTTGATTCAGATTTACAGCATCTGCAATTCTTTAAGTTTTTATGTGATGGAAAGAAATTGGACCCTGTTCCAACACCATCTATCGCTTCAGGCTACAATGTGAATGTATAAATAGAGTCACAGAGATGTACAGCACGGAAACACACCCTTTGGTACAACCCGTCCATGCTGACCTGATATCCTAAATAAATCTAGTTCCTTTTGCCAGAATTTGGCCCACTTCCCTCTAAACCTTTCCAATTCATATACCCATCCAGATGCCTTTTAAATGTTGTAATCATACCAACCTCCACCACTTCCTCTGGCATCTCATTCCATACACACACCACCCTCTGCATGAAAAAGCTGTCCCTTAGGTCCCTTTTAAATCTTTCCCCCCTCATCTTAAGATTATGCCCTCCAATTCTGAACTCCCTAGTCCCGGGGAAAAGACCTTGTCTATTTACCTGACCCATGCCCCTCTTGATTTTATAGACCTCTACAAACTCACCTCTCAGCCTCCAATGCTCCAGGGAAAATAGCCCCAACCTATTCAGCCTCTCCCTCAAAACCTCCAACCTTGGCAACATCCTAATCAATCTTTTCTGAATCCCATCAGGTTTTGCAACATCATTCCTATAGCAGGGAGACCATAACTGCACACAATACTCCAAAAATAGCTGAACCAATGTCCCATACAACCGCAAAATGACCTCCCAACTCCTAAACTCAATGCACTGACCAACAAAGGCAAGCATGCCAAACACCTTCTTCACTGTCCTATCTACCTGTGATTCCAATTCCAAGAAACTTGTGAATCTGCACTCCAAGGTCTCTTAGTTCAGCAACACTCCCAGGACCTTATCATTAAGTGTATAAGTCTTGCCCTGATTTGCCTTTCTGAAATGTAGCACCTCACATTTATCCAAATTAAACTCCATCTGCCACTCCTCAGCCAGTTAGCCCATCTGATCAAGATCCTGTTGTACTCTGAGGTAACCTTCTTCACTGTCCATTACACCTCCAACATATTTGTTATAACAGCAGCTCGGTTTCATGAGGGTGGGTGGGCCCAACTGGACAGCCAGTGTGATGGACCTGATTGGTGCCAAAAGCACAGGGTTCAATCCCTGTCCCTGAGATGAGATTGAGTAGAATGGGCTTATATTCTCTGGCGTGCGTACAAATGAGAGATGTTCTCAAAGAAGCATGTAAGACTCTAAGAGTTTGACAGAGTTGATGTTGAGAAGCAATTTCTGTTCACTGAAAAACCTAAAACTAAAATGCATTGTCTCAGAAAAAGTGGATGATAAATCTTAACTGCAATGTAGAAAAAATACTTTGTACACAGAAGATAGTGAAACTTTGGAATTTTCTATCTAGAGATTACTGGACACTGTGTCAGAGATAGTAGGAACTGCAGATGCTGGAGAATCTGAGACAACAAGGTGAAGAGCTGCATGAACACAGCAGGCCAAGCAGCATCATAGGAGCAGGAAGGCTGACATTTCGGGCCTAGACGCTTCATCAGAAAGGTTTTCTGATGAAGGGTCTAGGCTTGAAATATCAGCCTTCCTGCTCCTATGATGCTGTTTGGCCTGCTGTGTTCGTCCAGCTCTGCACCTTGTTGTCTCAGATCACTGAACACTCATTTGTTGAGACTAATAGATTTTTAGACTGCAGAAATCAAAGCATATGGGGATCAGGTGAGAAATGGATTTTAAGTTGAAGATTAACCATGATCTTATTAAATTGAGAAGCAGGCTTGAGGACCTGACTTATGACCTACTCCTGCTTCTCCATTTTATGTTCTTCATATCCCTTTGCCAATTCAATTCAAGAAATTAGTCACCAAATTTGTACCAAAACTCAACTAATGCTGAAGTAGAAACACCCCTTAAATAGTACATTTAGCAATGGATCTCATTGAAGAAATGGAATGAATTTTCATTGCCCCATGATGGTTGACTTGGAGATTGACTGGGTGTGAAAATAATGGGGAGATGGAAAATAATGTTGAGATGACTATTCAAATAGTCCTGCTATAGATGCGTTTTTTTCAGTCTTGGGATAGAAAATGGGTAAGCTCCTTCCGCATGGATGTAGGGAATCAATCTGCATAGAGAGATCCAGAGTTAGAGATTTTACAGCATCCCAAGCAATTCTCCAGCAGTAGAGATCCCCCACTTCTACTTGCAGAGGTGCCTGTCATGTTCAGGCCAAACAGCCATCAGAACCAAAGGCTCCATGCTGCAAAAACGATCTGCATGAACCACTGACTGATTCAGCAGAAGGTTTTCCTTTCCACCCTGAGTTAGCTATGCATCTATATCAAGGTTAAATTTTAATGAGCAGACATTGAGGGCCCCCCACATTGAGGCATCCTTGCTTTCTGCAGCCTATACCAGGAGTACCAATCTCTACTGGTGAGATTGCCAAGGGTCTAGAGATGCTCACCCCCTGATTGGACTGGCAGCATTGAGAGCCAGTCAATTATAGTGCAAAAAGATTGGTTGCAGTCTATCTCCATAAAGATCATAACTCATGAGTGAGGGCTAAGGACACCAACTTGGTGCAGATGTTGGTGCCCATACTATCCAGCCACTCTGTTCCCGTGGAAGCAGCCCAGCTTCTGTTCTGTGCTTCATTACAAGAGTTTTCTAAAATTAACTTTGCATTTGCTTATGGCTAACATCAAGAGCTCAAAACAGCAGAAGCATTAGAGGAGTACAAAATATGCAAGAGGAAACATAAAAAGGAAATTAAGAGAGCAAAAAGGAACTGCGAATAATAATGTCAATTAAAATAAAGGAAAACCCTTAGTTATTTTACAGGTACTTTAAAGATCAAAGGATTACTATAGAAAGAGTAAGGCCTATTACCAGTCAAAGTGGTCATTTGTGCATGGAGCCAGAGACAATAGGTAGAGCTCTAAATGAATACTTTATGGCAGTGTTCACTGGTGAGAGGGACAATGTTTGTGTAGAAATCAGGGAGAAAGTCTGAAATAAATAAATATCTGGGGCCAGATGTAACGTATGGCAGACTGTTGGTGGAAGGGAGGGATCCGCAGAGGTACTGGCAATAATTTTCAGTTCCTACTTAGTTTTGAGCAAGGCATCCGATAAGGTCCTGCATGGGAGACTGAGAGAGAAGGTAACAACTCATGGGATCCAGAGAAATTTGGTAAATTAGTTACAGAATTGGCTAAGTGACAGAGAGCAGAGTGTGATGGTCGAGGAATGTTTTTGTGACTGGTCATGACAATACACAAATTGGTGCGGTGGTAAATACTGAGGAGGATAGCCTTAGATTACAGGAGGATATGGATGGGTTGGTCAGTTGGGCTGACCATCGTAAATGGAATTCAATCTGGATATGTGCGAAGTGATGCACTTGGGCAGGACAAACAAGGCAAGGAAATACATGATGAATAGTAGAGATCTGGGAAGCACCGAGAATCAGAGGAACCCTTGGCGTGCATGTCCACTGGTCACTTAAGATAGCAGGATGGGTAGCTAAAGTGGTTAAGAAGGCATATGGGATATTTGTGTTCATTATCCAAGGCATAGAATTTCGGGCAGGGAGGTGATGCTGGAATTGTGTAAAATTTTGGTTAGGACATAACTAGAGTATTGTGTGCCATTCTGGAATTTACATTTATCCGAGGACATGGTTGCACTGGAGAGCGTTTTCCTTGGAGCAGAGGAGACCGAGCGGGGTCATGATTGAGATGTATAAAATTACGAGTGGCATAGACAGAATAGACAGGATGAACCTTTTCCCTTTGGTGGCGGGATCAATGATTGGGGATGTAGATTTAAGGTAAAGTAAAGAGGTTTAGAGGGGACATGTGGCAAAACATTTTCACACAGAGGGTGGTGGAAATCTGGAACTCACTTCTTGGAAGGGTGGTTGAGGCAGAAATCCTTATAACATTTAAGAAGTATGTAGATGTACACTTGTGATGCCAAGGCACACAAGGCCATAGCCCAAGTGCTGGAAAATGAAATTAGATTAGTTAGGTGTTTGTTTTAGACCAGTATAGACTCAATGGGCCAAGGGGCCTTTTGTATGTGCTGTATACCTCTATGGCTGTATGACAGCATTTAGAAATCAATATCCTGAGATTCACAGTGTATTCTGCTGAAGTTTCAACATAGTATGCTACCCGGTCATCTCTCTTTTTTTAGCCACAACTGATTTTGTTTTTTTTTAAATGGTTTGTTTCTTTCAGTTCTTTTTGAACATTGTGCTTTCAGCTACAAGTACTTACCAAGAATGTTACATTTTCTAACAGTTCCTTATATTCTATGGATGTTTTGTTCGTCATAGCTTCAACAAATTCCATTTTCAGGGTCAGTTCTGCACCAAAGCTCTGGCCTAAATATTAAAAAAGGCAATCAATTGTTTATCTTCTGCTCAAACATTAGAATATGTAGCATATTAATTTATAAATGACAATAACTTATTTCTCAATTTCTTGTCCTTTGTCTGTTTCAGCACTATATTCTGGCACAGCTATTCAGTTCAAGGAAATTTCTTATTACAAGGTTTCAGAATGTGTTTTATCAGTGTTCATCATCTTTACATTTGAAGGTTTTCTTTAGAAGTTTATAACAAAAAGTTTTCAGTTCATGCAGGAAAATTGCATGACATCTGAATGAAGCCTTGTTCACTGCATCATTAAATGTGACCAGCAAACCTTCTCTGCTATCTCTGTGACCTTGACATCACCCAAATACAGAATATTCAAGCTGCGCCTGTGAAGATGAATGTTCCTGCAAAGTGTCTCTAAAGGTTTCAACATCTGTTTCGTTACACTTGAAATGCTAGTACATTAACAATGTTTGTACCTAAACAAGTACAATGGTATATCATCTATTATGGTTATCATCGCTCTTCAGTTATTTCTGAACCTTCATTTTGTCTAATCATATTCCTGATTTCATATTTTACTCCTTTTACTTAGACCCCATATCATTTTAAAGTTTTTTTCTTCTAAAATATATCATAATTCGTGAACCTGAATTCCAGTCAACCAGACCTCTATTAACTTGTCTAAATTGTATAAATCCTATTTTTACATATTCTTTATGTTTGTAGACAGATATTCAAAATGATCAAAATGGGAATTTGAGATATTATTTTGCAAAGAATACACTTTACGTGAATTTTTTTGTAAACAATGTGTGTAATTTCTATTTTTCTAATAATAACAGTTTAATCCTTACCTTCTACACAGGTATTGTTTTCATAGTAATTATTGTAGTTACATTCACAAAAATGGCCTTTGTGGATTTCAACACAGGTTGCACCACCTCCGCAGCTATTTGAGGTACAACTATGAACTGGGAAGAAGAAATTTAAATTATGTACAATGTGCAGTTAACATAATTACATATAACTGAATAAATGATTGGCATATCATTTATAAACTATTATCAATCCACCTGAATAAAACACATTTCAAAAATCACACATGTGGAGCACAGGTCCACATGTCTGTCACACTGGCTTGTTAGTTCAAATATCATATTTACAATACCAAAGCAAATCATAGGAAGTGAATTGATAGCCCAAATTTATTCTGGAGAAGTAAGCAAGAAGATTCAAACTCTATTAATTGCTTTCTAGTTATTACATAGGCAAATAAATAAAGAGGAAGAAAATAAGCTTTGAGTGTAAATGTGTGAGTAATATCAAGACAGACAGCAAGAGCTTCTTTAAGTACATAAAAAGAGAGACACCAAAGTTAACATATGCCCCATGGACAATGAGGCTAAAGAAATAATAATGGAAACCAGGAAATGGTGGAGAGTCTGAATAAATACTTTGTATCAGTCTTCACAATAAAAGACATTATTAGCATTCCAAAATTGCTAAATAATCAAGGCTCATATAAGGAGAGGAAATGATTACAATAATTGTCATTTGAGAAAAAGTGGTAGGGAAATTAATGGGGCTAAAAATAGATAAATCCCCTGGACCTGATTCAGAGATAATGGGTGCACTGGAGGTAAATGTCCAAGAATCTTTAGATTCTGGAAAAGTTCCAGAAGATTGGAAAAATGCCAATGTAACACACTTATTCAGAAAAGGAAGAAGACATAAAAACAGGTGACTACAAGCCAGTTGGCTTAATGTCTATTATTGGGAAAATGTTAGAATCTTGTCCTGGCTGAGGTTACTGTGAACATCCCTCCTTCACAACTTGTCCCTTGCCTGAAGTATGGTGATTCTCAGGTTAAGTCACCACAGGATGTCTCTCACAACTGAGACAGCAGCCCTATAGTCCTCTGGGACCACAATAACTTTATTTTTTTTTAATTATAAAAGATGTAATAACATTCCATTTAGAAATGCATGAAATGATCAAGCAGAGTCAGCATGACTTCTTGGAAGGGAAATCATACCTGGCAAATTTGGTAGAATAATCTGAGGAAATAGCAAACAGTGTTGCATATATTATGTTGTCATGGGTAGAGGATTGACAACCTAATAGAAGACTAATAGAAGGGATGGCAACCTTTAACTAGTGGTGTGCCACAGGGATCAATGCTGAGCCACAATTATTTATTATATACTAATGACTTGAATAAGGAAAGTGCAAGAGCCGTAGCCAACTCTGTGGATAACACAAAAGTAGGTGGGAGGGCAAAAGATGGGGATAACACAAAGAGTCTACAGAGGAATATAGACAGATTAAGTGAGTAGACAAAAAATTGGCAGATGCAATTTAATGTGGAGAAATGTGAGGTTATGTTATATGGCAGAAAAAGCGGAGGTGTTGAATATTATTTAAGTGGAGAAGGACTACAGAAATCTATGGAACAAAAAGATTTGGGAGTCTTTATGCTGAAATCTGGAAAAGTTAGCATTGAAGCTCAGCAGATAGTCAGAAGGCAAATGAAATGATTATCTTTATTTCAAAGGGAATAGAGTAGCAAAGTAGGGAGGTTTCGCAAAAACTATGCAAGGGACTACTCAGTCTGGCCATAATCTCATTGAATGGCAGAGCAGACTCAATGGACTACTTCTGCTTCTGTGCCTTATAGTCTACGGGAACCTTTCTCTTGATATGGACATGGATATGTCTAGATGTATATGGATGTATCTGACACTTTTTGGGCTAAATCTGAGTTTCATCAAGTTTTTTGGAGGGATTCTTGCTGCAAGGCCATGTATTCTCTCACCCTATCTTACCAGACTCACCTAATTAATTACCTACCTTATATCTATGGTCTCACTCACATGTGATTTCTGGAACAATTCATCACTCAACAGATATCTGCCAAAACAAAGCATCCCTTGCTCCTGTGCCATCTTTAAAAGCCTGATGTGAACCTGGCATTGACTGCCCCACTCAGTCAAGGCTGAAATCTGAACATAAGATGAGGAGAAGACAGTCCTGTGATTCTCCAACAGGGACCTGGAGATCCTGGTAGACAGTCATCCAGTGAAGAGGCAGCCTCTCCCCAGAGGACCAGCAGAAGAGTGCCATGCTTTGTTTTCTGCCACTTCACATTTGCTGTTTCTCTGCTTCTGCACCCATCTCCCGCCAAGGATCATGCTCTGCCGTTCTTACTATCACATGCAACGCCTTCCCTCTTTCACAACAGGCTGACAGTCCTACAGGAAAACCCACCATCTTTCCTCTACATGCACCAGAACTAACAGCAGTGGCACCCACGGAGATCTGAGAATCAGAAAAGAAGGTCATTCAATCCTTTATGCCTGAACCAGGTCGTTAAATGAGCATCATTACCTGGTGCTGCCTAGTCCTACTTTCTCCTCATACCCTTACTTTTTATTTATCCACATAATCATCCAATGCACTCTTGAATATCTCAATTGTACCTGTCTTCACCACACTTCCAGGCAATGCATTCCACACCCTAACTATTCACTGAGTGTAAACATTTTCATCACTTCACCCTTGCTTATTTTGCAGATCACTTTAGATCAATGTCCTCTTCTTTTTATTCCTTTTATGAACAGGAGCATTCATCTCTATCTACTCTATACAGCCCGCTCTGACTTTCAAAACCTTTATCAGATCTTCTCTTAGCCTCCTTTTCTCCAAAGAAAACAGTCCCAACTTCTCCAATCTATTCTCATAACGCAAGTTCCTCATCCTTGGAACCATTCTTGCTGACTGCTTAGGCACTCTCTATAAAGTGCAGACACGTACTTCTATAAAAGAACTGTATACAATCCTCCAAAAAATGTCTAACAAATATCTTAAAGAAGTTCAATATCATTTCCTTGCTCTTGTACTCGTTGGTAAATACTAAGATGCTGTATGTTTTAGTAACTGCTCTCCCTGCCTGTCCAGCCATGTTAAATGATATGTGCACATATTCACCTGGGTTCCTCTGCTTCTGCATTCACCACTTACCCCCACCACCCGTGAATTGTACCCCCTATTTTATATTTTCTTTCAATGTTCTTCCTACCAAAATACATTTGCTCACACTTCTCTGTATTGAAACTCATCTGCCACCTATCTGTCCACTCCATCAACTTATTTATGTCTTCAGGAATTCTACACTATCCTCCTCACAATTACTCTTCACGCGTCCCGCCTCCTTACAATTGTTCCAAGTTTTGTGTCATCTGAAAACTTTGAAACTGTCCTCTGCACACCAACGTCTCATTTTAATCAAGCAATTTTGGCCCCCTTTTCCTCATTATGAGAGAAATGTGTGGAATGAACTGCCAGAAGAAGTGGTGGATGCAGGTACAGTTACAACATTTAAAAGACACTTGGATAATAAGTTCATGAATAGGAAAGGTTTGGAGGGATATGGCCAAATGCAGGCAAGTGGGACTATTTTTTTAGGGAACATGGCATGGACTAGTTGAACCAAAAGGTCTGTTTCCATGCTGTATGACTCCATGACTCTATAACAGGGAAGAGAGAGTCCAAACGGATGGAGGGGTCCCTGACATTTGTATCTTTACCCCATACAAAGCAAAGACTGGGACAGCTCCTGTGAGTTTGTAGCTATATCCATGTCCTACCAAATGAGTAATTACTGCTCTTCATTCAACTACAACTTTCACATATCATTGGACTGTCACTCTTAACCAGCGCACACTACTTTCAAAACCTTTATCCTTGCAGGTTCCACTTAGCCTGTACGTGACCTCTGTGGAGTAACACCTGGCTCCATCAGAAGTGCCATCCTTGATCTCTGAGGTCAAGAGTCCTGAGGCCTTAGAAATAGCATCAGCAAGGCTGCATCCTGCATTCCTCACCAACCCAGATGCTGAAACCTCAGGGAGGAACCATAGATATAGAAAGTGTAGGAACACAATCTGGTGAGCACCTCACTGTGACATCCCTGCAGCTGGCTAAGGAAGAAATTCCCCAGATCACTGGCACTAAGAGGACTTCTGAAGACCAGACATTTGCTCAGCCCCAGGGAAGAGATGACTCTGTGGTATCAGCAATCAAGGACTTCATCCTACTGCACAAGGGGGAGCTGCAATGGCTGACAGGCATATGGGACTTGTCAATGGCACTTATCACCCAAAAGCTGCAGCAGTGCACAGAATCATGTGGCCATCTGTCTGCCTCTATGGAGAGATTGGCTATTGCCATGGAGAACCAGGCCCAACAACCTCGGGATCTGCTGGAGATGAACATACACCTACATTCTATCAACCCACTCATTAATCCCCATGTCCGGTAAGGTTTGATGTTGGAACCTTGACCTCAGTATAGATGCCCTACTTAACAAGGATTAATGTGGCACCAGAAGATGCAATAGAAGGTTGAACCACACATAGGCATCTTTGCATTATCTACTCAGGACACTACAGAGTTGACAGGGCCTTCCATCTCCACCTGCTTGCTCCACACTGATCGTTGGAAGCTCAAATGGAGCAAGAAAACACTTGGTATGTGGCTTGTCTAAATGCAAGCACACCCAGAGTTGTTGCATATAAACTCCAGGGCCAGTAGTCTCCACTTCAAAGTGGCTTCCACCAACCCTCCTACACTGGGACTACATTGAGACATAATGGGAGGGAGCATAAGGAAAAAACCTTTTGGGTGCACTTTTGATGGCATGGGTCAGAAAAACGCCACTATCATTGTCTACAAAAATGTTCCTGATGTTACCTCTGAAGTGTCTTAATATAGGCACTAAACACACCTTCACACCTTCCAGGAGCTCTAAGTGGCTACAGATGAGGTTCCATGCACTGAGAGCCTTCTGCATCATTCGGAAGCACAGGGAACAATGTGTACATGTGGCATTGCATCATGGTAACAAGTTTGGCGCTCCTCATTCAACATCTTTCATGTTTGGCTCCCTCTGTACTCAAAAGTGTATCTGTCAAAGCATTGGCTTTGCTGGGGAGGTGCAATGTACAGAAAGGTTCAATGTTTACGCTGGCTTGTGTGCCTGTGTGCTGTGTAGTGCATGGGTCTATGATTTACTTTGTTTCCCTTTAAGAGCCTTATGTTCGATGTTTGTTGCAGACCTTTCCCTCACAATTTGAGTCACTAACCCTGCTCATTCCAAGAGTACCCACAGCCATTTTCTTCCCCATTACCCACTTTCAATTTTCAGCATGACACAAAGCAACAATGAGTGCTCATCTGCCAGTGGCATCCAGCTTCAGCCTGAACATGCTTCTGAGGCATCAAATATCCACATCAACTTCTTAGTAGCCATCCCATTAACCTTACAAGCTTTGCACTAGAAATAGGATGAGGCCATTCTGGTTATTGAGCCAACCTTGTCATTCAATACAATCATGGTTAATCAAACATTTCAATGTCTTTTATTCATCACCCACACCCAATCCCCTTAACGCTGTAAGCCACAGGGAATGGGTACATATCAACCTCTACCTTAAACATATTTAAAAGCTGAGCCCTCTGTTGAAGAGAGCACCAAAGGTTCACAGCCCTTTGAGTAAAATACTTCCTCCTCATCTTGGCCTTAAGTGACATCTGCCATTTTTTAAAATTTTCAACTCCTTGTTTTACCCTCACCATTCAGGCAAAATATTCTGTCCATCCCTAGAAGTATATTGCTGCTTGGCCTGCTGTGTTCATCCAGCCCCATGCTTGTTATCTCGGATTCTCCAGCATCTGCAGTACCTTTTATCTCTTATCCTAGAAGTATATTGTCGCTTTCAATGAAGTCACCTACCATTCTTGAAAACTCGAGAGAATACAAGCCCAAATTGCCCAACCACTCTTCATAGGACAATCACACCATCCTAAAACAAGTCTGGTAAACCTTAATTGCACTCCCGCTACTTGCTGCATATTTCATGTTAGTTCTTTTGCCAATCACTTTAAATTGATTTAAGACCCTTCCTACATTATTATTCCCCAGCCTTGTACGGCTTATTCTCCCTCCTCCTCAAGCTCACTAAAGAGGATGCAATGTCGACCTATTGTTTCCACCTCTGCCTGACCCACTGAACTGATTTCTTCTGACCTTGTATTGAGGTATGCCTTGGTGCTGCACTGGGCATGCACTCCTGCACTTTTCAAAATAAAAGTTTCCATTCCCTAGTAGGTGATAATATTACATTCGGAGATATGGGACATGGGTCCAATGCATGGTCATACTTTTATTGGTGTATTGCTCTAAAATAAATTCTGTCCTTCCTCCCTGAAGGTCACACTTTCTTTTTCAATGCAAAAATGTCTTCACTAATCAGTGCTGACACCCCATTTGACATTTCTGTTTCCTTATAAATTTTCTACCTGTTCACCAAAATTAATGACGACCTAATCCTCATCATTTTTCAGGCATATTGCCACTACATCATGTTCTCGTGTTGCTATTGGTCCTTAATTCTTTGATTCTGTGATTGTTATAACTTTGGAAATCAACTTAGGTAAGATTAACCCAGACGTAGGGACACCACCATTGCGCCACAAAGGCGCAATTGTCATTGCATACAGGAGCATAACTGCATTAGAATATTTCTCCCCTGCGAATTGTCATCGGACGAGGAATAATAAATTGCATAAATAAAAATGGCACGCTTTTAAGAATCTGAAATGAAAGTGATTGTACTGATTTCATAACACGATCAATCCAACAGAAGACAAAGCATGTTTGATATACTTGCATTTCTAACCTTGGTTAACAGTTTTTTGAATGGATTTTTTTTAAAAAATCAATTCACAGGATGAGGGTGTCACTGGCTAGGCCTGCATTTATTGCCCATCCCTAACTTAAGGGTCAAGCATTTTGCTGTGGGTCTGGAATCACATATAGGCCAGACCAGGTCAGGGTGACAGTTTACTTCCTGAAAGGAAATTTGTGAATCAAATGGGTTTTTCCTGACAATCAACATTGGATTCATAGTCATTATTCGACTCTTAAATCCAGATTTTTATTGAATTAAATTCTACCATTTGCCAGAACATTACCAGGGTCTCTGGATCAATAGTCCAACAGTAATGCCACTTGGCCCCTGGCTCGCCTGAAAACACTTTCTAAAACGGCAAATTGATTCCATAGATATTTTTTGTTTTCCACCATGATTTCACTGCCTGGAATTGCAATTAATACGTAATGTGTAGATTGTACCTGGAGAAGTTGTTGAATTTGTGCCTGAAAGAGAAATATTTTAAACTGTTAATCTGAAAAAGTTCTACAACACAAATTAATTTCTTGAAGAAATCTTCATTCTAATCTTCGTTTATGTGCATTTTTAACAGCATAAGACATTTCTTTGACACACAATACTCTCCTAAATTACTTCTGGTGGTACATAAGTATTTAAGGAAGTTGACACTGGAGAAGACTGACATTCAGTCCATTGTGTGTGTGCTGACTGGCTTTGAGAGCAATTTATCTTCTGCCATTGCTCCAGCATTTCTACATAGCCCTTCGATGTTTTCTATTTGGGTGCTTATTCCATTTCTCTCTGAAAGCCTTTACGAATCTCCATCCTCCATACTCTAAAATGGTGCATTCGGATCCTAACCACTCGTTGCACATTCCACATGTTGGTTTGTTTCCTAATCAACTGAAATTGATTAATAACCTTTCCTTTATCATTGTTTTCCAACCTCATATAACTTGTTTCTTCCTCTTTCTCATGATCCCTAAACATGATGTACTGTAGTCCTGTTTTTTTACGCCTCTATATAACCCATTGAACAGATTTCTTCTGAACCCTGGATTCAGATATGCTTTGGTTGGAGATAATACTACGTTCAGAGAAATGAGACATGGCCATAGTTTTATAGCTTCACTGGTCCAGAATGGACTCTGTCCTTCCACCCTGATGCTAAATCTTTGTTTCTTCAACGCAACTATGTCTTCACTAGTCAGTGCTGACACCACGTCTGATTTTTCTGTTTCCTTAACCTTTCTGTACCTTATCACCAAGATTATTATCACATTATCTTCACCATTTTTCCGTGATGTTGACATTATATCCTTAAGAATATGGCAACAAGCAATTGTTGCTTATTTCTTTGACATTGTGAATTTTAAATTTAAGAAATCAAGTTATATAGGCTTTTACTGAAGAATCACAATGGTGCAATTGTTACTGTATATAGGAGCACATGTAAATTCCCTTTTAATGCCCACATGTTCATTCAATTAATACAGAATTAGCAGGTTGCCGAAAGAAAGGATCAGAATATTTTTTTTCCTGAGAATTTCCATCAGATGAGAAAGAATAACATGTACAAATAAAAAGACATACTTTTCCGAATTTGAAATGAAAGTGATTACACTGTTTGCATAACGCGATCAATCAATTCACAGAAAATAATCTCCCTCCAAACATGTGTGATATACTTGCATTCTCAATCTTGATGATAGTTCTTTGAAGTGAAATGAAAACAGCTTGCAAACTGACAAACTCATTCAATCACATTTTTATTTTCAACCATGACTTCTGAGTCAGGCATTGCAGTCAAAGTGTAATGTATAAATTGTACCTGGAACATCTGTTGAATTTGAGCCTGGAAGAGAAATGTTTTAAATTGTTAATCTGAAAAAATTCAAATTAATTTCTAGAAGTAATGTTAATTCTAATCTTTGATGATGTGCGTTCTAACAGTATAAAACATTTCATTGACGCATTATACTCTCCTGCATTCTATATGGTGACACGTGAGAGTTTAATGGTTCAGACAGTGCAGAAGACTGGCATTCAGCCATTTGTGGTCATACTGAGTCTCATCAAGCACTACTTATCTTTTGCCCCTGCTCCAGCTTTTCCACATTGTACTTAGACTTTTTTCTATTTGGGTGCTTCTCCCGTTTCTCTCTGGACCCCTTCATGAATCTCCCACTAACATATTCTAAGATTGTGCATTCAGATCCTCACAACTCACTGCACATTCCACTTGCTTCTTTTCCGAATCAGTTTAAATTGATTAAATATCCTTCTTTTAACATTGTTCCCCAACCTCATGTTGCTTGCTTCTCCCACCTTCTCATGGTCCCGAAAGTAATGCACTGTAGTCCTGTTGCAGTTGCCTCTTTCTGACCAACTGAACTGATTTCGTCTGAAACTTGATTGCAGGTACGCCCTGGTTCTATACCTGGCATGCCTTGCTCCACTCTTCAAAAAAACAGTTTTCATATCTCGCTTGGAGATAATATTACATTGGGAAAAATGTAGGAGCACAAGGGCATTTCCGTTTAATGCTCACCAGCTTCATTCAATGAATACTCAATTAGCAGGTGGCATGAAAGGCTGGATTAGAAACTTTTTTTCATGTGAATTTTCATTGGATGAGCAAGAACACAATGTACAAATCAAAATGACACACTTTTCAGACTCTGAAATGAAAGTGATTGCACTTTTTGCAGGGCACTATGAATAGTTTTTACCAAAAATAAACTCCTTCCAAAAACATTGATATAATTGCATTTCTAATCTTGATGATCATTCTTTGAATGGAAAGGAAAACAGTGTCGAAAGTGACAAATTCATTCAAAGTCACTTTTTGTATTCAACCATGACTTCTGAGCCAGGCGTTGAATTCAAAATGTAATGTATAAATTGTACCTGGAGCATCTGTTGAATTTGAGCCTGAAAGAGAAATGTTTTAAATTGTTAATCTGAAAAAAATTCTAATTAATTTCTAGAAGCATTGTTAATTCTAATCTTTGATGATGTGCATTTTGAGAGTATGAAACATTTCATTGACGCATAATGCTCTCCTGCATTCTATATGGTGACGTGAAAGTTTAACGGTTTGGACAGTGCAGAAGACTGGCAGTCAGACTACTGTGGGCACACTGAGTCTCATCAGGCGGTACTTATCTTTTGCCACTGCCTCAGCATTTCAACATTCTTCTCAGATTTTTTATATTTGGGTGCTTCTCAAATTACTCCCTGGACACCTTCATGAATCTCCCTCTTCCATATTCTAAGATTGTGCATTCAGATCCGTACCACTCACTGCACATTCCATTTGCTTCTTTTCCGAATCAATTGAAAATGATTAAAGATCCTTCCTTTAATATTGTTCCCCAACCTCACATAGCCTGTTCTGCCACCTTCTCATGGTACCTAAAGGAATGCGCTGTAGTCCTGTTGTAAATGCCTCATTCTGACCCTATGAACTGATTTCTTTTAAAACTCGATTGCAGGTATGCCTTGCTTCTATACCTGGCATGCCTTGCTGCACTCTTCAAAAAAACAGTTTTCATTTCTCGCTTCGAGATAATATTATATTGACAAATGTGTAGGAGCACAACTGAATTTCCGTTTAATGTTCACCAGCTTCATTCAATGAAGACACAATTAGCAGGTTTTGTGAAAGGCTGGATTACAAACTTTTTTCATATAAATTTTCATTGGATGAGCAAGAACACAATGTACAAATTAAAATGGCACGCTTCACAGAATCTGAAATGAAAGTGATTGCACTTTTTGCAGGGCACTATTAATCGTTTTTCCCAAAAATAAACTCCTTCCAAAAACACTGATATTATTGCATTTCTAATCTTGATGATCATTCTGTAAAGGGAAAGGAAAATAGTGTCTCATGTGACAAATTCATTCAAAGTCACTTTTCGTTTTCAACCATGACTTCTGAGTAATGGCATTGCAATCTAAATATAATATATAAATTGTACCTGGAGCATCTGTTGAATTTGAGCCTGATAGAGAAATGTTTTAAATTGTTAATATGAAAAAATTCTAATTATTTTCTAAATGTAATGTTAATTGCAATCTTTGATGACGTGTATTTTAACAGTATAAAACATTTCATTGACGCATAGTACTCTCCTGTATTCTATACGGTGACATGTGAGACTTTAATGGTAT
>JAHRHZ010000144.1:59833246-59849415 GCA_024137785.1 Ginglymostoma cirratum
GCCATTTGTGGGCATACTGAGTCTCATCAAGCGCTATTTATCTTTTGCCACTGCTCCAGCATTTCCACATTCTTCTTAGTTTTTTTTCTATTTGGGTGCTTCCCCCATTTCTCTCTGAACCCCTTTGTGAATCTCCCTCTTCTATATTCGAAGATTGGGCATTCAGATCCTCACCACTCACTGCACATTCCACTTGCTTCTTTTCCGAATCAATTTAAATTGTTTAAAGATCCTTCCTTTAACATGCTTCCCCAAACTCATGTAGCTTGCTTCTCCCACCTTCTCATGGTCCCTAAAGGAATGCACTGTAGTCCTGTTGCAATGACCTCATTCTGACCATATGAACTGATTTCTTTGAAACTTGATTGCAGGTACGCCTTGGTTCTATACCTGGCATGCCTTGCTGCATTCTTCAAAAATACAGTTTTCATCTCTCGCTTGGAGATAACATTACATTTGGAACAATGTAGGAGCACAACTGAATTTCCGTTTAATGCTCAACAGCTTCATTCAATGAATACACAATTAGTAGGTTTTGCGAAAGGCTGGATTATAAACTTTTTTCATATGAATTTTCATTGGATGAGCAAGAACACAATGTACAAATCAAAATGACACACTTTTCAGAATCTGAAATGAAAGTGTTTGCACGTTTTGCACGGCACTATTTATCGTTTTTACCAAAAATAAACTCCTTCCAAAAACACTGATATTATTGCATTTCTATTCTTGATAATCATTCTTTGAAGGGAAAGGAAAGCAGTGTCTAATGTGACAAATTCATTCAAAGTCACTTTTCGTTTTGAACCATGACTTCTGCGTGATGGCATTGCATGCTAAATGCAATATATAAATTGTACCTGAGGCATCTGTTGAATATGAGCCTGAAAGAGAAATGTTTTAAATTGTTAATCTGAAAAAATTCAAATTAATTTCTAAAAGTAATGTTAATTGCAATCTTTGTTGATATGCATTTTAACAGTATAAAACATTTCATTGACGCATTATAATCTCCTGTAATCTATAAGGTGACACGTGAGAGTTTAATGGTATGGACAGTTCAGAAGACTGGCATTCAGCCATTTGTGGGCATACTGAGTCTCATCAAGCGCTATTTATCTTTTGCCTCTGCTCCAGCTTTTCCACATAGTTCTTGGATTTTTTATATTTGGGTGTATCTCCCATTTCTCTCTGAACCCCTTCATGAATCTCCCTCTTCCATATTCGAAGATTGTGCATTCAGATCCTCATCACTCACTATACATTCCACTTGCTTCTTTTATGAATCTGTTTAAATTGATTAACGATCCTTCCTTTAACATTGTTCCACAATATCATGTAGCTTGCTTCTCCTACATTCTCATGGTCCCTAAATGAATGTACTGTATTCCTGTTGTAAATGTCTCCTTCTGACCCTAGAAACTGATTTCTTTTGTAACTTGTCTGCAGGTACGCCTTGGTTTTTACCTGGCATGCCTTGCTTCACTCTTCAAAAAAACAGTTTTCATCTCTCGCTTGGAGATAATATTAGGTTGGGAAAAATGTAGGAGCACAACTGAATTTCCGTTTAATGCTCACCAGCTTCATTCAATGAATACACAATTAGCAGGTAGCGCGAAAGGCTGGATTACAAACATTTTTCATATGAATTTTCACAGGATGAGCAACAACACAATGTACAAATCAAAATGACACACTTTTCAGAATCTGAAATGAAAGTGATTGCACTTTTTGTAAGGGACTATTAATCGTTATTAACGAAAATAAACTCCTTCCAAAAACACTGATATTATTGCATTTCTAATCTTGTTGATCATTCTTTGAATGGAAAGGAAAGCAGTGTCTAATGTGACAAATTCATTCAAAGTCACTTTTCGTTTTCAACCATGACTTCTGAGCGATGGCATTGCAATCTAAATGTAATATATAAATTGTACCTGAGGCATCTGTTGAATTTGAGCCTGAAAGAGAAATGTTTTAAATTGTTAATATGAAAAAATTCTAATTAATTCCTAGAAGTAATGTTAATTCTCATCTTTCATGATGTGCATTTTAGCAGTACTAAAACTTTTCATTGACGCATAGTACTCTCCTGTACTCTATGTTGTGACACGTAAGACTTTAATGGAATGGACAGTGCAGAAGACTGGCATTGAGACTATTGTGGACATACTGAGTCTCATCAAGCGCTATTTATCTTTTGCCACTGCTCTAGCTTTTCCACATAGTTCTTAGATTTTTTATATTTGGGTGCGTCTCCCATTTCTCTCTGAACCCCTTCATGAATCTCCCTCTTCCATATTCTAAGATTGTGCATTCAGATCCTCAAAACTCACTGCACTTTCCACTTGCTACTTTCCTGAATCAATTCAAATTGATTAAAGATCCTTTCTTTAACATTGTTCCCAAATCTCATGTAGCTTGCTTCTCCCACCTTCTCATGGTCTCTAAAGGAATGCACTCTAGTCCTATTGTAAATGCCTCTTTCTGACCCGTTGAACAGATTTCTTCTGAAACTTGTCTGCAGGTACGCCTTGGTTCTATACCTGGCATGCCTTGCTGCACTCTTCAAAAAAAAGTTTTCATCTCTCGCTTTGAGATAATATTACATTTGGAAAAATGTAGGAGCACAACTGAATTTCCGTTTAATGCTCAACAGCTTCATTCAATTAATACACAATTAGCAGGTTTTGTGAAAGGCTGGATTACAATCTTTTTTCACGTGAATTTTCATTGGATGAGCAAGAACACAATGTACAAATCAAAATGACACACTTTTCAGAATCTGAAATGAAAGTGATTGCACTTTTTGCAGGGCACTATTAATCATTTGACAGAAAATAAACTCCTTCCAGAAACACTGATATTATTGCATTTCTAATCTTGATGATCATTCTTTGAATGGAAAGGAAAACAGTATCTAAAGTGACAAATTCATTCAAAGTCACTTCTTGTTTTCAACCATGACTTCTGAGTCAGGCATTGCAATCAAAATGTAATATATAAATTGTACCTGGAGCATCTGTTGAATTTGAGCCTGAAAGAGAAATGTTTTAAATTGTTAAGCTGATAATGATTGTATAATTTAAATTAATTTCCAACGGAAATGTTCGTTCTAATCTTTGTTTATTTGCATTCTTAATAGTATAAAACATTTCATTGACACCCAAAACTCTCCTGTAATTATATGTGTTAACGCATTAGAATATAATGTTGTTGAGAATGCAGATGACTGACATTCAGCCCATTGTATGTCTGCTGACTCTCAGAAGATAACGACCATTTCTACGTAGCGCTTAGATTTTTTTTCTATTGCATTGCTTATCCCATTTCGCTCTGAACACCTTCATGAATCTCCCTCCTCCAAACTCTCAGATGGTGCAATTTGGATCCCCACCACTCACTGCACATTCCACATGTTGGTTCTTTTCCAAAACAATTGAAATTGATGAAAGACCCTTCCTTCATTATTGTTCCACAAACTCATATAGCTTGTTTCTCCCTCCTTTTCATGATCCGTAAAGAGGATGCACTGTAGTCCTGCTGTTTATGTCTCTTTCTGAACACCTGAACCGATTCCCTCTGACCTTGACTCCAGGTATGTCTTGGTGCTGCACTGGCATGCCTTCTTGCCCTCTTCAAAAGCACTATTTTAATCCTCTGGTTAGTGATAACGCTATGTTTGGAGATATGGGACTTGGGTTCATTCCGCACTGGAATGGATTTTATTGTTCATCTCTGACAGTACTCTCTCTTTTATCAAAGCAACAATATCTTCACTAATCAGTCCTGGCACCAGTTCTGATTTTCCTGTTTCATTACCACTTCTGTACTCTTTCCACTAGATTATTAACTACCTAATCATCACTATTTTTCAGTTATATTGCCACTACATCATGTTCCCATGCAGCTATTGGAGTTTAATTCTTTGCCCCTGTGATTGTTATACTTTGGAAATCAAGTTATGTTAAATTGTACCTATGAAGCTCAAACACAGGGGTAGGGACACAACAACTGCACTACAATGGTGCAGTTGTCAATGTTATATAGCTGTGCAAGCGAATTCCTATTGAGGTCCCAATACTTTCTTTCAATTAATATACAATTAACAGCTTTCTCAAAAGAACATAAGAACATAAGAACTAGGAACAGGAGTAGGCCATCTAGCCCCTCAAGCCTGCCCTGCCATTTTATAAGATCGTGGCTGATCTTTGAGACTCAGCTCCACTTACCCGCCCACTCACCATAACCCTTAATTGCTTTACTGTTCAAAAATTTATCTAGCCTTGCCTTAAAAACATTCAGCGAGGTAGATTCAACCACTTGACTGGGCGGGGAATTCCACAGATTCACAACCCTTTGGGCGAAGAAGTTCCTCCTCCTGACCTCAGTCCTACATCTGCTTCCCTTTATTTTGAGGCAATGCCCTCTAGTCCTAGTTTTACCTGCTAGCAGAAACAACCTCCTTGCCTCCACTTTATCCATTCCCTTCATAATCTTATATGTTTCTATAAGATCTCCCCTCATTCTTCTGAATTCCATTGAGTATAATCCCAGTCTACTCAGTCTCTCCTCATAATTCAACCATCTCAACTCTGGAATCAACTGAGTGAATCTCCTCTGCACTCCCTCCAGTGCTAGTATACCTCTTCTCAAGTAAGGAGACCAAAACTACACACAGTACTCCAGGTGTGGCCTCACCAGGACCCTATACAGCTGCAACATCGCCTCCCTGTTTTTAAACTCCATCCCTGGACCAATGGCAGACAAAATTCCATTTGCCTTTTTAATCACCTGCTACATCTGCAAAACCACCTTCAGCGATTCATGCACAAGGACACCAAAGTCCCTCTGCACAGCAGCATGCTACAATTTTTTACCATTTAAAACATAGTCCATTTTGCTGTTATTCCTACCAAAATGGATGACCTCACATTTATCAACATTGTACTCCATCTGCCAGACCTTTGCCCACTCACTTAGACTATCTATATCCCTCTGCAGACTTTCAGTGTCTTCTGCACACTTTGCTCTGCCACTCACCTTAGTGTCATCTGCAAATTTTGACACACCACACTTCTGGAAATTAATTTCAAATGTAGAATTCTTTTCAGATAAACATTTTAAAATATTTCTCTTTTAGCCTCAAAATCAGCAGCTGCTCTGGGTAAGATTTATACATTTTGATTGCAATGTCAAGCACTGAAATCATGGCTAAAACAAACAAAGGGATTGAATGAATTGGTCACTTTAGAAACTGATTTCATTTCCTTTCAAAGAACTGTCAACCAAAATTAGAAATGCAAGGATGTCAAATGTCTTTCATTGGAGGAGCAATAATAATGTACATTTAAAAATGATAATTTTTCAGAATCTGAAATGAGGGTGATTGCACTTTTTGCAAAACAGTATTAATCCCTTAACAGAAACTAAAGTGTATCCAATTACATTTGTCATCCTTGCAGTCTTGATGGTAGTTCTTTTAAGGGAAATGAAAACAACTTCTAACGTGAGAAATTCATTCAGTCTCATTTTTTGTTTTCAATAGTGATTCTGAGCCTGGTAATGCAATCAAAATGTTATGTATGAATTGTACCTGGAGCAGCTGTTGAATTTGAGCCTGATTAAATTGTTAATATGAAAAAAATTCTACATGTAAAATTAACTTCTAGAAGGAATATTCATTCCAATCTTTGTTTATGTGGTGCAGTGAGTTTTATGATGTTGACAGTGCAGAAGACTGACATTCAACCATCTGTTTTGTGCTGACGCTGTTTAAGAGAAATTTACCTTCTGCCATTGCTCCAGCATTTCTACATAGCTTTTAGATGTTTTCTATTTGGGTGCTTATCCCTTTCCTCTCTGAAAGCCCTTCATGCATCTCCCTCTGCCAGTATCTCAGATGGTGTATTCAAATCCTAAACATTCACTGCATATTTGTCATGTTTGTTCTTTTCCTTATCAATTGAAATTGATTAAAGACCCTTCCATTGTCATTGTTCCCCAACCTCATACAACTAGTTTCTCCCTCCTTCTCAGGCTCCCAGAAATGGATGCACTGTATATCTGTTATATACCCCTCTTTCTGACCCTTTGAACTGATTTCTTGATGCTGCACCTGACATGCCTTCCTACACTCTTCAAAAAGCCAATTTTATTCTCTTTTTTTGTGATAATACGATAGTCAGAGATACGGGATCTTGTCCATTCCATTGCCATAGCTTTATATCTTCACCACTCTAGAATGGATTCTATCCTTCCTCCCTGAAGCTGACTCTCTCTTTTTTTAATGCAACAACGTCTTCATTGATCAGTGCTGACACTGTGTATAGCTTTCTCCTTTGGTTTTAATTTCAGTACTATTTTCCCAAGATTATTAACCACCTAATACTCTCTATTTTTCAGTCATATTGACCCTACATCATCTTCCCGTGCAGCTTTTGCTGCCTAATTCCTTTTCAGAAAGTGATTGCACTGTTTACTTAATATTATCAAACCTTTAACAGAATAGAAACTCCTTCCAAACTCATTTGACATCCTTCCATTTCTAATTTTGGTTGACAGTTCTTTGAAAGGAAATGAAATCAGTTTCTAAAGTGACCAATTCATTCAATCCCTTTGTTTGTTTTAGCCATGATTTCAGTGCTTGACATTGCAATCAAAATGTATAAATCTTACCCAGAGCAGCTGCTGATTTTGAGGCTAAAAGAGAAATATTTTAAACTGTTTATCTGAAAAGAATTCTACATTTGAATTGAATTTCCAGAAGAAATGTTCATTCTATGTGCATTTTTAGCAGTATAAAACATTTCGTTGACACATAATACTCTCCTGTATTATATGTGGTGGCGCTGAGAGAGCTTAATGATGTTGACAGAGCAGAAGACTGACATTCAGCCCATTGTGTGAATGCTGACTCCCATGAAGAGCAATTTATCTTCTGTCACTACTCTAGCATTTCTACGAAGCGGCTAGATGTTTTCTTTTTGGGTGCTTATTCCTTTCGTCTCTGAAAGCCTTTCATGAATCTCACTTCGCTATGCTCTCACATTGTGCTTTCAGATCCTAACCACTCGCTGCATATTTCACCTGTTGGTACATTTGCCAATCACTTTAACTTGATTAAAGACCCTTCCCAAATCATTGGTCCCCAACCATTTTTAGCTTTACTCTGTCTCCTTCTTATGATTCCTGAAGGGTTTTCACTGGTAGACTTATTGTTTCCATTGATTGCTGACCCACTGAACAGATTTCTTCTGACCTTAGACCCTCATTATCCCTTGGTGCTGCACTTGGCATGCCTTCCTGTTTTCTTCTTTGAACCAGTTTTCATCACTGGTTGGTGGTTGTACTTCACTGGGGGACATGGGCCTTGGCAATGAGTTTTCTGATTGTGGGTGAATACAGCTCTGCTGCTGATGATGACCCATAGTGCATCATGGATGCCCAGGTGATAATTTCTAATCAATCTGATCAGAGATGTCATTTTACACCTCTGGAGAAGGTGGGACTTGAACCTAGGCTTTCTAGTTCATGCAAAGGGACACTAGAACTGCTTAATGATGAATGAATGATGAATGAAATAATGATGAACGCCTCATGAATGAATTGTCTTAAATTACTAGGTCTGTTCAAAATCTATCCCACTTAGCACAGTTGAACTATGCATATCGTGGAGGTCACCCTCAGTGTAAACACTGGATTCCACAAGTATTGTGCATAGCCGGGCACACCTGGGACAGGTTGATGGGTGAGACCTAATTCAAGCAAATGTTTCCTTCTTGTTGGTTCCCTCAATGATGCAGAACCCATCCAGCAGTTATGTCCTTAAGGTCTTAGCCAGTTTGATCATTAGTGTTACTACAAAGTTACTCCTGGTATAGGACTTTCACTCCCCACCCCGGGCAACATACATCATTTATCCTTGTCAATTTCATTGCATTCTCCAAGTGTTGTTCAACAAGTGTGGAATTGATTCTTAACTGTGTAATGGGTGCCTGGCTGAAGCTAAACAGCAGATTTCTTTGCCCATGTTTGACCTGATGCTATGAGGTTTCATTTGGTCTAGAATTAATGTTAAGTCTGGACCATGGGAGCTCCTTCACATGGGAACTCCTTCCAACTGCACATCATGGTGTAGTATTTGTGTTGTCTGTGAGAATGAACATGAAAGCTTCACAGGTCAACAGGACAGGTCTGTCAATTTTGGCACAATTCCCCAGATGTTAGTCAAGAGAACTTTTCATGATTAGCACGGCTACATCTGCTGTTGTTGATGGTGAGGTGATCACTGGGATCACTGACTGCTTTAATTCTTTTTTTCAGTCTTTTTAGCAAATACAAGTGAGTTATTTGTTAGGCAATTCCAGTGGGCTTTTAAGAATCAAGCACTATGCTGTTGGCTTGGAGTCAGATGTAGACCAAACCAGATGTGGATGGCAGATTTCCTTTCTCTAAAGTGAAGCAAATAGGTTTTTAGAAAAATAAATAATTGTTGCTTGGTTACTGTTAGACTGGTATAATTCTGGATTTATTAATGAATTCAAATGTCACCATCTGCCATGATGGAATTTAAACCCATGTCCCACAGATCATTGGGACCAAAATCTACAAATTCTCTTCCTAACAGCACTGTGGTGTCCCTACAACCAAAGACTCTGCAGTTCAAGAAGGTAGCTCACCACCAACTCCTGAAAGGCAATTTGGGATGGGCAAAATGTATTGGTTTGGTCTGTGATGTCTCCTTCCCATGAAGCTTTAAAAACATTACTTAAAAGATGGGAGATTTCAAAATTCTATGTTTGGGATCTGGGTGACCTGGTACTTAGACTCATAGTGTCAGAGAGCTGTACAGCATGGAAACAGACACTTCGAACCAACTGGTCCATACTGACCCTGACAACCTAAGTGAATCTAGTCCCAACTTCCACCATTTGGCCCAAACCCTTCCTATTCATACGCCTTTTAAGTGTTGTAATTGAACCAGCCTGCACCACTTCCTCTCGCAGTTCATTCCATATAAGGAACGACCCTCTAAATGAAAAAGTTGCCCCTTCGGTCCCTTTTAAGTCTTTCCCCTCTCAGCTTAAAGCTATGCCCTCTAGTTCTGTGGACTCCCTAAACCAAGGGAAAAGACCTTGGCTATTCACCCTAACAATGCCCCCCATGGTTTTATAAACCTCTGTAAGGTCACTCCTCTGTCTGTGATGCTCCAGAGAAAATAACCCCAGTCTTTTCAGCCTCTCCCTATGGCTCAAACCCTTCAACCCCGGCAACATCTTTGGTTAGGCCACTACTGGAATACTGCATGCAATTCTGGTCTCCCTGCTATAGGAAGGATGTTGTGAAACTTGAAAGGGTTCAGAAAAGACATGACCTCTCAACTCCTATACTCAATGCACTGAATAAAGGCAAGGATGCCAAACGCCTTCTTCACTATCCTATCTACCTGCGACTCCACTTTCAGGGAAATATGAACCTGCACTCCAAAGACTCTTTGTTCACCAATACTCCCCAGGACCTTACCATTAAATGTGTATGTCCAGCCCTGATTTGCCTTTCCAAAATGCAGCACCTCATATTTATCTAAATTAAACTCCATCTGCCACTGCTTAGCCCATTGGCCCATCTGATCAATGTCCCATTGTACTTTGAGGTAACCTTCTTCGCTGTCCACTACATCTCCAATTTTGGTGTCATCTGCAAACTTACTAGCCATACCACCTACATTCACATCCAAATCATTTATATAAATTATGAAAGGCAGCGGACCCAGCACCAATCCTTGTAGCACACTGCTGGTCACAGGCCTTCAGTCTGAAAAGCAACCTTCCACCATCACCCTCTGTCTTCTACCTTTGAGCTAGTTCTGAATCCAAATGGCTAGTTCTCCCTGTTTGCCATGTGATCTAACCTTGTTGACCAGTCTGCCACGAGAAACATTGTCGAATGCCTTACTGAATGAATTGCAACAAGTTATTATACAGACACACCAGCTCACAAAGGCAAGGGAAACTGTGGCATTTTGTTGCTTGGTGAATTGAGTATCTAGGTAAGGGGGTATTGTTCAGAACTTTAATAAGTCCATGTCTGGGGCTCTGTGTGCAGTTTTTATTTTCACATCAAAAGAGGATACAATTACCTTAGAAGCAGTCCAGAGAAGATTCCAGGGATAATGGAGTTATCTTATGATGACACATTGAGCAGGTTGTGGCTATACCAGTTAGAGTCGAGAAGATTATGAGCTGATCTCATAGAAATCACTTTACACAGTGATTGCTATGAAGAAGTTTCCCTTTGTTGGAAAATAATGGACACAAAATTGGTAGGACTTGATCAAGGTGGGAGTCAATGTTTATGGACGTTGCTCAGAAATCCTAATCTGCGAGAGCTGGCCACAGCCATTCAGGCTTTAAAAAAAAACCATGGCCTTCCAAGCTGTTTACACAAGTGGTCTTAACTAGCCAACTCATCACTTCTGCTTTACAGCGTCTCTTCAAAAAAAAGGACAAAATAACCTCTAAAGTGACAACATCATCACAAACTCCGTTAGCCATATGATTAGTATAGTTACAAGTCTGGAATACTGAAATGAAAATTGTTGAAAGCACTCAGCAGATCAGGTAGCATCAACGTAAAATGTAACTTTTGACAATGCCACAGAATGTATATCTGGGTTACAGCCTTCGATATCCATCATCAAGAGTGGCTCGATAGCACAATACAATTAATGACTGTGCTGATTGAGTCCTAAAGAACATAGCTACTGAATTGGATCCATGACAGGTGGTGAAGGAACAAGTAAGGAGGAAAACCATATTTGACATCGTCCTCATCGAGGGGCGAAGTGAGGGTGACCGACCTTGACTTCCAGGCTGCGATTAATTAAGTTTGACATCAGCGAAATCAACAAAGCTGGAGCCAACAGGAATCCCAGGGTAAACCCTCTGCTGCTTGGAATCATACAGAGTACAAAAAAAGATGAGTGTGGTTTTAGGAGGTCAGTTTACTCAGCACTGGACAGCTCTGCAGGGTAGTGTCCTCGGACCAACCATCGTCAAACAAAAATAAGAAGAGTCAGTCTTTACAGTAGCTCATCCCATAAACCCCAGCGGCTTCATACTTCTCCAGATTTACACACAAGCCATCTACCCGAGCCTGTATTTGTCTCCCATTCACATCCAGCCCTTGGCCTATGAGCTGACTGAAAGAACTCCACAGGGGCCAGTATCCCATCACCATGTCACCCTTTATTTACTTGCGGACAGTCCTTGACACTAATCCAGCTTCTTCAAAGCCAGCTGTCAGAGTAACAGAACCTCTGACAGCCCTGTTCATATCTGTCAGCCAGGGCTCCCTGACTGGACCAGAGTAACAGCCCCAATCAGGGAATTCAGTTGACCTCATTACAAGCACCACAGTGACCATGCCAGATATGATTTCCCCATTGGGGTCCGGGTGCTCCTGACTATGAAAAGGCCTCCTTCTGAATCAGCCCATCCCCAGTCATGCTTTACCATATCTTCTCTTACATATAATGTTGTCCCCCCCACCCCCAAAATGGTGTTTGCCATTGTTTCCAGTGTCTTAGTTGATGCCAAATGGCTCATCCAGTTTAATTTCTTTTCTTCTTTCTAGTGGTTTGTTAGGCCACTTCATAGAAAAATTAAGAGTCAACCACATTGCTGGTCTGGAGTGACATGTAGACGAGCAATCCCTTTCCCCAAACTGCTTCAGTGAACCAGATGGGTTTTTACAAAAATGTTTCTATAGTCATTGTTAGACTTTTAATTTGAAATTTTCATTAAAGTTCACCATCTGCAGTGATGGGATTCAAATCAGACTCCCAAAAATATTACCTTGATGCCTGGATTACTGGTCAAACAACAATACCACCAGACCTTTGCCTCCCTTGCAGGCTCACTTTCCATAGGCTCAATGCTTACTTTGCAAATTATTTTCTTTTTTAACTATTTATAGAAAGTTTTATTATATGTTTTTATATATCTAGATAGCTTTTTCTTGTAATATCTCTGAAATATCCCCTTAAACTTCTGCTGCTGCATCTCCACTGAGTAACATTTAACCTAATTTGCCAATTCACTTTAGCCAAATATATTTTTATGCCCTCATTATTGCCTGTATTTAAATTAGATGTAATAATCTTGGATATACTTCTCCCTCCCAGAAACTAAATGTGAAATTTAATCATATTATGCTCACTACTATCTAGTGAACATCTTCAATCTAAGATCATTAGTTAATCCATTCTCATTGCTCAGTACAATATCTAGTATAAAACAAACACAGAAAATGGTGGATAGACCCAGCCAGTCTGACAACATCTGTAGAGATAGAATGCTGCTGCCAGAACTGCTGAATTTTTCCAGTATTTTCAGTGTTTGTTTTAGATTTCCAGCATCTACAATATTTTGCTTTTACTTCAAGGTCTGTTATGGTCTGTTTTCTGGTTGGTTTCAGAATATTATCTGGATAGCTCCAGAACATACTATTCTAAGAAACTGTCTTGAAAACATTCCATGAATCCCCCATTTTGCCTACCTTTGGCAATCTGATTTTTTAAAATCAATATCTAGATTACAATCTCCCATGATTATCGTTGCACCTTTCTGTAGTGCCTGAATGAATGATAAGTTTATGTTGAAGGGCAAAAAGAACCATAATAAACCAATCTGTTGCCCACATATGTATCTCATGAGTCACCAATGCCTTGTTTGCTAAGGTTGTGACTCATGTTCACTCAAAGGCAGCCCTGCAGGAGTTCCTCAGCGTGGTGTTTGAGGCCCAACTACCTTCAGTTTCTTCATAAATTATCTTCCTTCGATTGTAAGGTTAGAACTCCCAAGTCCTATCTCCCTACCCCACACACCAGGCCTTGTTACCTCATAGTCTGCCATTACATTCTACCTGTTGTTAGCCACTAATAGTCTCCATTAACAGCTATTCACCCACCTAGCCAGATTGTTATCTACTCCTTTGTCTATCCAACTGCTCTTCTCTCTCTTTGGACTCTATTCCTACCTATCGTTCACTCCTTACCCCTACCCTATATATAAACTGACTTTATCTTAGCTACCATCAATTGTGAGGAAGGGTCACTGGACCTGAAACATTAACTCTGATTTCTCTTCACAGATGCCGCCAAATTGCTTTTCCAGCAATTTCTGTTTTTGTTTTAGAACTGGGGATGTTTGCCAACGATTGTACAATGTTCAACACTATTCATTACTCCTCATATACCGAAGCAGTCCACATTGAAAAACATCAAGACCTGGACGATATTCTGGTTTGGCCAGAAAAGTGGCAACACACGTATTTATATGAATATATTAGTTATGTATACGGCAGCAGAAAGTTCTTTTGTGATACAAAATGCCAGACAATGACAATCTCCAACAAGACAGAGTCTAGTCATTGTTCCTTAACATTCAATAATGTTGCCATCAATGAATACCCCACATCCTGAGGTTACCATTGATCAGAAACTGAACTAGACTGGCCATACAAATACAATGGCTACAAAAGCAGATCAGAGCTAGGAATCCAGCAGAGTCAATCATTTCCTGATTTTTCAAAGCCTTGCCACCATCTACAAAGCACAATTCTGTAGTGTAATGGAATACCTGCCCCCACTGGCTTGGATGAGTGCTCCAACAATACTCAAGAAGCTTGATACCATCCAGGACAAAAGACCTGCTTGATTGGCACCACATCCACAAACATTCAAACCCTCTACACTGAGGCTCAGCAGCAAAGTTAAGTAGCATCTACACTGCAGAAATTCACCAAGGCTCCTCACACAGCACCTCCAAATCAATGATCATGACTATCTGGAAGGACAAGGGCAGCAGATATGTGGGAACCCACCAGTTGCAAGTTCCATTGCAAGTCACCTTATCATCCTGAATTGGAAAAGTATCATCAATCCTTCTCTGTCAAAATCCTAGAATCCTCTCCCTAGTTTATTATAAATATACTTACTCCAAATGGACTACAGAAGTTAGAGAAGGCAGTTCACAACCATCTTTTCAAGGGCGTCTAGGAATGGGCAATATATGTTTGTCGCCCATCTTCCATGAATTGATAAAAGTACAGTAATCTAGTCTCCTTGCCCTGAAAATGCTAATGGATGAGGTACAGCTAACAATATTCCAGTTAGCCTTCTGAGATGTGCTAATCAACACCTATAATGCCTGTTCTTGTCACCTGACTGAAATCTGATCTGGTTGAATCACTTAAATATAAATTATGGAATTCTAGGTAAGTGGATGTTTGACTCCAGAGGGAGAGCAGGACCCCAGACTGAGTCAACAGCTTGCCCTGGGCACTCAATTTCTGTCTCCAAGTTGCTGTCTGCAATGAGCCTGCACTTTTTCTACAAGAAGAAACATTATAGCACCTTGCTCAATGCCAAACCTATAATTGGACTCTGGTTTTCGGTAACTTATGAACAAGGGAGATTTGGTCTCAATGGACATCAGCACTTTCCAATCTTTCACCATTTAAGAAATAATCTGAATCTCCATTGCTCCTACAAAAAGAACAATTTCATAATTATCCACAGTGTATTAAAGCTGCCACATTCTTGCCCATTCACTCAGCCACCTAAACTCACTAGAATCTCTCCGCGTCCTCTTGAAATTCACATTCCTGCCATGTTTTGTATCATTTGCAAATTTGGAAATATTTCAATTTGCGCCCAGATCCAAATCATTGATGTGGATTGTGAAAAGCAGGGACAAAACACTGTTCCTCACAGTACCGAACTTATCATAGCCTACCAACCTAAGAAAGACCCATTTATACCTATCAGTAAATACGCTAATGCAAAACATATTTGATTTTTAAATTGATTTTCAATATGCTGCTCAATAATACTGGCACATTTAGCATTTGATAAAATAGAAATTAACCGATATTTTACTAATCATTGGCTTCAAACCCCTTTTAAAATTCCCTCATACCTAAAAGATTATTTTAAACCTCAATTTAAAGTTCCTTCAATTTCAGTGTTGTGTTGCTAATTGTATTGTGGGTACTTTTGACCCAAAGGAGTTCTTTTCTGTGTTTACTTAATGTAATATTGTTGCATAAAACTAGTTGTAAGTGCGAATAGTTAAGGGCGTACTTAGAAAAGAAGGTACGAGAAACGGCTTAGCCAGAGTATGGTTCAATGGCTTGGTAATCCGTTGGAAGAGGAAAAGAAAATGGATCAGCGCAAGATCAAAGCTAAAAAAGGTTCCAAAAGACCTTCCAGTCAGAAAGGCAAGTCAACTACCCACGTTTAAAATTTATCCCTGTAAATTAAAATGCTTTTAAGCCATTTTAAGATGAATTACACAATATTTAACCTTCAAAAACCAGTCATCTATTAGACCAACTTCACTCGTCTTATACTGAATTATGTAATAAAATCCTATTACCGTACCATAACAAATTTAAGTATGGCACCGGTCACAGTTTCTTGTATATTTATAACTTAGAATAATTTCCAAGCATTTTACCAATTCATACTCATCATATTGTCATAAACTAGTCAATAAACTTGAAAACAAAACATTCATCCATATTTTCATGTCAAATGTTTGCTTCTTACCTAGCACACATACAGCATTGTATAAAAGGATAAGAAGGATTCCATAGAGAAGGGTTTTTCTTAACGAGCAGATTGATGTTAGTGAAAACATCTTTGTTCACAATGCGCTTTAACTCTCAGCTGGAGACTTGTTTGCTTCAAGGCAGTAAAAGTGACAAAGCTGCTCTTGTGGCGTGGTAAGAACATTAATTTAGGTGGATGCAATAAAATACATCAGCGACATTAATGAACTTTAAACCTTCATACATTACTCATTATATCAGCATGTAATTGGCTTCACTTCAGATGCGATATTATTTCAATAATTACACCTGTCTGATACTTTGTTCGACTTTATATTGAGAAATCAAAGTTTACAAAGGGATAGTGAAAAACCCATCTCAATATAGAACATGAAGAAAGCCTGGAGTGCTAAACCAAGACCCATTCATCTAGAGGTAACAAGGTGTAGAGCTGGATGAACACAGCAGGCCAAGCAGAATCAGAGGAGCAGGAAGTCTGACGTTTCGGGCCTAAACCCTTTTCTGAAGAAGGGTCTAGGCCCAAAACGTCA
>JAHRHZ010000144.1:59849815-59868302 GCA_024137785.1 Ginglymostoma cirratum
CTGCTTGGCCTGCTGTGTTCATCCAGCTCTACACCTTGTTATCTCAGATTCTCCAGCATCTGCAGTTCCTACTATCTCTGAACCCATTCATCTAGAACTTATTTATGTAAATGCAGTCACCAAACTCTCACAAACAGCAGCATAAAAAGCAGCAGACAATCTATTTTAGAAATGTAATTAAGTGATAAACATTGGTCGTTTGGTACGTAGTTGTCGTTGACTAGGCCAGCATCTATTGATCATTGCTAATTGCCCTGGAGACTTGGTGGTGAGCTGCCTTCTTAAACTTCTGCAATCCTTTGTGTATAGGTTAGGAAAGGCATTATGGGTTTTTAACCCAACAACAATAAAGGAAGGGCAATATAGTTCCAGGTCAGGATGGTGTGTTAAATGAAGAGACACTTGCAGGTGGTGGTATTCCCATGTAGCTTTTTCAAAAAGACAACATTGAATTTTTACATACATCCTAACAGACAGGTGCAGCCTTAAAGAAATTCCTCATCTGAAAAATGGCACTTCTGACAGTACCGCACTCCCTATTTAGTACACTGAATTCTCATGCATGTTATTTGTGCCAGGATCTGGTCCCAGACTTGAACTTGGAAACTGTAACTTGTAGGTAAGACTATTGTCAACTCGGCCATATCAGCAAAGCCACACTATTTATTAGATAGATTTAATGGAGGTTCAAATGATATTTCTATATGCTGAAAGTTCACATTCCACAAATGATTTCTTTCTCATTGATTGTCACCTTTGTGCGTCACATTTTGAGTGGTATGTGACTTGGAACATTGAACGCTTTTTGTAATTCATAATTTATGAGTGTTTGTGATTTCAATGTACAACTCACATCTATGATAATACAAATTCTTTGTATTGCCCTCAAAAGTGTTCGGTTTTTGGACATCTATTTTTAGCAGGTATCCATTGTAAATATTTCACTATAGACTCATTGTCAACAGATCAGATAGCAAAACAATTAGAGAGAGACATTACCATAACAAAAACTCAGCAGGAATTTTAAATAAAGGTCATGTTCAGCCAACCCCATTGAATTATTATTGAATTATCATGAAAATTATTACTGAATTTTCATGAGAGAAAGTAGTGAAAAGAAAAGGTGGGGAAGAGACTCATTACAGGGTGCATTCAAAGCCAGCAGCAAAATGAAAGGGTCTTGGCCCGAAACGTCAAGCTTTCCTGCTCCTATGATGCTGTTTGGCCTGCTGTGTTCATCCAGCCCCACGCCTTGTTATCTCAGAAAAATGAAAAAACAGTGTTTGTGGATCCTCTTCCTCCCTTTAGTTGTTTAGTTGCTCACCATCATTCGTGACTGAATGTAAAGGACAGTAGAGCTTTGATCTGACCTGTTGTTGTGGAATTGCTTAGCTTTGCCTATTTCAAACTGTTCTGCTTTTTAACATCCATGTGGACCTAACTTGCAGCTTCACCAAGTTGGCACCTCATGTTTAGACATGTGTTATGCTCCTCTGGTGCTTGTTTCTACACTCTTCACTAACTAAGGCTGATAACCAGGCTTAATTGTAAAGGCAGAGTCAAGAATATGCCAAATCATGAGGTTACACTGTGAGATGGTGTATAAATCTATTGATGGTTAACAACTCCTCTTGATACCAAGTTTTGAGCTAATAGATCTGTTGTAAATCTATTCTATTTGATACAGTGATAGCGCCATACAACACCACAGAGGATGTGAGACAACAAGGTGTGGAGCTGGACGAACACAGCAGGCCAAGCAGCATCACAGGAGCAGGAAAGCTTGACGTTTCGGGCCTAGACCCTTCATCCAAAATGGGGGAGGGGAAGAGGGTTCTGAAATAAATAGGGAGAGAGGGGGAGGCGGATAGAAGATGGATAGAGGAGAGGATAGGTGGAGAGGAGGCAGACAAGTCGAAGAGGTGGGGATGGAGCCAGTAAAGGTGAGTGTAGGTGCAGGGGTAGGGAGGAGATAGGTCAGACAAGGGAGGACGGACAGGTCAAGGGGGCGGGATGAGGTTAGTAGATAGGAGGTGGGGGTGGGGCTTGAGGTGGGAGGAGGGGATAGGTGAGAAGAAGGACAGGTTAGGGAGGCGGAGATGAGCTGGGCTGGTTTTGGGATGCGGTTGGAGGAGGGGAGATTTTGAAGCTTGTGAAATCCACATTGATACCATTGGGCTGCAGGATTCCCAGGCTGAATATGATTTGCTGTTCCTGCAGCCTTTGGGTGGCATCACTGTGGCATTGCAGGAGGCCCAGGATGGACATGTCGTCTAAGGAATGGGAGGGGGAGTTGAAATGGTTCGCGACTGGGAGGTGCAGTTGTTTGTTGCGAACTGAGCGCAGGTGTTCTGCAAAGCGGTCCCCAAGCCTCCGCTTGGTTTCCCTGATGTAGAGGAGGCAGTATACCACGTTGGCAGATGTGCAGGTGAACATCTGCCCGATGTGGAAAGTCTTCTTGGGGCCTGGGATTGGGGTGAGGGAGGAGGTGTGGGGGCAGGTGTAGCACTACCTGCGGTTTCAGGGAAAAGTGCTGGGTGTGGTGGGGCTGGAGGGGAGTGTGGAGCGGACAAGGGAGTCGTGGAAGGAGTGGTCCCTCCGGAAAGCAGATAAGGATGGGGAGGGAAAAATGTCTTTGGTGGTGGGATCAGATTGCAGATGGCGGAAGTGATTTCCTCAGTGAGAAGATGGGACTTTGTCTCTGCTAGCACTGTGTGGTAGCTATTCCTGCCAATAGCGTCCATGGACACTTGCTTCTGCAAGTAGATTGGTGAGGACAGGGACGAGTAGCTTTTTCCATTTTGTTGATTTCCTTGCCACCTGATATAGGCTCAGCAGGACAGATAGCCCCTTCAGGACTGCGGTGACTCAGTAATGGGAGCTATCTTATCACTCCGTGATGGGCATTAAGATTTGTTCAAACAGCACGCATTCTGAGGCCTTGCTAATGACATTCAACATGAAGAAGTTCTAATTCACCAGCTGAAGGAGAGCAGGTGGCAATTAGAAGAACGCTTTCATGATCCATTTTTCCCAATTAGACTTCATGGGGTTTGGAATTAATTTCAGATCTCTCAGAGCCAATCACTCCTAACAATATACCACTGTCCAACCACCATATCTGATGTGACTCCTGCCCTGGGACAGGACATACCGAGGAATCATGATGAAGGGGTTTGGGATATTGGCTACATGGTATGAAGCTGGGATATGGCTGTGTCAGGTTGTTACTTGACTAGTCAGTGAAGCAGTTCTCCTGAGTTTGTAACTGGTCCCCTTGTTCGAGAAAAGAATGGGGGAATAGAATAGAAGAAAGGGGCTGATTGGATTATGAAATGATTGTAACAAGGTCAGTCAGCTGGATGTCATAGAACATGAGTTCCCTGTTTGGGTCTGTTAATCTGGTCCGATCAGGGAGCCCTGGCTGACATGAAAGGATAAATGTCAGGGATACTGACACTCTAATGCCTGACCTCAGTAAGAGGCAGTGCTATAATCAAAGGCTATGCATTTGTAAATAAGGGGTGATTGGTGATGGGATGCCAGCCTCTGAAGAGTTATTTCAGTGGCAATAAGTGTAAATCACAATCCTGAAGAAATTCACTCACAACAGTCATTTTTAAGTTGGTGGAAAGCATTTTCTCACATCATGCATCTAACTGGAAAGCTTAACTCATTCAGCCCTGCTGTCAAGGACTGGGCCCAATATATGGAAAGAATGCATTACTTTTTCCAGGCAAGCAACATTGTAACAAACAAAAGTACAATGAGTAATTCTCTGGTCAGTATGTGGATTTGCAGCTTTTTCTGTCATTAGCCTAACTTTCCTTGTGGCACCAAATACAAAGATCTTTCAAGAATTGACTGACATAGTTAAAAAATATTCTGAACCCCAGCCTCCTCTAATTCTGAGGCACTATCATTTTTACATGGCAATTCAAGAACCAGGGGAATCCATATCAGGGTTTTTGACTAGGTTTAGATGACTGGCATAATCTGTGACTTTGGTTCAACACTTAATGACATGTTTAGAAACTGTCAGGTATTGAGATTAATGATATAACTATACAAAAAGTCTACTAGCTGAAGCTCAACTTCAAACAGGTGCTACAACTGGCTATACCATTGGAAAATGCAGCAAATACAGCAAACAAGTGGCAAAGTATGCCAATGGAAGTGGACACTTTCACCAGTCTGCCAGAGATTGGGGAACATCACTTGAGTGCAAACAACTCCATAACCTTACTATAGAGCTTAGACTAACTCTAGGTTGGCCCACAGCAAACCCCAAACAAAGCCAAGTCTTGACCAAACAGGTTCAGTTACGAATTATTTTAGTAGAAGACTTGGGCCCAAGCTAAATGTGGTGGAATTGATGGTCAGAGATTCACTTAGATGGCTCAATATTTTTTGATGAGAAAATGGCTGCTTGAGTGAAGACCTAATTAAATAGCTGGAGGTCTTTCCAGAAACGATGAGGGACTATCAGAGGAGCGAAAGCCACTTTGCATGTTGACTAGCAAGCAACTCTGCAAGGTCCATCCAGTGCCATTTGCCTTATGGGCAAAAGTAGAAGCAGAAATCAGAAGACTGGAAAGTGAAGGGATCATCAAGCCAGTCCAATTCTCAGAATGGGCACTACCAGTCCTACCAAATTTGAAGACCAATGGGTCAATTCGCCCTTGTGGGAATTTTAAACAAACAGTAAACTGTTTCTTGCAGTTGGATTAATTACTCAATCCCTGGGATAGTGGATTTGTGCACAAAGCTGGCAAGAGGCCTGTCCTTCATGAAGCTTGACATGTGCCATGCTTATTTGCAATTATGTTTAGACAAGGATTCTCAGAAGCATACTACAATTAATACCCTTAAGGGCTTGTACCAATATACGAGACTACCATTTGGTATATTGTCAACCTATTCAATTTTTCAGTGGACGACGGAAAACATTTTGCAAGGTTTACCTCAGATTGTCATCTATCCAGTTAATATCCTGATAACAGGGAAAACTAAAAGAGACACTTAGAGAACTTGGATATAGTGCAAAGGTGATTTTTCAAGGCAGGCATATGCCTATAAAGGGAAATATATGTCTTCCAGGCCTCCCAAGTGACCTCCTTGGGATACAAAGTTGACAAGACCAGGTTACGCCCATTGGAAGATTACACCCGTTAGAAGATAAAATGAGGGCAATCAAACGTGCCCTGGCTCCCACATTTGTCCAGGAGCTTATGTAATTGCTGGATCTGGTAAATTATTATGGTAAGGTCATATACAACCTGACTTGAATCCTGTCACCATTGGTCAACTACTAACAAAGGCTCAACCTTGGAAATGGTCTCTTAGAAAAGGCCTAGCTTTTGATGAAGTGAAGAACAACCATCATCCTCTAATGTGTTGGTCCATTATGATCCCAGGAAAGATCTGGTTTTGACATGCAAAGCACTGAAGTCCTATTAGCTTGTAGGTGGCCCAATGGAAAAGAATGCCCAATAGCCAATGCATCCAGGATTTTGACTAATGCAGAGTGTAGATACACCCAGATAGAAAAGAAGGATTGTTGGTCATATTTGGAGACAGAACTTTTCACCAATTCCTTTATAGATGAAAATTCATGATAATCATGGACTACAAGCCCCTACTCTGTCTGCTTAAAGAGGATAAGGCAATGCTGCCTATAGCTTGAGCTGCATTCAGCAGTGGGCTGTAATACTAAGTGCCTACAATTAGAAATTAGAACACCATCTGGGACGCTCGGTAATGAATGCAGATGCATTGAGTCACCTTACATTAACAGATAAACCACAAGTGGTACCCTCAGTGGAAGAGTCAATCATGGCATTGAATTTTCTGGACACACAACCAGTCACAGCTAACAATATCAGACTTTGGACACAGATCCAGTTCTTTCCATACTGAAACAAATGGTATAAATGGAAGAAACCAAAAGGCCATCACAACTAGAATTAAAACCTTTCTGGACCCGGAGAGACTAGTTCACGTAAAGGACGACATACTGTTATGGGGAGTGAGTGTGATTGTCCCAAGCAAAGGTTGCTGTCAAATACTGGCTGAATACCACCAGGGCCATCCAGGGGTCTCCAAAATAACTAAAGGGAAGAGTCGGTGAGGAGTTATGTCTGGTGAACAGACTTGGATAAAGCACAGCTGTGTTGGTGGGACAGTGCGCAGCATGTCAACAAGGGCAAAAATTGCCGCCATAAGCTTCCCCACATCTGCGGGAATGGCCGGTAAACCTTGGACTCAGTTGCACGTCAACTATGTGGTTCTTTCATGGATTCAACGTTTTTAGGCATTGTAAATGCCCACTCAAAGTAGTTCGAATTTCATAGGGTCCATTCATCGAACACTGGAGTGACCAAAGCAAAACTGCACATACCTTTTTCAACACACGGAGTGCTGGAGGTATTGGTTACAGATAATGGGCCATCATTTACCAGCAGGGACTTTAGTTACTTCTTAAAATTGAATGCGATTGGACATATAAGGACAACTCCATATTAGCCATCGACCAATGGCCTGGCAGAAAGAGCAGTCCAAACTTTGAACGCTGGCTTGAAGGAGCAGCCTATAGCCTCATGAGATACAAAACTGTTACTGTTCTTGTTTGATTATATAACCACCCCACATGCAACTACAGGGACAGTACCAACAGAGTTGCTAACAGGTAGAAGACACCAGACTCTCTGATCTTCCTGGACCTGGAAGGGAGAGTGAAATAGGCACTAGGAACTCCAATGCTGAACCAAAGACTACCATGTGAGAGACATAATTTGATACACGGAACAAAGTTTGGTGCAATCATGGAAATGGCTCCACATAGATAAGAGGCATGATCGACACAAGATCAGTATCAGAGCCTTTTAAAGCTCGGGTAAGTGCAATTATCCTGACCAAATACGTGGACCATTTGAAAGCTGCAAAGTCACAGACTGAAAGAGAGCAAGATTTGCCCTGACCCTCGAAATATTTTGAAATACTTCAGGAACCTGTTGACTCACCTTCTCCATCAAACATTGCCAAGGGCAGCATGTTGGCTCAGTGGTTAGCACTGCTGCCTTACAATGCCAGGGTCTTGGGTTCAATTCTACCTCAGGGTGACTGTCTGTGTGGAGTTTGCACATTCTCCCCATATCTATGTGGGTTTGCTCCGGGTGATCTGGCTTTGTCCCACAGTCTAAAGATTTGCAAGCTAGGTGGATTAACCATGGTGAATGCAGGGCTATAGGAATAGGTTAGAGGGGTGGGTCAGGGCCGGATCCTCTTCAGAGGGTTGGTGGGGACTCAATGGGGTGAATGTCTGCTTCCACACTGTAGGAATTCTATGAGCTGTCTGAATCAGAGATGCACAAGATGATGTACTCCAGGTGCAAGAGGCAAGCTCCCATTCATTACACACCTCCCATGTCAGGTTCCGAGTTGGAGGAACCAACCTGACTGGGTGTTAAAACACCCCAGAAGGCTCTCAATGGAAACAGATCACCCTTTGTCTGTGGACTCAGAGTGGGAGGGATGTAATGATTGTAACAAGGTCAGCCAGTTGGACTTCATAGAGTATGAGTTCCCTGATTGGACCAGCCCAAATCAAGAATCAATTATTTTTAGGAAATAATGAGTGATTTGTGATGGGATGTTAGCCTCTGAAAAATTATTTCAGATTATTCTTTGGAAAGCTGACATGCAACATACTCGCCTTTATCTGTATGGTAAATTGCAGAATTTATATGTTCAGCTGGGCTGGATATGTGTTTGAATGCGGCTGATGCAATTACAGGAAATGCAACATTTTTATGACTTAATTTGCTATTTTGAATGATACATGTGAAGTTGAGTTTACAGCTTATAGCTACTGAAAGGTCAGAGTTCATTACTTGGTATCATTTCAACTTTTAGAATTTAGCAACCATTTTCCAGGCTCTAGTCTTCCCGCCAACCAATCCCCACTACCCCCTACCTGCATCCAACCTATCACTACTCCATCTACCTTACGCCAGTTACACCCATCCTCCCTCCCGCCTCCTTGAACTGACATAATCTGTTCATCTTCTCTCTCACCTATCTGCCCCACACATCCCACTGATCAATCCCCACCACTCCGTACCTGCATTCACATATCACCATCCCACCTACCTTACTCAGCCCATCCCTCCTCTGTACATCTTGCTGTATGACAGCGTGCTATGCCATTCACACAACTGCACCATGTGCCAGCAGCTTACCTGGCAAACACATGACATGCACTAAGCAAGTTGCCACCTTGCAAAGTCCTCAAACAGCAGTCCTCACCAAAGTCCAGGAGCCATCTGTCAGTCAGAGGGTCTGGGAACAATAACACAAGGGCAACCTTCTGCCTGGGACCTGGCCATGGTCAGGTGCCCATTTGGACTAATCTCAGCCAGGGGTCTTCACATGTGCAGTCCAAGGAGTGGATCACTGCAGTCAGTCTCTTAGCTCCATAGCAGACTGTCTTGAGAGTTGGATTTAATACAATCAGGGAGATATGAAAGCATCGGTCAGGGGTCTTTGCATTTGTTGTCTAGGTTAGGTCAGTCAAGGGGATGGATCATGGTCAGTCTATCAGATCCATCTTCAGAAACTCCACAAAACCATCAGAGATGCCAAGAGGCAGTACTGGGCCACGTTGGAGGCCCAAACCAACCACACACACACCTGTCGCCTGTGGCAAAATGAAGCAGAGCAAGATCATGGACAAAGACACACCCCTCTCTGATGTGCTTAATGCTGTCTATGCTCGGTTTGAACAGAATGCCAGTGGCACAGTGTCACCTGCCCCAACAGCCCCGGAAAGACCTGTTCCCTCCGTCACCACTACAGGTTTCAGATTTGTCTTCCTGAGAGTCAACCCGAGGAAAGTGACAGGGCTGGACAGAGTCCCTGGCTGTGCATTTTGATCCTGTGCTGGTGAGGTGTTCACTGACATCTTCAGCCTCTCTTCCTACAAGCCAAATTTCTCACCTGCTTCAAGAAGACTACCATCATCCCAGTACCTAAGAAAGCACATGCAATGTGCCTTAGTGACTACCACCCAGTGGTTCTGACCTCCATAATCATGAAATATTTTGAGAGGCTGGCCATGGCCCACATCAGCTCGAGCCTCCCAGCCTGCCTACCGATGTAACAGATCCACAGCTGACACCATTTCCCTCACCCTGCACCCGTCCCTGGAATATCTGAACAACAAGGAAACTTTTGGCAGACTCCTACTCATTGACTACAGCTCCGCCTTCAACACCATTATTCCCTCCAATTTGATTTCAAAACTCCAAGGCCTAGGTTTCGGCTCCGTCCTCTACTGATGAAAGTCAGAATACAGAAAGGAGATAGAGGGCTTGGTGATGTTGTGCGATTATAACAACCTCTCTCTCAGTGTCAGCAAGACAAAAGAAATGATTGTTGACAACAGATAGAAAGGAGAAGAACATGCCTCCAACTACCTCAACAGAGCAGCAGTTGAGAGGGTTGACAGCATTAAGTTCCAAGAACGACGATAACTGACAACCTGTCCTGGACTTCCCATGTAGATGCAACAGTCAAGAAGGCACAACAACGCCTCTTCTTCCTCAGGCAGCTTAGGAAATTTGGCAAGAACCCTCACTGACTTTTACAGATGCATCATGAAAGCATACTGTCCAGGTACACAATGGCCTGGTATGGCAACTGCTCTGCCCAGGGCCATAAGAAACTGTACAGAAGTTGTGTGCACAGCCCAGACCATCATGAAGCCAACCTTCCATCCATGCACTCCATTTAGACTTCTCGTTGCCACAGAAAGGCTGCCTACATCACTGAAGACCCAGCCCCCCCAGTAATGCTCTCCTACAAACTCATCCATCAGGTAGAAGATACAGAAGCTTGAACACATGCACCGGCAAGTTCAAGAACAGCTTTTCTCCTGCCATTATTAGACTGCTGAATGGGCTCTATAATTTCAAATAATGTTGATCTTGTTAATGTTGATCTTGCCTAGTGCACGCCCTGTGCAGTGTAACCTATATGTCTCACTCTATCCAAGTTTTCTTCACCCTATGATCTGTATGTTCTTGTTTACAATGATCTGCCTGCAAACAAAGCTTTTCAAGTACTTAAGGTCACATGGCAATAAATTAAATCAAATCAAATTAAGGAGAAAGGTGGAATAAAGGAGGGGACAAGGGGCTGTGCTTCTCTGTGGGAGAAAACTGGGGAACTGATTCTTTGGCTTTGGATGCTGCAGTGTGAGGAGAGGGGTGGATGACAATTGCAAAGTGAGGAGGCAACAGTATTTTTAAGGGGGTCATATGGTAAAACTTGGATGGTAAAACGATCATGTGGAAGAGGGTTTTGTCCACTGTTGGAACACTCTGGCTTCAAGGTTTGGGGGAATGGTGTACGACCAAACCTGGCATTGTCACTCCCTATGCCATGGACCAAGGTGAAAGGTGGGCAGGTGCAGGCTCTTGTGGATGAGTTGGTTGGGAACTGGAGATGTGCCAAAGTCTATGGGGTTCACAGGAAGGGCAACAAAGAAGGGGACCTCGCTGTTCAGCATCTCACTGACTCAAAGAACTGGAAGCTGGAAGCCACTAGCTAAGGACTGCTTGCTGATGTACTCCTGCAGCTGAAATTCAAAAGTACGCAGTGGAGAACAATGTGCCCATGCCTGGAGTGGGTGGGTTACGCATCTGGATGTATGAGAGAGAGAATGTGAGGCAAGAGAGGAAAAAACATCCACAGACCCATGGAATGTACAGAACACAGACTGGGAGGGGCAGGGGGTGGGGGTGTTCATAATTGCTGGAAATTCTAATGCATTGGCTCCATCTGTGCTGAACACGTCTCTGTCATAGATATTGCTGACTACTTCATTCACACCAACACTTTCGGACAGAAGCTAAGGAAATAACGGAGATGTTTAAGATGCGGGACAATGATGTTAACTGAACTCATTGCCTTATATATATTTTGTTCTTCTTGCTTCCACATGCAGCAAAAGACACTTAACACAGACATCAACCCATGGTACATCCTGTGTGGAAATGAAGTTAGGCATCATACTGGCACAGTTACATTTAAGGTTACACAGGGAGAGACAACCAAACAAATGTAAACAATGTTTACTCAAATACGAAACTTCATATGTAGTGCATTATCAGCTTTGCTTCCAAAGTGTCCTCAATAACTTCTATTTTTCTCTCCCTTCCGCTATGTCTCTGTGTTGTTCCAGATTCCACAGCTAAGGTGCAAGGAGCCTGCTTGTTTGTGCAACCCATTGGCCCTGGAAGTTTGTTTAGGTAACATAGACACCAGCAACAGGAGTAGGCCATTCAGCCCTTTCAGCTTACTCCACCAGTCAATATGATAATAGCTGATCATCTCTGGGGTGGCACGGTGGCTCAGTGGTTAGCATTGCTGCCTCATAGCACCAGAGTTTGATTCCATCCTCGGGCGACTGTCTGTGGAGTTTGCACATTCTCCCAGTGTCTGCGTGAGTTTCTGCGGGGTGCTCCGGTTTCCTCCCACAGTCCAAAGATGTGCAGGCTAGGTGGGCTGGCCATGCTAAATTGCCCATAATGTTCAGGGACATGTAGATTAGGGGGATGGGTCTAGGTAGGATGCTCTGAGGGTCAGTGTGGACTTGTTGGTCTGAAGGGCCTGTTTCCACACTGCAGGGATTCTATGATTCTTAATGCTTTCTCCCCATGCACCTTGATGCTTGTTCAATTCATTCAGGGTCTGAAGTTCTACAGCTTTATGTGATGGAGAATTCCACAGGTTCACAACCATTTGAGTGAAGAAACGTTTCCTCATCTCAGTCCTAAAATGCTCTACTCTGTATATATTTTGACAGTGAGTCCTGGTTCAAGACTCCACAACTGAGGAAGCATTTTCCTTGCATCTAGCTGTGTTGGAATTTTATGCCTTTTAATCAGATCCTGTTTCATTCTTTTCAACTCTCTGAATACAGGTATAATTGAACTAATCTTTCCTGATAGGTCAGCCCTGCTAACTTGGTATCATCCTTTTCAGCTTCAACTTCACTCTCTCTATGCAAAGTATCCTTCCATAAGCAGGCAGATGAAAACTGCATACAATATTTCAGATGTGGTCTCATCAGAACAAAGGACAATACAGTCCCGGAACAGATGTTTCAGCCCTCCAAGCCTGCGCCAACACATTTTGCCATTCCATTCTAAAACAGTCTTCACTTACAGGATCTGTATCCCAATATTCCCTTCCTATTCATGTATTCATCCAGGTGCTTCTTGAATGCTACTATTGTGTCTGCTTCCACCACTTCCTCTGGCAGTGCATTCCAGGCACCTCAGCACCCTTTGTGTGAAACTCTTGTCTCACACATCTCTTTTAAACACTCCAGATAGTTATTGAAATCAAATTCCACCATCTGCCATGGCGGGATTCAAACCCCAGTCCCCAGAACATTATCTGGTTTCTGGATTAACAGTCCAGCGATAATACCACTAGGCCATTGCCTCCCCTGCACACTCATATCCCTCTGCATATCAATTCTCCTAAGGTTCTGCCTTTCAATGTATAATTTCCACCTGTACTTGTCCTTCCAAAACGCATCACCTCATAGTTATCCTGATGAAAATCCATCTACCTTCTTCTGTCTCCATCTATCTCTGTCTCTAACTGATCTCTATCCTGCTGTATTCTCTGACAATCCTCCTCACTATCTGCAACTCCACCGATCTTTATATGGTATGCAAACTTACTAATTATACCAGCTACATTTTCCTCCAAATTTATGTATATCACGAAGAGCAGAGGTCCCACCACTGATCCCCGTGGAATGCCACTATTCTCAACTCTCCATTCCAAAAAGCATCCTTCCACTGCTACCTTCTGTTTCCTCTGACTAAACCAGTTCTGCATTCATCTTGTGACTTTGCCTTTTTTACCAGTCTGCGATTAGAGACCTTGTCAAAGCCTTTACTGAAGTCCATGTGGACAACATCAACCAGTTTTCTCTCATCAATCATCTTCATCATCTCCTCAAAAACTTAGATGAAGTTAGTGAGGCACAACTTCTCCCACACAAAACCATGCTATCACAAATAAATCTATTTACTTCTAAATACATATAGATCTTGCCCCTGAGAATCTTTTCTAATAATTTCCCTACCACTAACATATGCCTCACAGTCTCGTAATTTCCTGAATTATCCCTTCTACCCTTCTTAAACAATGGGACAACATTGGCTATTCACCAGTCCTCTGGGACCTCTTATGTGGCCAAAGAGGATTCAAAGGTGTCTGTCAATGCTCCAGCAATTTGTTCCCTTGCCTCCCTCAATATTCTGGGATAGATCACATCAGGATGCTGTGACCTGCCTACCTTAACGCTTTTTAAAACACACAACACCTCTTCCTTATTATTAACAACTTGGCTTAGAAATTCGACACTGCCTTCCCTGAGATTATACACCACCAATTCCTTCTCTTTGGTGAATACCGACTCAATGTATCTACTTAGAACCTCACTTACCTCATCTGGTTCCACACATAGAGCCCCTCCTTTGTCCTTGAGTGGGCCAAACCTTTCCCTGGTTACTCACTTGCTTTTTATATATTTATAAAAAGCTTTGGGATTCTCCTTAATCCTGTTTGCTAACGATTTTTCATGACTGCTTTTAGCCCTTCTAATTCCTTGTTTAAGTTCTTTAGAGGCCCTGAATGTCAGTAATAAGACAATCTCACGTCTGAACACAATTATTTGGGGTGTTTGTATCTGGATGCCCCAGACATACCAAGGCCCAAAGGCAAATGGACCCTTCTCAGTTTGAACTTCCAAGGTTTGGAGGTGCAGGCAAGGTAGAAGTGGAGGACATGGTTACCTCTGACTGTGCTGACAAAAGACTTCTGAGGGCCCTGTGTGTCTCCTCCTTGTCTGGCTAGGTACCTCCTTGCACTGCTCTATCTCCCAATGAGGAAAAAGCATGTAGAATGTTTGTCAGTTTCTCTCTTCCATACCTTTAGTCCTCAGAACCAATGGCTGGGCCAATGGAGGGTAGGTGAGTGCTCCTCTCCAGCAGACCCTGAGGGGGCTGGGCTCCATGGCAATTGCCAACCTGTCCCTGGGTGCTGCCAGATGGTCATCTGGATAGCGTATTTCTGCAGCGTCGAGTTGCTGAGGGCCATTGCCTCCCACATCCCAGTCTGTTGCTCCTGTTTCTCCCTGTGCTTGTGGACGAAGTCCTGAACTGCTGATCCCATGGGGTCCTCTCCTGCCTGGGGTGAGCAGGTGCCTGATCTTCATGAGTCTTGTGCATGTCTGCGTCCTGGGGAATTTCCTCCTTAGCCAGCTGCAGAGCTGTCACAGGTGCTTGCCAGATTGTGTTCCCCAACTTTCTAATGCTAACGTTTCCCTTGAGTTGTCAGTTTCGGAGCCGGTGGGGATTGCAGGAGGCGGCTTTGCTAATACAGTTTCTGAGAACTTGGTACTCTCGCCTTCAAAGAGGCTCTGGCAGAACTGGCTATTTCACCATGGAAATTATGGACATACTGCTGTCACCTAACAGACAAAAGAAAGAGAAAGCATCACAGTCAATGGCCAGAAATGGTGTGCAATCAATGAGATTGACAGCAGGATCACTGAGATAGCTGTAGTGGCATGAAGAATGGTACTTAGTTGGTAGAAATATATGTCTTGTCATCCCTTCAGGAGTTGTCCCAGTCTTCTCCTGTGAGGCCTAGATTCCACTCCTTGTAAAGTCTGAGTCGTCTGATATCGGACACCTCATTGAACATGCGATCCTTTTTGCCCAGTTGTGCACTGTCTTCCACTGTAATGAGACTCAGGGAGGGATTGAGTAAATACTTACCTTGGTGGAGAGGAAAAGGTCTTTTTGACCTTCTTACGACACCACTGGCCATTCCTCCACACTGTGGAGACTGTAATGATCCAGGTTATGATTTTAGACCAGGCTGCCAGGGGCTGGTGGCATGGCCTCCTTTGCTGGTTCTCTGGGAAGAGGATGCCTTTCCTATCCACCACCCTTTCTTCCATGACCTGTGCGTCCCTGTCAGTGAATAGTGATATCATCTTTCCAATCTCTGACATGTTTAGTATCTGTTCATGACTGAGCAGGGCAGCTTTGGGATACCTGTATCCAAACAGCTGCCTTTTGGTGGATATCCAATGAGTGGCGAGTTCTTCTGGGAATGGTGCAAGCTGGGATGTGACCAGAATCGAGTGTGAGGGATGCCATTGGTTGGCATAAGTGCTCTGTAACCATTTCGTGATTCAATGCTGAATAGGTCAGCCAAGATCTCATTGAATGGTGGAACAGGCTCGACAGGTTGAATGGCATACTTCTGTTCCTATGTTCCTACATTTGTTGATGTATTGGCTTGCAGATAGGTGGGGAATAAGATGGACAGGTTGAATCAAGTCAAGGAGGTGGTGATGAGAAGGACGGCTGGACATGGGAAGAGACCAGGTGTGGGGAGATTTTAAAACTGGTGAATTCTATGTTTAGGCCATCGGACTGTAGGTGAAATATGTGGTGTTGTTCCTTCCAGTTTGCATGTGGTGTCATTTTGGCACTGGAGGAGGCCCAGGATGGACATGTCTTGAAAGTTTAGTTTGTTACATGCATTTGTTAAGATAGGACAGTGAATATCAATAAGGCAAGTTGCAGAGTTAGTAACATGATTAACAAGCTGTACTTCTGTTAAGTGACAACTTTCTACCGCCCAGAAAGCAACTTGCCTCGCCCCACCCAGCAAATATGTCAAAGATGCAACAAATTGGTCTCAACATCAAGATAGGTCTTGCCAGACATCTCATGCAGTTCTGCCACACCAAGCCCATATTTTTCAAGCCCCTATGTGTTTCTGTCCCTGCAAAAGCAGCTCAGCCTAGTCCACTCCCCTGTCTTTTCCCGTACACTGCAAATTAGTTTTTTTTCAGATAATTATCCAATACCTATTGAAAGCCATGATTGTCTATACCTCCGCTATGCTCTCAGATCCTAACTACATTCCTCATTTAGCACACAATGCTTTGTTTGACCCAGACTTTATAAGTGCCACAATGTTATCTTCCCATCTGGCTGTCTGTGATTTGTAGAACAGCAACCTGATTTACCTCAGCACATTCATACTTTGCACCTAATTTGGTATGATTGTACTCTCTCTTTGACCAGTTCTACAATCTCCATGTTATTCCAGGGCCAAATATCCCTCCCACAAAGCTTTGTGCACTTTGTATTTCACCTCTAATGTTAAATCCTGAAGAGAACAGTATCAGTGTGTGAAAGTGACGTGTTTTTTAACCTCACAGAAACATAGAAAGCAACAGTAGGAGTAATCCATTCCAGCCTTTGGGCCTGCTCGACCAGTTATGATTATGACAGATCTTCCAATTCAACAGCCTGTTCCTGCTTCCACTTACCCCTCCCGCCCAACTATCCTTTGGTCACTGTAGCCCCAAGTGCTATATTCAACTCATGACTATATGTTGAAAAATGCAATGGAATGGACGGTAGGAGAGAGGGTGAAAGAAGTGCTGTTACATGCATCTACCTGCACAGTTGATTAGCAGTACTTTCCCTTGCTGCTCTTGTGAGGCCTTTGAACATCATTTAATATTAAGTCCAAGTCTTGGGTGATGTGGCTGACACTGATTTATTTAGCCACTTCTATCCAAGCCTTCTGGATTGTCACCTTGGAGATCTTTCTGATGAACTGAGAAATAGCTCGTAACTCCTTTTCCCTGGCCTCCATCTCCACATCGGCACTGGGCTACATCAAGGTAAGTTGCACCGCTCATTTCCCTCCACACTGCTTCGGGACTTGGATTTCGCCTCAAGCTGCACCGGGACTCAAGGTTTTCCCTCACGCTGCTCAGGGACTGCTGAAAAGAAAAAAAAGTAGAAGAGCAGGCGGAGCAGAGGAGCTCTGGGTGGAACATCCTACTTTGCCGGCATCTTTCCAGAAGACATCTCCTAGAGGAAAGCTCACTAGGGAAGTTAAAGAGTTTCTCTAAGGCAAGCCCTCAACTCTAGAGCTAGCTATCTCTATATTGTTCCCATGATATCTTCCAGAAAGAAGGATCACTATGCTTTAAGAGGTACAGTCCAACTTGAATTAAACACTGTGCTGCCAGAAATTGCATAACATGATTCCGTGGGGTGTGCTTTGCAGGCATGATCAAAGGGTTTTTAGGTTGGCTTTGCACTAGTGATATCATGGAGACTCACAGTGCACCCCAAAAACAGGAAACAAAACAGAAATTGCTGGCAAAGCTCAGCAAGTCTGGCAGCATCCGTGAAGGAAAAAATAGAGTTAACGTTTCGGGTCCAGTGACCCTCCTTCAGAACAGTTCTGAGGAAGGATCACTGGCCCCGAAACATTAACTCTGTTTTTTCCTTCACGGATGCTGCCAGACCTGCTGAGCTCTTCTAGCAATTTCTGCTTTGTTTCCTGATTTACAGCATCTGCAGCTCTTTCGTTTTTTATTCACAGTGCACCCTCCCCCACTGTCTGTCCTAAACTAAAATTGGGCCTAAAATTTGTTTTTTATCACGTCAAGGTATTCAGGAAGTTTTGTTAATATAAATCAAGTAATCTTGAACTGCTCCTTATCACAGTTTCATTATCATAAAATGACATTCCATGACATCATATGTAAATGGGTTTTTGACCTCCTATTAATCATTAAACAGTTTTGGGAAAATATGGCCACTAGGTCCTCATATATTGTTTCATTTCACAAGCACAAGGAAAACCTTCTGTGGAATTAATCAGCTATAAATTTCATAACTGAATTACAATCAAGTGACACATGCAAGATTCATACAATACCAGCATGAAACACCTTTAGACATCACTTCCAATTATCTCTGATGTTATTGTATGGTATCATAGTGCAGTATAAAGGCCGCAAAATTGAGGCAAGCTTCCACAATTAGTATGTAATTTTAGATTTCTTTACAACATTATACAGTTCGTCATCTAAATGGCTTAGATAAAATTTCAATCAAGGATAAACTGATGTTGTGTAGCCACGACACAATGCTATTTCTTAGTTGTGTTATATTACACTACTGCTCTCTGGGACTTCAAGCATCTTGTGAAATATAAACATACTATAGCCATTTTCACTCAGTCTCTCAGTAGTGAGCATGCAGATAGTAGCTGGAAATAATTCTTTTTAAAAATTGCCTCTGTTTATGTCTTAATTTCTATTGATTCATGCGGAGAAACCTCTCATTTGGATGACTGTGTTTGAATAACTTTGATTTTGGCACCATCAGGTGAGAGCCCTATCCAAACTTTACCAGTCATTCAAACACACACCTTTTACAGTCATGAGATAAAAGGTACTGCAGATGCTGGAGAATCCGAGATAACAAGCATGGGGCTGGATGAACACAGCAGGTCAAGCAGCATCATAGGAGCAGGAAAACTTGACGTTTCGGGCCTAGACCCTTCATCA
>JAHRHZ010000144.1:59868702-59895948 GCA_024137785.1 Ginglymostoma cirratum
ATCAAGGGTCTAGGCCTGAAACGTCAAGTTTTCCTGCTCCTATGATGCTGCTTGACCTGCTGTGTTCATCCAGCCCTTTTACAGTCATCATGTTTTTACTTTTTTCAGTCCTAGGATGTAAAGGCAAATTGTACAGCCATCTAGGATGTTGTAGTTGAGTCATATGATGCAGCACACACCAAAGGATTTATTTTAATAATTTTCACTGGTAAGGGGTTAGACAGCAATTTACACCCTGCCCGATTTTTCTTTGTGCTAATCAATGGAAAGGGAGATCAAGAACAATGTAAAATGGATAACTAATCTCTCATTGCCCAATTTCTATAGAAAACTGGAAACTGAAACCCTGATGTTGAACACAAGCACTTTGCATGGTATAGGGACTACCACACAGATTGTGAATTTCCCCACTGTGTAACTGGGAAAATAATGACAATTCTAATTTGAAACTTCTCTCACATGCTAATCCACAATGTAAATTTACTAAATGTTGAAATAATTTTTATGGTTATTTGCAGTGGCCATAGATAAGAGAACAATTATCTGGACAAGTATTTTATTTTTCTGCAATGCAATGCTGACTAGAACGCCAGTTTCTGAAAGTCCTTTGGAAAAACAAATATTCATTCTCTAAATACTTTAAGCTGTAAATATAGTTCACTTCAGACCAAGTGTTCAATACATAGATAGCTGTTGTCAACCAGGAACACAGGAAAAAAAGTAACAATAATTTAGACAAAAACAAAAATAAAAAATTGTTGGGTTCACATGACGTTTCCAGTGTTGAATATAACCACTAACTGCATGGGTAGTTACAAAAGTCTTGAAAAGCTGGGTGGGATTGTTATCATAAAATAAAGAACTATGGTTGCTGGAGATCTGAAACAAATGAAAACAGAATTTGCTGGAGAAACTCAGCAGGTCTGGCAGCATCTGTGGAGCGAAAACAGAGTTAATGTGTTGAAGCCAGTGGATCCATGAGTCACTCCAAGTGACTTGATACTTTAACTTCGGTTTCTCTCCAAAGATGCTGCCATATTTGTTATCATGCTGGCTATCAGAAATTAATACATAGTCATTAGGAACAAAGAAGAAAAACAGATTTTGTAGTAACTTAGGCAGGCAAGTGGGATTTTGGTTATTCCTGTAAAACCATCTGGCCTTCACTGAGCACGTACTTTCCCAAAGTATTCCTACAATTGAGAAGCATCTCATCTTTGCTGTGGTTACCTTAGAGTAGAATGGCTGGAGCCGCCACTTGCTCCTGGTCATCCAGTGCAAGATCTGGCACTATAAATAAGTGCCAAAAGAGAACTAACCTTTAAGAAGTTTGAAGGCAGCCAAAACGTGAAGCTTAATTAGTTTTGACTGTTTTATGGCTCAGATGCTGAACCCTTACAAAAGAATAAAACGACCCAAAATAACAAAAATATCCACAATTAATGTGAGACAACTTCATTTGAGTAATGCAAAATTAACCACTAATAACAAATAACCCCTCTCCAAACCTTTTCATCTGCATTAAGGTCAAATCATACTTTCTATTACTCACATTATTTTTTACTGGGAGAACTTCCAAATTTTTCCAAAGCACGCAACACTTTCATGCCACAGCTGAAAAAGTTATCCTCTATGCATTACTAACAGCACATTTTAAAATAATAAAAATTGAATTGCTCTCAGAATTGAGCTCCACAGTAAGGGCTTTACACAACATCAAATCTGCTGCAATGCTAACTTTTGATGCAAATGCAGCATTTTGAGCGTAATCATTATTTTACAAAAACGTTTAGACCACTTAGTGGAATGAATATTTTTAATGTGTTGGCACTTCTGAGTGAGAAGGAAAGCACTGATATAAATTCTCACCTTCATCTGCCATTTTTGGCTTATCTATTACTATCTCATCATGAAGGAGCATTGAACAATTGACTTGCAACAGTTGATAATCTGTACTAACCAACAGTGCTTGCTCTGAAAGCAAATTTTCAACATTAGAGCAAATTTTCTGAGGACGTCGATCATTTCTTTCCTATTGCTCTTAGCTCCTACTGTTCACATCTCACAAAAATTATGCATATCTAACTAAATTCTGTGTGAGCCAGGCCATTATTGATGACAGAAGGCCACTATCACTTCCAGTTCACTGTGAAGAAACTGCAGATGTAAAAAATCAACAGAAGAAATTGGCACAGGGAGACTATAGTTTAACAAGCTAACTACTAGTAGTAAGTAAATCTGCAAAATGACTTTGGGGAAGCTATTCTTTGGCAAAGCAACCATTAAATGTTGGCCACTATATGTTCACCAAGAGGAAATTATGATTATCTAATCTACTGATGTTCTCCAAAATTATGAACACAAAATACAGATGATACATGCTTGGATTTGATGAATTTCATGTTAATAAGATAAAATAAACATATAAAGCAAAATATAGATATATGGATCATTCAATAAAATAATTAAATTGAATGGAAACTTCTCGTGCTTTTAACAAGTTTTAAAAAGAGGAAGGGGCTTGACTTAAAAGAGATCATTGTCACAATTTGCTGGTACCAAAAGGATTTATATTTTTATATAACAAGGCCAACATACTTTACACGATGCTTATCTGCAGTAAGGCCACTCAAATCATCCTGTTGATTACACTTACAGTTAATAATTAACTAACTGAAATTCAATTTCAACTTTTTTATGGTCTTTATGTTCACTGCTACAGCAGCAGAGGAACAATAAGAAAAATTGAAGGAGTCATTTTCTTATTTAAAAGAAAGGGTATTGATAGCCTTAATTTCAATGTAGTTTTGCAAACCTAATCATTTATAGCTATTATTCACCTTGAATGCAAAGCCAAGAAGTCAAGTTAATTAAAAGCATCAGCACTTCATCAGGAAAGTTTAATAAAGTTGTCTGGTTGAAATGTAAAAATTATACAAGATGGGAATTTATTTTTGAAGGAAACGTTTGATCAAGTAGGAATGTCATGTCAAACTTGTTTTCCCATAATGTATGGAGTATTTATGAATAAATTTAAATGCCTAGGAAAATACCTTAAAAGGATTTAGAAGCCAAGTCCCTTTCTAAAAAAGAAGAATTCACTGGAACTCACTGTCACAGAAGGCTGTGGAGGCCAAGTCATTGAGTATATTTAAGACGGAAATGGACAGGTTCTTGATTGTCAAGGAGATCAAGGGTTACGGGGAGAAAACGGGAGAATGGAGTTGAGAAACTTATCAGCCATGATTGAATGGCGGAGCAGACTCCATGGGCTGAATGGCCTAATTTCTGCTCCTAAGAGGCATATATAATGAGTGAATGTGTCCTGTAAATCAAATAAGATCAATTAAAGTGACAAACAGAAAGATGGTCAACATCCCAAAGACTCAGAAGATATTACAAGAAATTCCACAAGCACCATTCACAAAAGGTTACTTAGTGCAAGAAGGGAAATAACTCCCTATATAAGTAGAATATATTAAGACAGAAAGCAGATTGGGCAGATGAAACCCAATCTTTTTTTTTAAAAAAAAGTGCTGAGTGTGGAATGTGCAGAGCTTAACCATTGGTCAAAGAGAATATTGGCCATTACGTGATGCAAACACCTTGAACTGGAAGGAAGCAAAAAGACATAGCCCAAGTCATCCAATTCTAAGCTACACCTTTTGCAATAAAAGTCACAATAAAAGTCATTAATGGATGAAAAAAAAATCAACAGTGCACAAAGCTTGCTCGTCCCAAAATTTTTTATGACTTCCTTCTCGGGCAGCAGAGTTGCTGGTGTGTTTAAAAATAAATAAATAAATATGGTGAAGGTTGGGCAAAGCTACAAGTAGTATATAGTCATTTTATACATGCGGATTAATCTGGACCAACTATAGTGGTACAGCTAAAAATTGTACTTGTAGAGGTAACAACACAGATTCACAATGGAAGTGAAGCAATATTTTCAGCTGTTTGCAAACAGAAGGTATGAAAAGAATTGGAATCTTCTGAATTTAATTGCAGTATAGAAAACCTAACGAGAACCAAAAACAGAATACAGCATTCGTCACTTTCAAGTAGCTGCTCAATAGCACGTTGTGCTCTGGATGGAATGTTTCAACCATAAAAGAACATTCTATTCGCACGTCCCACAGTATCAGAAATTGTCTGTCTAGCTCTTTTTACCTGTTGGAAGATCTGCTGGAGTTAGCAAAGGTATTAATGGAAAGGAAAGGAATGCTTTGTGAACTAGACACCACAGACACACAGAAGGATCCAGAAAAGTCTCAGGACATTCAGAAATCAGATACTAATATTTCCAGCATGAATAAGGCCTCAGTCCTGACAGTTAGCAATGCTCTAATTCACCTGAGCAATATCTCAGCACCAGGCCAGAAATGTTAAGTTTCCAGTTCTTCCACAAATTCATCAGTTAGTGTTTCTTTTGTCTGTGCGATATTATCATTTGACCAGTCTGAAAACACTGTGATTGCTTATAAGTTATTGACAAACTAGAAAAACAAACCACAAAAATACACAATTACACAATGTACAATTGTCCATTTGTAAGCACAGTCTTCATATGCTGATGCAAATAAAACCATTCAGTACAGCTGATCGGGTCTATCACTTGTCCATCAGTGTGATCTACAGTAGCTGCTGTATACAGTACACTGCACACAACAATTCCTTCACATTCCACCAGTCCTTCACCATAAATGTTCAGAATCCAATTTTTTTTACAGCAATTCCTCATTTTACTTTTGTTTCATTGGTCCCATACTCTGTTCTGACACAAAAATAAATCTCTATTTTAACTCGGCTAAAAATAATCTCTTCTTCTTGTTTCTTCACTGCTGAAAGATGGATTGTATTGTCCAGTGTAAATGCAAGAGTAGCGTGATCCAGGTAGGCCACTGTAAGGATGCAAACCATTCCGGTCCACTTCTGAACCTCTTAAGCCAGACTGTGGAAAAAGTGGGAAAGCAATAAGCACTTCAAGGAGAGCATTTGTATTTATTCTTATGTTTGCTAAAGAGACAAGATTACAAAACAAGATTTAAAACTGAATCACGTGTAAGTTGGTTTTCTATTTGCAGTTGTTAGTAACGCATGCAGAAAATATACTTATATTGCTGTAAATTAAGAACTAGCAGTGTTCTGGATCTAAAACAGGACCCCAATTCTCTGGTCTCCCAAAAAACCAAAAGCTATCCAGAATTTGTTTAAGAATATAAGAATGACCCTTTGAGCCTAATCCATGATTAAATTCAATCATTTTTAACTGCACTTTCCCACTCGCTCCCAATTTCTTTGATTCTCCAATGGATTCAAAAATCTATCCAGCCGACATATGGTCAATATGGAGCACCCGCATGCCACTGAAGTAAACAATTCCAAAGACTCTCAGTTCTTTGAGTGAAGGATTTTCTCAACTCAGTCTGAAATGAATGATGTCTCATGGTGAAGTTGTGCCTTTGCATTCTAACTACCTCACCCCACTCACATCTGTCCTGTCAATGCATTTCTTAATTTTGTTTGTTTCAACTGAGATCCGCTCTCATTTTCTGAACTCCAAAAGAATAGGCCCAACTTAATCAGTTTCTCATCATGGAGTCATCATTTCAATTTGCTTTTCTGTTCTTTCAGCCAACGTGAAGAACCTCACATTTACTAAAGCTATTTTCTCTCTGCTATCCTGTTGCCAACTCTCATTTATTGACAGCAAGTTATTGATGTAACTTTATCTTAAACTAAATAAAAAGTCAGGTCATTCAAAACCATTTCCCTTTAAAGTCTTTAGAGCAATCAGGTAGTTACAGTAAGTGTGCGGGCCTTCCTGCCTGTTAGTGCCAAACTACCTGTGCCAGTTAAACACGTGGTAATCGATGTTAGTCACTTAAAAATAAGGAACAGTTCCTGCTAGAATCATAGGACCCAAGGTCAATAATTTATTCACACCTTTGAAAGTTCCCCAAGTCATGCTCTGGGTGTCACTGCAAACATGTCATCAAATAGAACAGGTGATTCACTCTCTACCTGCATCTCTTCCTGCCCACATGTCCCCTTACACATCACCCAGCACAATTATGTACCACCCTGCCATCATACCCACTTATCCAACCTGTCCCACCTCTCTCCCTAATCACTCATTCATACAATCACCCATTCACAAATATCCACATTGGGCATTTAAATCTGTCTTAGGATAGCCCAGTGCTGAAAAAGGGAGAGTGACCAGTCTTCCCCCGCAACGCTACAGCATTTTGATAGAAACAAAGAATACAGGAGCAGGAGTTGGTCATTTGGCCCTTCAAGCCTGCTCCAACATTCAATACAATTATGGGTGATCGTCCAATGCAGTACCCTGTTCCCGTTTTCTCCCCACATCCTGAGATCCCTTCAGACCGAAGAACTACACCTACATCTTTCTTGAAAAACGTTTTGTTTTGGCCTCAACAGTTTCCACTGGCAGAGAATTCCATAGGCTCACCACTCCGTACATGAAGAAATTCCTCCTGACCCTGTCCTAAAAGACCTGCTCCTTATTCCTAAACTGTGAGCCCTGGCTTTGGACTCCCTGGTCATCAGGAACTTCCTTCCTGCATCTCCTTTTTCTAATCCTGTTAGAATTTTGTAGGTTTCTATAAATTCTTCCTGCGTTCTGCACTTCTGGGGAGTCCAGACTCAGAAGAACCTTCCCAGAAATTTGAAGGAGCATCTGAGAGGACAAAAGTAGGAGTGCAGGAACAATCCAGCAATGATTACAGAAGGTCCAGGCTATAGATTAATTTTAATATTGTATTGGTGCTCAATTTCCATCCTTAATGTAAAATAATCCAAAGTTTTCTTTTGCATTGATACTTACTGAATAGTACACATCAGTCATCTGTAACAGGTTTTTTGTGCTTCCATTCTCCTGCATCTCTATAGTTTCCCTGCCCCATTCTACGGATATCCGGGGATTTTTGGGGAACTCTGCATATGGTGATCTCTGAAAATCGGCACTCTTGAAGATTAATTTGCTGATATCATTCTTGTCTTTCCTGAGGAAAGGGAAATATGAATGAAAAATGTAGTCACAATGATAATATTCAAACAAAGCAAACTTTTGGGAAATAACAGATCATGTGTGAAATGAACTTGCAGATGCAGGTACAGTTACAACATCTAAAAGACATTTGGGTAAGTACATGAATAAGAAATGTTTGAAGGATATAGGCCAAGTGCAAGCAGGTGGGAGTAGGTTAGATTGGGATTAGGGTCGGTATGGGTTGGTTGCACTTTTGGGTCTGTTTCTGTGCTATATGACTCTACAAATCCAATATGACTCTGCCTCAGAACAACAAAACATCCCAGGAGAAGCTACAAGGAAAAGAACAGGCTGATATCCCCGGACTTAGTCGGGGAGGGATATAGTGATTGGAACGAGGTTGGCCAGGTGAATCTCGTTGAGTATGAGCTCCCTGATTGGGGCTGTTAACCTGAGCCAAACAGGAATCCCTGACTGACAGATATAAACAGGAGTCTCAGAAAGTCCCCTCAGTCTAGGGCTCTGGCTCTGAGCTGGCTGGTCAATGCCTATATACTGTGCATGTTTAAACAAAGGGTGACTTGGTGATGGGATACCAGCCTCTGTTCAGTTATTTCTCTATTTTATTTGTTCTCTTGCTGGCTTATTGCCCATGGTACTACTCAGTTTGAGGATAAGAGTACAATTTTAATGTTCAGCTGTTAACTTTCCATGCTCCTTAAAGGCCACTGCCATGGTAATTACTTTGGCAAAGCGGTGTAATTTTTTTGTTATTGGAGGCTTCTCCATATTGGCAGTTGCTGGAATTGTTACCTTATTTTTGGAACATGTTTTCCAGAATATTTCAAAGACAGAATACTTGGAAGATGTAACTTTTCTTTTTTTTTTTTTTGAATCTTTTCATGGATGCATGTGTTGTTCAGCGTAAACTGCCCTTGAATGGAGTGGCTTGCAGGTCACTTCAGAGGGCATTTAAGAGTCAACCACATTGCTGTGGGGATGGAGTCACATGTGGGCCAGACCAGGGTAGGGTGGCAGATTTCCTTCCCTAAAGGGCATAAGTGAACTAGATGGGATTTTACGACAATGATAGCTTCATGGCCACCACTACTGAGACTGATTTTCAATTCCAGACTTATTAATTGAATTGCAATTCTACCAGCTGTAATGGTGGGATTTGATCTCACATCCCAACAACATTAGCCTGAGCCTTACCACTGCAAAACTGTCTTTCCCCCTGCCATGACAGCTTTCTTCTTATTTAGTCCACCTGCTTTCAATTGTAATTTGTTGGTCATTTACAGAATGGCCACGTTACACAGATCCTTGCACTGGACAAAGTTGAAAGTTAGCAGTGTTATGAAGGATTTATTAGACTATTCTGAAACAATTTGAGCACTGAGATTGATTCCACAGTAGAGGTCTCTTCAGAATAAACTAATCTCTTCAACTGATCACACTAAACTGATTTCTACAGCCACTTCTTTTAATAACCTCTCATTATATCAGGCAAAGCCACGTGGAAACTTTCTGCACCATCATGATACAGGTTGGTGGTTCTCAAATAAAAACAGTGTGCTGGAGAAACTCAGCAGATCTTGCAGCAATCGTGAAGAGAAAAAAACAGAGCTAACATTTCAAATCCATTTAGATGAGAATATATAAGGCATGGTTAGTAAATTTGCAGATGACAACAAAATTGGTGGCATAGGCGGCAGTGAAGAAAGTTATCTAAGAATACGAAGAGATCTTAATCAACTGGATCAATGGGCTGAAGAGTGGCAGATGGAGTTTATTTTGGATAAATGCAAAGTATTGCATTTTGGTAAAACAAACAAGGGCAGGACTTATACAATTAAAAGTACAGCCTTGGGTAGTGTTATAGAACAAAGAGACCTCAGGATTCAGGTACATAATGCTTTGAAGTTTGTATTACATATAGACAGGATGGTTAAGAAGGCATTTGGCATGCTTGCCTTCATTGCTCAGACCTTTGAGGATAGGAGTTAGGATATTAAGTTGAGGTTGTACAGGATGTTGGTGAGGCCTGTTTTGGAGTAATGTATCCAATTCTGGTCGCCCTGATAAAGGAAGGATATTACTAAACAGGAAAAGGTTCAGAAGAAATTTACCAGGATGTTACCAGGGATGGAGAGTGTGAGTTATGAAGAGATGCTTGGTAGGCTGGGACATTTTTTACTGGAGCACAGGAGGTGGAAGGGTGATCTAATAGAGGTTTATAAAATCATGAGAGGGATAGATAAGGTGAATGGCCAGTATCTTTTCCCTAGGTTTGGAGATTTCAAGAGTAGTGGGCATATTTTAATGCTGAGAGAAGAAAGATTTAAAGAAGACATGAGGGGCCTTTATTTTATATAGAGAGTGGTTCGTATGTGGAATGAACTTCCAAAGGAAGTGGTGGATGCAGGTACAGTTACAACATTTAAAAGACATTTGGATAAGTGCATGAATAAGAAATGTCTGGAGGGATATGGGCCAAGCTCAGGTAGATGAAACTAGTTTAGTTTGGGATTATGATCGGTATGGACGAGGGATTGGGCCGTAAGATTTGTTTCCATGCCGTATGACTCTATAAATCTGAGATGACTCTTCTGCAGAATAACAGAACCGCTCTGATGAAGAGTCATATCTGACTTGAAATGTTAACTCTGTTTCTCCCTCCACAGAATCTGCCAGACCTGCAGAGTTTCTCAAGCATTGCCTGTTTCTATGTCAAACCTCCAGCATCCCTGATACTTTGCTTTTATTTGAGTGGTTTACAAAGTCTGGCCTATAGACCACTGGTGGTCTACAGACTTATGCAAAAGGTAAGTCACTGAAGGCAACATGACAGTTCAGGTGACATGCAAGAACAGGCCAGAATTCTCATCCTGACAAACAACATGACGCCACAGAACTAGACTGGCACTAGTGTGTGCTCAGCATGAGTCATCATAAGTGCAAGCAGCAAGTATATCTTACGGGAAAGATATATATTTCTTGTCACGCAAGGAAGTGAAAAGTTATCATGTGTTGCCAGGAATAAATATTTAAAGTGACAATCAGACCAGCCACGATCATATTGAATGGCAGAATGGGCTTGAGAGTTGAATGGTCTATTCCTGCTCCTAATTTATATGTTCATACTTGCAGTATACGCAGGTTTAATATATAAAAATGTCAATTATTCTGGTATGAATTAATGAGTTACGTTTCATTTTTAATATTGCAAAGCAATCCAAGTGGATTTATCAAACTTAGTTGCGATACAAAATGTTTAGAGTTCCACCAAGTCCCATTAAATCTGATGAGATTTTTTTTGTGGTGGCAAGTTAAAACTAGTGAGGTTGGACTGGTAGCTACTTGTTCTACCTAAGTGGTCCACAGATAAAAATGTTTGAGAGCAACAGAAAATACTGCTGACATTATGAAAATATAGGTATATTTCAGGCTATGTTCAAAACCGTAGCACAAATGGAAAGTTCCAAAGGGTGTGTAAACAACATACTCATTGCTCTAATCAAGGGAAAATCTAAACTGTAATGTGGTCTTATTCTGAATTCCGTATATAATTTTATGTACATATTTACAAGCTATCCTGTACATATATTGCATTGAACTGCAACTGTCCCTTGATCACATTACCAGGCTGTGACACAAACAGTCAATCGGACCAAAGGTTGATCTCTGGTACACACCTGCAACATGTGATAGTTAGTGCAATGCCCAAGATAAGGAGCAACCCTCCTCCAGCTGCAGCAATCACCACAGTGATGAGCTTGTAAGCTAAGAAAAGGGGAGCAAAAAAAATGAAATGAATTAAAGAGAAAGCAGCATTTTGTTTTTCATACTTTTTAACGCACCAAGCTCAACAATATTAACATCGACATTTCACAAATGTGTTCAATTTCCCATGTTTACAATTTTGTGAAACATGAAGTCCTCATCTACCTCAATTGGGATTAGCTCCCAAAATCAGCCATGTTGAGTTTTTCTTCATCACTGACGCGAATGCTTGATCTGACCGATTGAGACTAAAGGCATGACATGCTTATCCCTAATTCAAAGCAAAGCAGTTAAAACTATCTTGTGCAGCCAATCAGGGTTCATTTTAAACCAGTGCTCCTTCTAAACAACATGGCTGCTCTAAGGGCCAGCACACGGTGGCACGCTTGGCAAGCCAACACTATTCATGGCATGGACATCCGGTTCTGCAAGTCATTGCCAATGAAAGGGTCCCAGAGATCACCCAGAAGAAAACAAAAAGTTTACGAGAACATTGATTACTGCCACACAAAATTTAGGGGTGATGTCTCTTGCTCACTGCCTCAACAACGCAACTCGCTGATCATCAGCCATATATAAAAGATAACAACCTCTGTTGAGCTCTTTTTCTGAATTGGGTTACTCTGGTTATTTTGTTGTACCCCACTTCCTAACTTCCCAGTGACACTGCAATCTAACTTAGTCCAAATAGCACCAATGGGTGCTTCACTAGACAAACTTCTTCATCTGGATATTCTAGAAGAAAAGGAACAGATGAAATACAGGGCAAATACGTTTACACCTTAAGTGTTTCAGATGTTAAACATAAAGCAAATTAATTTATATAAAATACATGTCAAAACACATTTTAATTGATTCTTTCCAATTCTGAAGGCAAAGCAAGTTGTAGAAACAGTGCCGAAGATCAATCGTGGTCTTTGCATGAAAATATAGCTGTTACTATTTTTGTCAAGATAGTGAATTTGCCTCCCTCTTGTGGTCACACCAGTGAGCTGCATCACGGCATATTGAAACACTTTGCGAACAAAAGTCTGAGTTCAAATCCAGAGCCAGAGATCCGTCATTGACACCACCATCACCAAAGCTGTGTTCTCTCCAGTGAAAATTACAGACACATAGTGGAGGATACAAAAGGTAAGTATAAAACTTTTATTCGTGGAGTGGTTCTCTTCCATATGTCACAAGGAGAGTCAGGACCTGTATAAGCCCCAGCAACCATGTCTTAAACATTCATTCTCCCTACCATTGTTACATAGTAGGCAAAGTAGCAAGTGTGTACCATCTACAATATACATGGTAGCAACTTGCCAAGCCTTCTTCAATTGCACCTTCTAAACCCGTGACTTCTACCACCTCAAAGGAAAAGTGAAGCAGATCATATAATTATAAAATTCGTACAGTGTGAAAGCAGGCCATTCAGCCCATTGAATCTACACTTACCTTTCAAAAAGCATCCCACCCAGAAACACACCCCTTCCCTATCCCTGTAACACTGCATTTCTCTGGCTATTCCGCCTAGCCTGCGCAACCCTGGACACTTATGGGCAATGTTGCATGGCCAATCCACCTAGCCTGCACATCTTTGGAGGAAACCAGAGCACCCAGAGGAAACCCACGTAGACACGGGAAGAATGTGTAAACTCCACACAGATAGCCGCCTGAGGAATCGACTTGGATCCCTTGCGCTGGTGAGGCAGCAGTGATAACCAATGAGCCACAAATGCAAGGGAACACCACCATCTCAGGTTCCCCTCCAAGTCACAAACCACCCTGACTCAAAACTATGTCCACCTTCCTTCACTGCAGTTGGGTCATAATTCTGGAACTTCCTCTCCTTGTGGACGTCCCTACACCAGACAGACTGCAACAGTTCAAAAATGTGCCTCACCACTACTTTCCCCAGGTGAATTGGGGATGGACAATAAATACTAGCCTTGCCAATGATACTCATATCCCAAAAACAAATTACCCAATTCACAGCACTAACAGAAAGCTAATGAGAAACTGCAGGAGTCAATCTATTTCCTATTTATAACATCAATCAGGCAGCTCAAATCGTTACTTTTTGGGAGAACCACATTAACATTGACATTTTATATGAATAATGTGTGTCCCATGACTCTTCATTACGTACATTATCACGAATGCCATAGCTGGAGCACACTGAACAGCGATGTTTCATTTCACATTAAATAAAACATTAAAGAAAACCTGGTAACTTACGATTTTTGCAGTTGAATCCTCCAAATCCAAACATACAACTGTGAATTACAACAAAGAGAAATCAATATCTTTTCTCAGCTGATAATGATCTGTTAAATTTGCGATCGAGGGAAGGATAATTTTGTAATCTACTTACGGAGCACAGGTTCCATTCTCTAACTTGTAGCCATCATCGCATGCTGCAATAAAAGAATAAAAACGACTGTATGTCACCACCAAAACTTTAAAATGATTTCCATATTTTCATTCACACATGAATGCAGGTAAAAGCAGCAGGAGTGCACCATGCGGTCTGTGGAGCTCACTCTGCCATTCATTATAATCATGGCTCATTTTGTGCTTCAAATCCACTTTCCTGCCCATTCCCCATATCCCTGGACTCACAATGGGAATGAAACTCAGTCTATCTCAGCCTTAAATGTATTCAGCATTAGAGCATCCACTACCCTCTGGGGTAGAGAATGCCAAAGATTTGCAACATTTTGAGTGAAGAAATAGCTCCTTGTCTCTGTTCTAAGTTGATTGGCCCTTTTTCCTCAGAATGAATCCTCAAGGGTTACATTCTTCAATAAGTGGAAAAAATCAGCATCCACCATATCAAGCCGCTTCAAGGGCATGTACGTTTCAATTTGATCAGCTGTCATTCCCCTAAACTCCAAGGAAGCTAGGCCCAATTTATTCAGCCTCTCACACGCTAGGGACCAATTTAATGTACCTTCACTGTACACCATCAAATACAAGTACCTTGTTCCTTAAAGTGAAGACCCAAATTGCACAGAGTATTCAAGTGTGATGCTACCGAAGGCCTGTACAATTGCAAGGCTAATGCTGTATTCAAATGCCTTTGTGATAGAAGTCAACATGCCATTTGCCTTTTTAATAATTGCTTTCTATAACTGCGTGTTAGTATTTATTGCTCATCCCTAGTTCCCCTGGAGAAAGTGGTTGCGAGCCATGTTTTTGAACCGTTGCAGTCTGTCTGGTGTAGGGACAAAGTCAGAATTTACATGACACCAGGTTATAATCCAAGTGATTTATCTGAAACCACAAGCTTTTGGAGCACTGCTCCTTTACATAAACCTATTGGATTGTAATCTGGTATTGTGTGACTTCCAACTTTGTGCACCCCAGTCCTACACCAGCACCTCCACATCATACTTTAGGGACGTCCACAATGCATTCCTGGTACAAACACGCCCACAATTTCTCAGGACATCAATATTTGCAAATTTTATACATGTTAAAACATATTCTACTTTTCCATTCTTACAGATAAAGAGGTTAGCTTCACATTTCCCCACATTATACCTGATCTGCCATTGTGTTGCCCAGCCACTTGACTTGGCTGCACCTCTTTGCACCCTCACTGAATCCTCCTTACAGCTTGTCTTTCTGCCTAGCTTTTTAGATATTTTCTAATCAACCTGTTCAGAAACACATTGACACCTATTACATCCCTTTGGAGCAAATGAGACTCGAAACAGGCTCTCCTGGTTCAGAGGGGCACTGTTACCACATCACAAAATCCCTTGTCTGGCTGTTTTGCATTTTAGGTTTTTTTTCAATCAACGTGTTCAGATATGCTATCACAAACCTCTGGAACAGGTGGAATTTGAATCTATGCCTCCTAGCTCAGAGGTAGGGACCCTACCACTGGGCCACAACAGCCTTCCCCTTAGACTTTTATCATCATAAAACATAGCATATAATCATTGTTGTGATTCAACTGTTAGCATAACACACCTCGACACGAAGGATCCATGGTACTGTATTTGAAGTAGCCATCTTTACACTGGCAGTCTGCAATTCCATTATGATCACTGCATTCTGCAGTTGCATTGTCACATTCAGGCACTTTCAGGCTACATAACTTTTCAGCTGTGAATAAAAATAATATTTAATTAGTAATCCATATTTAATTTCAATCTCTAAATTCTACTTGTCAATTTCAATGAATTTCATTCGTTAATTTCAAATCCCCACTTCTTTTGTGCATTCACCTATCCAGAATTCAACAAATCTATTAAAATCAAAGATGGTAATTAATGCAAATAACCTCCAACTGAACAAAGTAATAGTCAACAGGACTGAAATTATAAATTGGTTGAACAGATGAATCATTAGAATCATAAAGACAAATGTATTATTAATTATTTGAGGTTCAAATATGGGGTGTCATCTTACATTGCAACAATAGCAGACTTGCATAACATTCCTGGATACCTCAACTCTATAACTGAATACTATTAACACTTGTGAAACAGCCATATTCTTTATTTTTCATTCTGTAAAATATTGAACACACTATGAGGATGGAAAATGACACCTTACATTAAAATGTCAATGCTATTTCTTGAGTGACCTGATGGATGAGAATTTTAAATTGCAGCTTTGTGGCAGGATACAATCTTAGTACATTTTTGTTTTGACAGCTTTGAGAGAGGATTAACTTACCTCAACTGAAACAATTAAACAGTGCACAGGTATAAGACTGAGTTTCAAATAGGGTGCAGTAAAATTCTGAAACAAAGTCAAAAATTGCAGAACTAGATCTGAAGAGGGGTCACTGGACCCAAAATGTTAATTCTACTTTCTCTCTTCAGATACTGCCTGACCTGCCGAGTTCTCCATCAATTACTGTTTTTGTTTCAGATTTCTAGCATCTGCAATCCTTTGCTTTATTATAGTGGAGTAAAATTCTGTTCTTTTAGCCCATCAACGAGAGATGTTGAGGATGAGAGCCTGTGATAAACAATTACAGAGCCCAATCCTAAGTGTATGTAATTTGTGGTTTTATTCATGCTACATGGAATAACATGTTACAGTTAAAGAGATCAAAAAGACGGCTGTTGTGGGCAATAGAACTTTCATGCTTTTGTGGCAAGGAAGTAATTTGAGGTTAAATTCAAGAAATATGATTAACCAGCACATAGCTAGCTAAAGCTAGCTCATGTTATTGCCACCCTGGAAATGCAAATAATCATGGATTCCAAAATAGATCTATAAGATTTCCAGCTTTATTGCCAGGCTAAGCATCAACTTCATGAGTATAAAAAAGACCTCTTGTTCAATAAGGATAGTTTTCAAAAAGGTATTGGATAGGTACTGAAGAGAGAACAAAAATGCATAGCTTTGAAGAAATGACCCCATAGCTGAGCTGCTGTTATACAGCAGTGCATAGGTTTGACAGTCTGTATAGCTTTCTTCTATGCTATGACCATTCTACCACTTCTTGTTACATTGATAATTTGGAGAAGCTGGGTCTGTTATCCTTGAAGGAGAGAAGCTGGAGAGAAAATTTTATAAGAGTATTCAAAATCATGAAGTATTTAGATAGGGTAAATTGGGAAAAACGGAGAACCTATTTCCATTGAAAGATGGGTCAAAACCAGAGGACGCTGATTTATGTTATTGGTAGATAAAGCAACAGTAACATGAGGAAAGTTTTTTTTTGGAAGCAGGGAGGTTGAATCTGGAATTCACTGCCTGAGAGTGTGGAAGAGGCACATTCAATTATGGCTTTCAATTGGGAAGTAAATGATCAATTAAAGAGAAAATACTTTCGGGGCTTCAGAGAAATTACAGTGCAAGGAACTAAGAGAGTTGCTCCTTTAGCTAGCTAGCATGAATATGATGGGTGAAATGACTTTGTGTTCTATAACCATTCTATAATTCTATAAAATGAAAGATATGGAAGTTTTGTAAATTCCTTAAACACGGGAGTTGAGTGGAGTCTAATAACTTTTCAGTCTGGGATCTGCTTTTGCATCAAATCTAAATTGAAATTGAAGATCTTACATGAAAAATGATTTGCGAGTCTCAATCTGATGTTAGTTAGCAAGGGCCAACAACACTAAACTCTTTATATTTATCACAATTTATTGTCACTTGGAGACATGGCTGGCATGAGAAAGGGCAAGTATTTACTTTGTTGCTTTGAAGGTACAAAGAGTTACAGTATATTCAACTGAGGTTTCATTGTGTCAGAACCCCTCTAAGTATTCATTCGGGAGATCAGAAATATCCATACATACTGTCACTGCATTAGTCCACCAAATACTCCCATGAAATATTTTAAATGGGTCAATACGGCCAGAATGCAATGTTGTTTGCTTCTGCCAAACATGAAATACATGGTTCGGAGAAGTTTGTCCATAACAGTTATTCTAGGTTTAAGTATAGGAGGCAGTTATTGGTGATCTAAATTTATTGGATTAATTTAGCATTTAATCTATTGTTAAGTGATCACAACTAAAAAGTAGAAGATTAACTGTAATAATGGCTACATGAAAGGCTGCTTCTTTACCTTTATATGATAGCTGATAATTCAGAACAAACTGGCAGCTTCCAGTCTTAGATCTGCAACTCTCCATGTAATTTTGCACATTACTCAGTACCTCAGGTGCTGTCACATTGGCAGGGAGTACAAACATGTTCAAGATAGACACACTGCCTTCAGTCTCACTGCAAACAACATGTTAAATTGTTAGTATTGTCACCCAGTTTAGTTAAAGTTCATGAGATATTTATGTGATTATCAAATTGCATTGGGGCTGTAACAATTCAATACAGTTTGCTTTTATCTTACCTTAAATCTGCAACGACAGATGCGTAATAACCACTCAGAGAAAAGAGAGATGCATTAACCTATGGGAAAAGAAACAAAACACATGTAATACGTAATAGCTATACTTGATTTAAAAAAACCTCTTCTTAACAAGATAGATTCCTGAACCAAACCCAGAGACTATCTCAAGTCTAAATGACATTTTCATTGGCACTGAAATTCAAACACAGTACATGAATTGGCTCCCTTTCAGAAACATGTTATGCTTGGACCCAAGCTTCATAATGATTTGAAGTTGGCGACTTCTCCAAGTTTATGGTAATCCTTCCAGAGTAACCCTTTTTCTACCTCCTAACTACTACAACAGGCTGGAGTGTGGTGACCGATAGTGCAAACAGGAAAACATGTACAAGACTGAAATATCCATCAATTTCTCACCTCCAGTGATTGCATTGACAGAGGGATCCTTGCAGAAAAAAAAACACAATTCAGTCAGACATTTCAGAGATGTAAGATCTACTTCAGTTTATTAACTTGATTCACTGTAGCAGGGGTTTATACAATTCCCACTGTTCTGTTGTTCATGTGCCCTTGTCACTTTAAGGAATTGACCTAGTTTGGACCATTAGCAGGAGCAACCTGCAAAGGAACCAGCAGCAGTGAGGTATTTCAATAAAGTTCAAGTTCAGGCTGGGCCAGTTGGGAGCAGCAACTGTCAGAGGAATAGACCATTATCGAATTAAAAGTGAATACTGCACAATGTTCAACATCATTCACAGCTGCTCAAATGCTGAAGCAGTCTATGGTGAAGTGCAACAAGTCCTGGACAATATCCAGCCTTGGCCTGCTACGTGGCAAGTAACATCTGCAACATACAGGTGCCACAGAATGACCATCGACAACATGACAGAATCCAACCTTTGACCCTTGACATAGATTGCATTATCATCATTGAATCTCTCACAATTAGCATCCTGAGAGTAACGACTGACCAAAAATTGAACTGGCCTAGCCAAATAAATATTGTGTCTAGGAATCCTACAGTGAGTAACTGACCACCTGATTTCCCAATGCCTGTCCACCATCAACAAAGTATAAATCAGGAGTGTGATAAAATACTCCCCACTTTCCGGGATGAGTGCAGCTCCAGCAACTCTCAAGATGCTTGGCACATTCAGGACAAAGTCTGTTTAATTAGCATCACATCCAGAAACACTCACTCTGTCCACCAACAGCGCTCAGTAGCAGCAGTGTGTACTATCTACAAGATACACTGTACAAATTCACCAAGGCTCCTTTGGCTGCACCTTCCAAGCCCATGGCCACAATAATCTAAATAGACAAGGCTAGCACATACATGGGATATCACCATCTACAAGTTCTCGTCAAGGCCACTCACCATCCTGACTCGGAGACATGTTGCCATTCCTTCAGTGTCGCTGAGTCAAAATCCTAGAACTACCTCTCTTACTGCATTTGGATATGGATTTCTTCTGTATCTGAGCAGTTGTGAATGGGTGCTGATCATTGTGCAATCACCAACAAACACCCCTGCTTCTGATTTTATGACTGTGGGTCTACCTACACCAAACAGACTGCAGGGTTTCAAGAAGACTGCTCACCACTAAACTGCCAGGGCAACTAGGAATGGGAAATAAATGCCAGCCCAGCCAGCAAAGCCCTAATCCCATGGATAAATAACCTAAAAAGGTTGCCAATCAGAAGACTAGTCAAAGGGAATGTCGTCAAGTTAGAGAGTCAGAGATCAAGAAGCACCCCAGCAAATGGTGCAACTCAAGTCAGGTTAAAAACGTTAAAATCAAAACCTCACAATGTTCAACAGGATTACAGCCCTAATAACTTATCAAAGTTAAAGCAGTGGGCAATAAATGCTGGCCCAACCAGTGATGCCCTCATCCCATGAATGAAAAAATAATTAGAGAAAAAAAGAAGAGTCAGTGGACCCGAAATGTTAATTCACCTTTCTCTCCAGGGATGCTCCCAGACCCACTACGTTTTTCCAGAAATTTCTGTTTTTATTTCTGAACTTTTAACAGAGGCTCAACGTACTCTGATCTCCTTTCAGACATGGATGCTATTACCCTCCTGATGTTATGACTGGTGGCTGCTCTTGAAATAGGTTAAAGACCTGGTTTTCTGGATATGTCAGAGCTGCAATGTTGCCAGAGGCCAAGCCTGTTGAGGGAAGTGCCCCGCAAGTTCACTGCCATCCTTCAAAATAAGACAAAGACAAAGATGTTCACTATCATGGCTGTTTTCGCAAACTGCTGGCAGGCTAAGCCCATGTGCCCAGTGAGGTTTGAGGTTCACCCTCATGAGGACAGACAAATCAACAACCACCTTCTTCAACAGATGCAACCTCCAGCAGCATTGCTGCTCTGACATATCTAGGAGGCTGAGTCTTCAGCATAATGAGCATAATATGCCCATGTCCTCCCTGCCCTTTTGTTGGCACAGTGCTCCTCATCACAATTTGTCACCACCAAAACAGCTGGGCCCAATGGCCAGTGATGGTCTTGCTTGATACAAGCAATGAGGGAATGACTGCCTGGTACCCTTGCTTTGCCCAAACTACCCTTGCACAAATGTTCCCATGCCTCCACATGAAACACTGTGAGCTCTTTTCAAGTAATGGCCACTGTGTGCCAATGAATGAACTCTTCTCTGCGCATTCCATCACATATGCAACATCAGGAACTGCCTCACTTTTATAATTCTTCCCTCAAAATGACTGTGATGCGGGAGTATGTTGAAAAACCAATATTCCACTTGATACCATGATTTTCCCAGCACACCTAACTCCAACATAACTTCCCCCCAACACCCAACACCACTTACACCACTTTGGAATGCAAATTCAGGTAGTTAAATGGTGACAAGTTTAAATTCTTGTATTCTAAAGTCTCTAGCCCTCAGTACTTGTGCATTATTTTACATGTAATTATTAAATAAATCCAGTAAAACACCAAGTTTTTATTTCCTATCCTAAAAACAGCTGCAGCATCAATTAACATGAGATGGAGGAATTCTAACCGCATGTTTGCTTGCCACAAAGCAATGCATACTTCTGGGCCCATTGCTTGCATGCTTAAGCTCCACCATAATTTAGTGACATGTTAGTACTTTGATTAGTCTAAGTTATATTAGACAATTGAAATATACCATTCTGTTTGGCAAGTACATATATAGAAGGTCAAGCTAAAATGCTACCAAGTGACAAAACGCACCAATAAATTCCTTCAGATATTTAAAGTTTGAAGAAAACTACACGTTGAGTTCCTCCCCCAAACACTAATTCTTACATGTAATTTTTATATGAAATTTGCAATGCCTGAGGCAGGCTTCAATACTTTAGCCAACTTCATTGCCTCACACCTTTAGTACTTGGCAACGTGTTCAACCTCATAACATTTTCCTAAAGTTGGAAAGAACAAAAAAAGCAAAAAAAAAAACAAACTCAAGTTGGAAAATTATTACACAAAGAATTGTCTAAGAAAAGACTGAGACAAAGGCAAACATGAAGACGGTATAAAGACATTAGGGAGAGAATACTAACCGACAACTTCTTGCCAAGCTCCTGACAGTATATTTTCAACATGGTGCCAGATGCCATTGCATAATGAGATCATTAGTCTACTGAGGCAGGCACGTCACGCTAAATACAGCAAACTCTGATCACATACATAAATGGTGGGTAAATAGCATATTTCATTTTTTATTGGTGGTTTACAAACTTACCTTTCATATTTTTAAATATATTAAATCAAGATGGAAGGGCTCTTCAAAAGTCAACGCAAGACAGAGGCAAGTTATAGAATTATGTATAACCAAGCTAGATAAGCAATGTTAACCAACACAGGTCACGAAACAGAGAAAAAAGATTTAAAAGTACCTTTATTAAAAATATGCGTTTCAGAGATCGTTAAATATTCATGTCATCAGTGTTTTTCAAGCCAAACTTACCATTTTTAAAATCTCACTTTCTAGATCCTGCATTCTTGACACACGGGATTTATTGCCACTGTAGAAAATGCCTGCAAAGGTCCTTGCTATGGAAAATAAAAAACAGATTACATTTAAACAACTACCTATACAAAACTGAAAAGCAGATTATTCAGATATGGCTTTACTTTCAAATCTTCAGAGCAGCATTCAGAGGTGCATTCTATCAGATGTTAAATCAAGTCACATTAGTCTACAAAGATACTCAAAAAACTATTCAGAGAAAATAAAGAGATTTTTGCTGGTGTCCTGCCTAATGACTTATCAGTTAATCAACACCACTGTGAAGGAGAAGGGCAGCGGACACTTGAGGTCACTATCACCTGCAAGTTCCCCTCCAAGAATACGCCATTCTGACTTGGCACCATATCACATTCTTTCACTGCTGCTGAGTCAAAGTCCTGGAACTCCCTCCTTACTAGCTCTATGGCTCCAAGTACATCAAATGAACTGTAGTAGTTCAAGAAGGCAGCTCACAACTACCTGCACAACAGCAACTAGGAACAGGCGATAAATGCTGAGCCAGCCACTGAAGCCAAACTGACCTAATGCTAAGTTCTCCTAACAATTTTCCTAGTAATATAGAGTGCATTCTTATACTCCCTAAATAGTTACAGAAATGCAATCAGCTATATTTAATCTACAAGACTCTTCATATAAGACCAGAAATTGACTACCCTCAGATGCACTAGACTATTAAGCCCCTAAAGAGCCACACACTTACAAGATACAAGGTAGCACATACTATATGATATAAAATTAGTCGAATAAAAGCAAAATACTGTGGATGCTGGAAAAGGATGTAAAGGTGCAGGACAAACAAAATGAGAATGGTTCCAGGAATGTGAATTCAGGCATGGGAGTTGCTGGAGTCGTTCTCCCATTTAAAGGAGATTTGATAGACATATCCAAAATAATCTGGATAAAATAGACAGGTATGAAAAAGACTATTGGCAAAACAGCCTAGAATCAAAAGACATTGATACAAGCTGAATGGCAAATCAAGTGAAGCGCACATCAGGAAAGTATTTTCACAGGATCTGGAATGCCTTGAGAATGCAGTGGAGGCAAGGTCTAATTGTGATTTTCAAAGAGAACTGAATAACTACTTGAGGAAAAAATCCACGACTACTGGGAAGCAGGATTAGATGAGCAGTTCTTACAAACAGGCATCCTGTTCCAAAATTCTGTGATCTTCTGATTCTCCTAAGGTGAAGTATGTCGCAGTTGCAGTTTGTGTGGCTGTGCAAATGGTTTGGCTTAATAAGGACAGCATAGGAAAGTCAGGTGAAGGCAAATTTAAGCTTTTTAAAATTCATTTCTAATATCTCTTGCATGACAGAAGCTAAGGGCTCCATAAACTGCTACTCCAGAGAAACAAATCATTTTCTTACCCAAAGTGCATCGTGTTCCCTTCTCAAGGTAGTAACCAGGGTAACATTTGCAAGTGAAGGAGCCCAAATTATTAACACATTTTGCCCGAGATGGACATGGATTTGAAAGACATTCATCCACATCTGCTTAAAGAAAGAATAAATTATGAAGCAAAAAATAAAACTGGATTAGAAGTAACAAAAAAAAGTTTAAAGAAGGAAGCTTATTTCATTAAAAAGTCACTTACAACACAATAATACAAACTAAAATAAGATGATGCTAAGTAATTTACACGATGATGCAAACTATAATTAAGATAATAATTGAACATTTCTAAATTTAGGTGATGATGTGAATTTTTATTTGCTTTTATTTCTGTTGCACGGATATGAAGTATCTCCATTATTCTTCACTTCCTGCTAGCATCTTAGACTGTGTTGAAAGTTGGAACAAGTGACTTGCTGTGCCACCTGTTCAATGGACAACTACAAGTTAATTGGCATCTTTGATGTAACTAAATATTCCTAAATACTGCACAACAGCTTTGTGAAGAAACATTGGACAGAATCACCTTAGGAGATAGTGGGGCAAATTGCCAGAAGGTTACTCAGTGGTAGGTTTTAAGAAACAGCTTAAAGGAAGAAAGCAAAGCAAAGAGATAGGGAAGAGAGTGTATTTAAAGCTTGCGGCTAGGCAATTGATGGCATGAATCCCAACAACGGAGCAATTAAAATCTGGATGCTCAAGAATTGAGAATTAGATGAGCACAGGTATCTTGCAGGGTTGTGTGATTGGAGGGAATTACAGATATAGGCACAGGTAAGGCCATGGAGGAATTTGAAAACAAGGAATGTTTACATTGGAATATTGCTTGATTTGGTTGCTAATGTGAGTGAATACAGGGATGATGGATGAAAAGGTTAAGGGTAATGGCACCAGAGTTTTGGTTGGCTTCAACTTCTCAAAGGGTTCTAAGTTGACGACTAGTCAGGATTGCATTGATATAGCCAAGTCTATTGGTAGCACAATGTTGAAAATAGATAGTCTTGGTGACGACAGAGACATGCAATCAGAAAAAAATCAAAGATTGAAGTTTGACCCATGATGGTGAACAGTTTGGTTCAGGCCAAAGTAGTCACCAGGAAATAAACCGGTAGCTATGGGATGGAGTTTGTAATGGAGACCAATACTAATACCTTTGATCTCCCCAATATTTAACTGGAGTAAACTGCTGCCCATCCAGTACAATACAGATGTGGATAATAATCTGATAATTTTTCTAATATTGCTGAAACAAGAGATATGTTGGTGAAGGAGAGCTGAGAGTTGTCAACGTAAGAAAGTTGATGCCTTGTATTTGGAATAACGTGAATGAGAGGCAGCACACAGGTGAGAAATGGAACAAAGAACAGTACGGCACAGGAACAGGCCCTTCATCCCACCATGTCTGTGCTGACCATGATGCTGTTCTAAACCAATCCTTTTGGATTACGCACTTTCATCAGACGGAGCACTGAGTACAAGAGTTGGCAGGTCATGTCACAGTTGTATAGGACTTTGGTTCAACCACATTTGGAATACTGTGTACAGTTCTGGTCGCCACATTACCAAAAGGATGTGGATGCTTTGGAGAGGGTACAGAGGAGGTTCACCAGGATATTGCCTGGTATGGAGGGCGCTAGCTATGAAAAGAGGTTGAGTAGATTAGGATTATTTACATTAGAAAGATGGAGGTTGAGGGGGGACCTGATTGAGGTCTACAAAATCATGAGAGGTATAGACAGGGTGGAGAGCAAGAAGCTTTTTCCCAGAGTGGGGGATTCAATTACTAGGGGTCATGATTTCAAGGTGAGAGGGGAAAAGTTTAAGGGAGACATGCATGGAAAGTTCTTTACGCAGAGGGTGGTGGGTGCCTGGAACGCGTTGCCAGCAGAGGTGGTAGAGGCGGACATGATAGCGTTATTTAAGATGTATCTAGACAGATACATGAATGGGCAGGGAGCAGAGGGATACAGATCCTTGGAAAATAGGTGACAGGTTTAGATAGAGGATCTGGATCGGCGCAGGCTTGGAGGGCCGAAGGGCCTGTTCCTGTGCTGTAATTTTCTTTGTTCTTCTTTGTTCATGGTCCGTATCCCTCACTACTCTGCCCATTCATGTGTCTGTCTAAATGCCTCTAAAACTTTGCCATTATATCTGCTTGTACCACCTCTCCTGGCAGTGTGTTTCAGGTATCTACTGCCCTCTGTATAAAATATTTTCATCATATACCTCCTTTAAGTTTTTCCCCTCTCATTTTCAACCTAGGTCCCTTATATTTGGTATCTCCACCCATACAGATACATGAGGTGTGTGTTGTCCCCGTGTAAAGCATCCTACCAGAAGTGTGCAAATCCTAGTTGTCCCTGAGCTCCAAAGTAACATGTTGAAAAGAGATAGCAAAAATTGCAGATGCTGGAGCCAGAATCAATACAGTGTGAAGCTGGAGGAGTGCAGCAAGTCAGGCAGCATCAGAGGAGCAGGGAAGTTGACATTTTGCGTTTACACCTTCCTGCTGTGCTCCTCCAGCTCCACACTGTATTAACATGTTGAAGGGTGATGTGGTGTGTATGTGTTGGCTTGGATGCTGTCTGACCTGCTGGGCTTTTCCAGCTCCACATTTATTGACTCTACATCTGTGAAGAAACAGTTTAATGATTGCTGCAACAAATTTCAGAAAGCTGTAGCCAACAGGTGTTTGCTGTGACTTACATTTCAGGAACTTCAGGAAACAAGTGGAGAATATTAACTGGTGTTTAATAAAGCGAGTTGGGTCTTTACTAAGATACAAATACATGGAAATAATGCAGCTGCCTCTCAACTGCAAGCTTTTGAAGTTGCTCTTAGAAGTGTGAAAGGTGAAGGGAAAGGTTTTCTTGACATCAGAATCTGACATCTTTTCATTCACATTTACAGCCGCCTGGCTCACCACATCATCATGCATGCTCTTGAGCCAACTCACACACATCACCCTTCAACACATTACTTTGGACTTGGGGACAACTAAGACTTTGCACAGGGACACACACACATAGCTCACGCGCCTACACAAGATGCTTCTTATGCCACTTGCTTTCTTAACGCTCCCTCACTGTAATTACTTGGAGGCTGCCAGCCTCTGTATAGTTCACATTGCTTTCCTAGTGCCTGCTTCACCATTCATATTGATCATGGCTGATCATTTGGCTCAGTATCTTGTTCCCACTTCCTCCCATACTGTTTGATCCATTTAACCCTAAGAACTGACTGACTTCAGTGTTGATTATGGGCCCTGACCTTTCTTGCCATTGCATGTGCTTCAGCAGGGAAGGAAAAACTCCATTAATGGTCTTATTCCAATTTTGTTGAGCTACCGGCATGATGCATTGCTCTTAGATGTTTTTTAACAGCTCATTGCAGAATATTTTACCTTTGCTGCAGTTCACTCCTTGCCAGTTGGGTGGGCATACACACTTTCTACATTTGATACAATTACTGATACAAGTGCCTCCATTAAGACAGGGATTTGAGGTGCAAAGATTCTCTGTTTCAAAGAAAATAAATAATTTATTAACATTGAGTTTATTGAGTAGTGGACTTTTTGTTTCATTCTAATATATTCTAATATATTTGCAACATTAGCAACCAGTTCATTCAAGACAAATCAGCTTTCTGCTAAAGGCAAAAGAAAGTGCAAATTTTAGTGATTTAAAAGGGAATGTTGAACTGCAAGAAATGTAACTTCTCATTGCTAACACAGTTCAATTTCTGTCTAAATGGTATTCCAGCATACTGACTGAGTACTTAAATACAATGTTTGTAGTAATAACCTTACACTGATATAAAGAAACTAGCGGTTTTCAAATAATGCATGCTTCCAGACATCACTTGTCGATTCACATTTCTTAGAAAGTAAAGACTGACAATGTAAGCAAAGAATATTGCACAAAAATGGATAGCAAACAGGAGATATATTGTGAATAAAAAAACTTTTCAGAGTTTCAAGTTATGGTTTATATTGCAAAAGGTGACAAAATAAAGTGAATGATGGTACAGTTCCATCGACTGATTTAAATACTGCCCTCTGATGGTTATCTTTAGAAACATCAATTCCTGTTTACGCCACATGTTACAGATAGACATAAAACTGAACACTGGAGATAAAAGGTACTGCAGATGCTGGAGAATCCGAGATAACAAGCATGGGGCTGGATGAACACAGCAGGTCAAGCAGCAT
>JAHRHZ010000144.1:59905722-60017522 GCA_024137785.1 Ginglymostoma cirratum
TGAGTAGTTCTCAAAAGCATTAATTAACGTACTTGACCATTCAGAATTATTTTGAGCACCAACTGTAGAAATTTTAGAATTGTTTGGCAAAGTACTTACAGACCTTTTAAAATCATTTATCAAAGTACTCAATATTTCAGTATCACTTGAAGAGTTTGAAGGATTCTCAAAAATATTTGTCAACGTTGTTGAACTTTCAGAAGCATTTTGAGCATGAATTGTAGGTATTTTAGAATCATTTGACAAAGTACTTGAAGATCTTGTCAAATCATTCACTGTAGTACCTGCTTCTTCGGTGTTACTTGGTGAAGAGTTTGAGGAGCTTGCAAAATCATTAATCAACGTACTTGACCATCTAGAATCACTTTGAACACTAACCGTAGCTGTTTTAGAATCATTTGGCAAAGTACTTACAGATCGTTTAACTTCATTTATCGAAGTATTCGCTCTTTTAGAATAATTTGGCGATGTACTTAAAGTACTATCAGTATTACTTTGTGAAAAGTTTGGAAAGCTTTTAAAAACATTTGTCAAAGTACTTCTTTCAGAATCTTTCAGTGAAGTGCTTGAAGACCAAATAGTATAGTTCTGTGTGCTATTTAAAGACTTCTCAGAAATATTTTGTAAAATACTAAATATTTCTGAATCATTTATTGATGTACTTACAGATCTTTCTGGATTGTTCAATTCAGTAGTTAAATATCTTTTAGATCCAATTGGCAAAGTATTTAGAGGTATTTTTAAAACATATGGGACAGTATATAAGGGTTCTTCAGAAACACCAGGTGAAGTACTTAACAACCTTTCAAGATTATCAGCCCCTTCAGACGTTGTGTCAAGATGCCAGTTTTCAAGTGCTTCACCTTTTCTTGAAGTCTCATTAACGACAGGTGATTTTAAAAGATGACTTTTAGAAACAAAAAGCTCTGTAGATGCAATTTCTCTTGAAGATATCATAGAGTATGAATGATCTGTTGGTTCAGAATCAAATGTAACACTTCCTTCAGATTCTGATCGTGAAGTCGTGGCTGCTGAAGGATTTTGGGAACTGTCAGTAACTAGTATCGAAGAAGGGATCAAGTCATTTTTTTCTATAACTGTGCTAGTAGTTAACAGAGGTTCCACTTCTCCAGTACTGGAGATATATGTGCTTTTATGTTGAGAATCACGTGTCCAGCTTTCCAATGTTCTGCTATGGTTTGTCCGGTTCCTCCTCCCAGGCCCTAAAATCAAAGAATAAAAAACACTGCGGTCAACATCAAGCATCTTTTTGTTTTATATAAACATAAGTTAGGATAATACAACAGTAATATGTGAAAACAGTAATATGTATAATTAAAATTTGAAGAGAAAGTATTGTTTCAAGACAGTATTAGACATATAGACACATAGTGCAATTTTCCGATTTTTGTTAAAGTATTGGAATGAGTGTGTTAGGTGGCAACTAAAATGCCAGCCTCGTTGCCAAGATAACGCGACTTATCACATCCTAATCAGCTCACCAAGAGGGGATGGGCCAAGAAAAGACAGGCTTCTGAGCCAATTGAGGCATCCCAGGTCACTAGAAGCTGCTGACCACCTGAGTTGTTAAAGACCATTGATCGAGAATAAGCCTTGGGAGTTCCCAATGGCAACTCGTGCTCTATTGTGACAAGCAGGTTGCTGTGGTTCAGAAACTGAATATTCTCCATGCCTGCAAGCAAGGCGGATAGTTAGGAAGAAAGTGTGTTGAGGCCTTTAAGTGACCAGTAATTGACCAGTTAAGGGCCTTAATTGGTGTTAGGTTGAGAAACTTCCTAACAGACGCCTAGCCAAAACTTAATTGTTAAGGTGGCAAGAAGGGGATGTATACCATTCCAGGACTGATCTGCTTAATTATTTCTCCTCTCACCACCTCCAGAGAGGGGAGGATTTCACCCAAGCTGTCAAATGTTAAAGAATACAAATGCATAATGTCACTACCAGATGAAGAATTTGTGAATTCATACCACTGAAAAATTTCATGAATTTCATTTACTATTTTAAGGAGGATTAAGGTATATCACTTGATATTTAAAGGACCTATATTTTATATATTAAAAATGGCTGTGCCTTATGCTGAATAGCAGCTAAATTACATAAGAATATATGAAATAAGAGACCCTGCTTCATGATTTAATAAGGTCATGGCCGATCTGCTTGGTTTTGAATTCCACATTCCCATGTACTACAGACAACCTTTGACCTCCTTGCCTAACAAAACTATTCACCCTGTATTGAAGATATTTAATGATCTTGGACATGCCACCCACCCATTCCCATTGTCTTCTGGGGTAGACAGTTCCAAAAAGTCACCCAACCCTCTCAAGAGAAAACAAAATCCTCATCTCTATACTGAAAGAGTGATCACCAATTCTGGGCCTAAAAAAGAAAATATGCTTGATTACCTTGACAATGGCATTCAGGATCATGTATACTTCAATCAAATCACCCCACAATTTTTAAATTCCAATGGAAACAGGCTCTGTCTGTCCAACCTATCCAAACAAAACTTGCTCATTCCAGGTATCAAGCCAGCAAATCCCTTGTGAACCACTTCCAAAGCATTCACATCCTCCCTTAAACTGCACACAGTATTTGAAATGTAGTCTCACCAATATCCTTTATATCTGTAGCATAACATCCTTCCTTTTATGTTCAACTACTCTCATACCAAAACATAGCATCCCATTCGCCTTCTGGATTAATTGCTATACCTGATACTAATGTTTTGCGACTCATGAGTCAGAACACCTAAATCCCTCTGTACATTGGAATTCTCCAGTCTTCTTCATTTAAGTAATACTCTGCTTTCACATTCATCTTACCAAAATGAACAATTTCATATTTTGCTGCATTATATTCCACTTGCCTGATTTTTGCCTGTTCATTCAATCTATCTATATCTGTCCGCAATTTCTCTACGTCTTATTTACATCATACTTTCCTACCTATCTTCATGTTATCTGCAAATTTGGCAACTATACCTTCACTTCCCTCATCACAGCCATATGTAAATTGCAAGAGTTGAGACCCCAGCATAGATCCCTGCAGGGCTCCTGCCAATCAGCAAAGACCTGTTCCTGCATACTCTGTGCCTTCTGCCAGCCAACTAATCCTCTAAGTTAATATGTTACCCCCCACTCTGCAAGTTTTTATTTTTATTTATTTAAGCCAGGGAACTAAAGGCCAGAGAGCCTGACATCAGTGGTAGGCAAGTTAGTGGAGAGAATACTGAGGGACAGAATCAACCAATTTTTGGATACTCAAGGTCTGACTAGTGATATTCAGCACAGATTTGTGCGTGGGAAGTCATGTCTGACAAATCTTTTAGAGTTTTTCAAAGAGGTAACCAAGAGGATGGATGAGGGTAGGGCAGTACATGTTGTCCATGTGGACTTTAGTAAGGCATTTGACAAGGTCCCACACGGTAGGCTAGTCATGAAAGTCACGTCGCATGGGATCTAGGGAGAGCTAACTAATTGGATTCAAAATTGGCTCGATGGCAGGAAGCAGAGGGTGATGGTTGAAGGTTGTTTCTCGGACTGCAGGCCTGTGACTAGTGGTGCACCACAGGGGTCGGTGCTGGCTCCTTTGTTATTTGTTATTTACATAAATGATCTGGATGTGAATGTACAAAGCATGATTAGTAAGTTTGCAACTGATAAAAAAATTAGGAAGTACTGTTGATAGCGAAGAAGGCTATCAAAAATTATAGAGGAATCTTCATCAGATGGGAAAGTCAGCTGAGGATTAGCAAATGCAATTCAATGCAGATAAGTGTGAGGTGTTGTACTTTGGAAAGTCAAACCAAGGTAGGACTTATACAGTAAATGGTAAGGTCCTGAGGAGTGTTGTGGATCACAGGGACCTAGGAGTACAAGTACATAGTCTATTGAAAGCAGCGTCACAGGTGGACAGGGTGGCGCAGAAGGCATTTAGCATGCCGCCCTTCATTGGTTGAGGCATTGAGTACAGGAGTTGAGACATCAGGTAAAGCGAGGATCTCAGCACTGAAGCAGTATCTCACGGAACAAAACGTACAGTAGCAACATGGATGCAAAAAATGCCTGAGTGATGGGAACAAAGAGTAATGATTTATGGATGATTTTTAGGCAAGGGGTTGGTTCATAGTAGAGTTCCTGAGGTATGTAAGTTCTATTTGATTTCATAAACGTTGACATCTAACTAAATTTGCTGGACAAATTATTTTAAATGCTTGTGGAAAACTGTGATTCAAATGACATCTGTTGCACAGAGTGTTTGAATAAAATCAAAGTTGTTTCACTGTTAATTTACTCTGGCCAGTTGAGCTACCACCCACTGTTGTAGTCATTAACTTGCAATAATGTGTGGGGAACTTAGATTTAGGCTCATGAAAATAAATTTAAAGACCACTTGTACAGTCTATATTGCCACAGAAGGTGGCGCTCTGATGGTAATTCATTTATCAACAGGCAACCCTTCCAGTGGACTGTTTTGAAAACTTACTGCGGATGTGGTAATTAGGGGTGGGGAACAATTGGCAGCAATAGGGGGCTAGGTTAACAGAAGCTCCAGCACTAAATATGGAGGTTACACAGTGCAAAGGGATTTGAGATTTCCTTCCTATCATTTGTTCTGACAGAGACAGTGACGAGAAATATTAAAAAAAAATGCCTTTCATATTTCAGACCAACAGAATTTACAGAAAAGCAGCTCCAGCTCAGAATTTCTTGCAGTCATCATGTTCAACTGGATAGCTATAGCAGTCATTGATGTCCAAACTTCTGAGGCATATTATTTTATAATTTCCTTTCTTGATGTTTGTCCACAAACAATAACGTGGGAACTTTATTCCTTTTCTTTTCAAAGTAGGCCCTCTTGTACAATGAAACATTGGCCTTTGTGTCAGAGATGCAACGTGCCTCTGAGTTGGACAACTGTACATTCAATTCCTATTTCAGGTACTTGTGGCTCACATTCCAGCACAGTACTGATGGGGTGTGAAACTTGAAAGGATTCAGAAAAGGTTTACAAGGATGTCGCCCAGAGTCAGAGGGTCTGTGCTATAAGGAGAAGCTGAATAGGCTGGGGCTATTTTCCCTGGTCCGTTGGAGGCTTAGAGATGACCTTACAAAAGTTCATAAAATAATGAGGGCCATGGACAGGGTAAATAGGCAAGGTCTTTTCCCTGGTGTGGGGGAGTCCAAAACTAAAGGCCTTTGGTTTAAGGTGAGAGAGGAAAGATTTAAAAGGGACCTAAGGGGCAACATTTTCATGCAGAGGGTGGTGCATGTATGGAATGAGCTGAAAGAGGATGTGGTGGAGGCTGGTACACTTAAAAAGCATCTGGATGGGTACATGAATATGAATGGTTTAGAGGGATACGGGCCAAATTCTGGCAAGTGGGACTAGATTAATTTAGGTTATCTGGTCAGTACGGACAAGTTGGAGTGAAGGGTTTGTTTCTGTGCTGTACAGCTCTATGAATCTATGAATGTTACACTATGGAGGTGCTATCTTTTGGATGAGATGCTAAACTTAGACTTTTCTCTGGTAGACTTAAAAAAAATTGGTATTGTTTCAAAAAAGAGCGAATTCTCCCCAGAGTCTTGGCCAGTATTCATCACATCAATCACCAAGAACAGATTGTCTGATTATTATGTTGTTGTTGTTTATAAGACAATGCTGGGTTCAAATTGGCTGCTGTGCTACCTACGTCACAATACCTCAAAAGCGTTTAATTGGCTATAAAGCATTTTGAGATGTGCTGAGGTTGTAAAAGATCATTGAATCCCTACAGTGCAGAAGCAGGCCACTCGACCCATTGAGTCTACACCGAACCTCCAAACAGCATCCAACCCAGACCCAACCCCTACCCTATCCCTCTAATCCTGCATTTTCTATGGCTAACCCACCTAGCCTGCACATCATTGGGCACTATGGGCAATTTTTCATCATCAATCCACCTAACTTGCACATCTTTGGACTGTGGGAGGAAACCACAGCACCCAGAGGAAACCCACGCAGACACTGGGAGAATGTGCAAACTCCACACAGACAGTCACCTGAGGCTGGAATCAAACCTGGGTCCCTCACACTGTGAGGCAGCAGTGTTATATTTATAAACCACTTACAATAAATGTGTTACTATATCTCCATGATCAAAGTTAAAACCTTCATGTAAACTATCTTCTGATTACCAATGTATTCTGTTCAGCACTGAAATTTTCTATGGCTAGAAATTGGCCCTGGGGTTCTTAGATGCATATGAAAAGACATAATAGGTGCATCAAGTACAGGTTCCAGACATCTATTTTTGTCTATATCAATCTGCTGAATGCAGCATTTCCGGCTCATAGTAAGTGTGCCCACGCTGCTGATTATATTAGACCCTGATGTACCTATTTAGCACTTGGTAAATGGGCACAATATTATCAAACCTTTAGGCCCTCACGTATAAATATGGAATCTTGACCCTTTCTTCCAGATAGTTAGTACTATTCTCAAGGAGTTCTTCACTGTCTGGTTACAATTAAATGCTGTGCCAATATGAAAACATTGGAAAAAAAGTAAAGTTTCATTAACTAAGCAAATATATAAAACATTTCTATCTACAGGATACACTGCAACAAGTCATCAAGATTTCTTCTGCAGCACTTCACAGCACTTCACAACACCCATTACCTAGAATAACAACGGCCAACAGCCCACCAACTCCAAGTTTCCCTCCAACCCACGCATTCTCTGGACAGGGACATATTGTGTCATTCCTTCTTTGTTGCAGGGTCAAATTTCTGGAAACTGCTAGCCAATAGCACCGTGGAATTAACACCACCACATGGACTGCAGCCCATCAAGAAGGCGGCCAACATATAGCTTCTCAAAGGCAACTAGACATGACTGATAAACGTTTGCCTTGCCAGCGATATCAATTTCTGGAAAATTAATTCCAAAGCAATTACGGTTCCTCTTGTACACTAACATTTTGTTAATTATTCACAAGATTTAAATGTGTTGAGAATCGTAACTATTACAGTATTAAATTTATTATACCAAAAAGAAGCTAACAGTTCTTAAAGGAGACAAATACAACCAATCAAAAAAACTTTCCTGTTGTTGGTCTGCAAGTTCTTTAGGCATTACTATCTGTACATTTTTAATTGTTGTAAGCTGAAGAAACATACATGTTTCATCTGCGACACAGCTGGAACAGTGATGCAAATGGAACATGTTGCTGAATTGCTGCACATCCATGAGAGAGAAAGAGAAAGACAGAGAGAGAGAGAGAGAGACAACTGTTTAAACCTACACATATACTTATGCCAAAAAGTATTGTTTCAAGTCCATGCAGCATATGGTTCACACTCCATCAAGCTGGCCTCACTTTGTCCCTCTGGAATACATGTCTAATCTTATAAATATCCCTGAAACTCTCCCTGTGTTGTAATTCAAAAGCTTTCCCATTCGAAATAACCTGAAAAATTACATAATTTTGAAAAACATTTTTAATAAACAAATATTATTAATAGAGTCAAATAACCAAGGAGGAATAATCATTATGCACAAAATAATTCAGTGAAAATATGGAAAAGGAATATTCTACAAATCCTTAGGGTAAATATGTTTTATGATAACCTATGAACTAAAATATTTTTGTTGCAAGTCAGTTATTTGATTTATTAAAGATGTTTGTCTAATTTAGTAATCAAAATAAGTAAAAAAAAATGCTGAACCTTGTGGCCACTGGTTAGCTGAGGTCATAGGAGAACACTGGTATAAAGGAATTCACTAACTTATTGCTCAGAAGGTTGTATGTGTTGTAGAATCATACTATTTATAATACAAACTGCTTGCGATTACTGCGTTATATCTATGCAGTGGTTGTCTGTAATTTTGTTTCTGGAATGATAATACAAAATATTTGTTAAAATTTAATGTAGCATCTTAGCAGTCAAAGGAACACATAAACCAATGTGGTTTGTGGAATGACCCAGTAAACCCAACAGTAAATTGTTTCACAGTACTTGCACACCCTCCCTCAGAAGCTGCAATTGAAACTCACATGCCGTCACTGCACAAGAATTGCCTTCTCTCAGCCAGGTCACAGCGGGGTTACACAGCAGGGCAGTCTCTATCACTGGAGGCAGGTTGCTGCTGTCCTGTAAACACCCACTGGCTGATTATAAGAGCACGTAAATGGTTGCTATGGGAATGTCCATAACCCAGCTGAAAGAGGAAGGGTGGGACAGCAGGCAATATTTTAGGAAACTAAAACAGGAAGCAGACAAAGAAATCCAAAAGATCTAAGGAAAACAATGCAACATATTGCCAAAAGTAAGCCTCCACCATATGCAAATGTACAAGCCCCAATTTTAACAGGAATTCTGTGTGCTCTCAAGGACTTCAGTACATGCCACCATGCTTACTTTGGCAAATAAAAACCAAGCAAAGTTTATTCCCAGGACATACCTGCATGCCACCAGACAGCTGCTTGTCCAAACTGCCAAGCAAGCCTGAATGGAATTTTGGGTGGGAACTGACACAGCACTCCTAAGGGATCTTGTTATCAATGTTTGCCAAGGATGAGGGAATTACAAAAGTATCAGCTAAAAATTAAGACAAAGTAAACTTCACGAGCAGGATTGAGGCCACTGTGTCAACGACTGTCTCAATGCTGTGACACATATTTGCAGCGGATATCCTTACAACAGATGACACAGCTCTGACTATGGTACTATGCTGGCTGGTCTAGATTCTGTGAAGGCATTTCCTCACAGTGGTTACTAGGCAGAAACAACAGTAGTTTTAAATGTGGCTAGTCACAACTTGGTAAATGTAGGTAATCAGGCTGTGCTATCGAATGATCAGTAGAAGTTTCCGACTGAGAGATATTTTGAAGCCAGCAGTGGTGCTGCACACGTAAAGAACACAATAAGATTGGGAAGCATCAAAATGCATTGCCTATAACACCTGGATATGACGATCAAGGTGCAGCCTGTTGTAAGCAGTAGCTACATTTACCAAATCCAACACTACCCCCCCTCCCCACCCCTCAACCACCGCCGCCCCTCACCTTTCCTTGGACTGGTACAACTTCAGGACGTGCACAAAGGGGATGGGGACACAGTGTTACACATCTGTGCTCCATTTTCCTGTGTATCACACTCATTAGCTGGAATGATGAGCCAGTATAAACAGAAAAATAGTGTTCAGTGTTCCCAGAAAGGAGGAAAAGTTAAACGGCTGTTAAAAAGGCTGAAGCAACTTTGCTCAGTATTAATAAGCAACATAGAAAAGAAGAGGTCAGTATGCCTGAGGCTTTTAAATAGTGCAATGCCAATAAAAGGCCAACAGCACTATAACAAGTAATCCTATTGTAACCTTTTCTCTCAAGCTTTTACATGAAAGGGTCAGAAGCTCCTTGATTGAGTAACTATTTATGCTGCATTTATGCTGCCTGTGCAGCTCCAGAGCAACACCGAATTTGACATTAGGACAAGCAAACAACTTTGCCTGGAAAGGAAAAGGAGCACAGACCTGTAACGCTGTGTCTCCATCCCTTTTGTGCACATCCTGAAATAATATCAGCCAAAGAAGGGTGAGGGATGGCAGGGGCAGGTTCGATAAATGTAGCTGCTGCTTACAACATGCTGCACCTTCACCATCATATCCAAGTTACAGGCAATGCATTTTGATGCTTCTCAGTTCTTTTTGTGTTCTGTACACCTGTGTACAGCACCACTGCTGGCTTCAAATATCTCGCAGTTGGAATCTTTGCTGATCATCGGACAGCCAAGTCTGATTACCCACACTTATGTAATCAGGGAAGGCAAGGTTCTGGGTTTCAGTGACATTTGTACATGGCTCTTTAGTGTGTTTGAATCAAAAGGTGTTAATCACATCTGGTTCCATAAATGTATTATGTTCAGTTAACTTTAAATAAAAAAGTTAAAAATTCACAAATCACATAGGAGGAGTTTGCACACCTGCAGAAATACCACTTGTCATAGCATGAGTCTATTGAGATAGCAAACATGGCAATGAGAGAGTGGAATAATCCAGGCATGGATCTTTCTGTGCGTTGTGAAATGCATTGGCATGATACCTTTAGTCTGAAGTTATTGTCTTATTGTCTTTCTAAAGTCTTATTTGTTGCCATGGAATCTGAGTCTTTCTGTTTAAAGTCAAATATTCTAAGTATGAATTACAATATAACATGCAGTAACCAAAACAGAATAACGTGACAAAAAGCAAATCTAAAACATAGTAATGTTGTTGTGCATTGAAGCAGGCTGCAATGAAATTTAGCAGGAGACATTAAGAATTATAGACCACTGGAGACTACTTTCAGCACAGCAGGCAAGTTGTCAAGAGTTTGACTGCATTCTGTGTGTGCAGACATTGGTTTTAAGGCAGAATAACCTAACTGAGCCCAAGACTTTTAACTACACAATTCACAAAACAATCTGCTAGTTGATCCATGGTTTTGAATATGTGAATTATCAAAATCATGTGAGAGCATCTCTTAGACAGTGTGCAATAAATTAAGTACTTTATTAAATTTTTTTTATGCATTCAGGGCAAAAAGGTTTCACTGGCTGGGCCAGCATTTATTGTCGATCCCTAATCACCCTGAATGTGGTTGTAAGCTCCCTTCTTGAATAACTGGTATCTGCTCCCCCTGTAATTCTAGATAGTTGTGGTCATGGGTTTGGAAGATGGTGACTAAGAAAACTTGGAGAATTTCTGCAGTACACCTTGTAAATGACATTGCTGACACTGTGCATCAGTAGTGCATGGAGTGAGTTTTTGAGCTTGTGACTTTTCATCAAATTGGATTTGAGACATTAATTCTGTTTCTCTCGGAGGATACCAAACTTCCGGCATTTTCAAAGTTTGTTATTGCTAAGCTAGTGCTGCTTGATAGCACTGTTGATGATCCATTTCAGACAACAGAGAAATTACACGATCCATTTCATCATTTTACTGATGACCAAGGGTAGACAGATGAAGCAGTAATTGGCCAGGTTGGACTTGTCCTCCTATCTTTTGTATACAGAACTTAACTGAGCAATTTTCCACATTGCAGGAAAGATTCATAACTTGGCTTGGAGTGTGGTAAGTTCTGGGACACAAGTCTTCAGTCCTGCTGCTAGGATATTGTTAGGCCCATAGCCTTTGAGGTATGTAGAGCCGCTAGCTCTTTCTTGATAACATGTGGAGTGAACCAAATTGACTGAAGACTGAAGATGGATCATTGACTTTTAATTCCTAGCAATCTGTCATGGTAAGATTCAAACCCAGGACCCTACAGCATTACCTGGGTCTTTAGATTACTAGACCAGTGACAATACCATTACGCTATTGTCTCGCTAATTAATAATTTATTGGAAAAATCCTACAGTTGCTTCAAAATTATTAGTTTACAATACAACAGAAAAGTTTCTGTACCACAATGGCAGAATGCTTTACAATCTACTGGCGACGTTTCATTTCTAATACAATGGCAGGATTATTCACTATCTTTTTTAATAGAATGTCAATTCCAGCTGCTCCAGCATTTCTTCCTGCATCCCAATTCTCCAAGAATTCCTAGATTTGGCAGACATTGAATGAACATTTGTGGTTCGCAAAGGGGATAACATTTTTACTTCAAAACATGAATGGGTTTGAGTCACAAGTTGAGGATAAAGTGTTTAAAATCGGAATCCAGAACACATCCCATTCATCTGGTTTTCCCAGAGGCAAAATGTATCAGGTAGGGGGATGTTGTTTGGGTGAATGACAAATCTGCTCCCTGAACAATAGGTGGTGCTTTAATCATAAGCCTCCCTTGTATTCACTATTTGAAACTTAATTCAGGTGTCCTGTACTTGGATAAACCTGGCATCTAAAGCCAGGTTGCCAGATGCAGTGTGCCTTCTTAGTATTGGTCACCCCTGCTCACTGACCCTTCCAATCTTTCCCTGACCTCCTGCACAAGACCACTGACATCCTCATGAAGTCTCCAGCCCAACCATCTGGGCTTTGAACATCATTCAAGTCTCCAATAACTCCACAACCTACCAAGCCTCTGACATTCCCTTCGCAGAAATTTGACAATTCCCACCATCTACTAAACGTCCAATCTAATGCAGGCCTCCTACTTCCGTAGGACTGTGCTGTGATCCCTTCTCATTTTGTCCCAAACTGCAGCCCCTGACATCCCAAGACCCACACACAAACACACAGACTCACGTGCACAGAACTCCTCATCTCTCAGCAGCTAACTTTCTAACTAGAAGCCAAATTAAAACTCCATAAAGTGCACCAGAAACCTGACTCCCAAGTTCCTTGCTCTGTATCAAACACTACTTTCCTACTCTCAGGAACTACACAGTTGCTTGACAATGGAGTGCTAGTTGGGCCATCAGAGAGACCTTTGGACTGTATTATGATTGTACCACAAAAACTACATGTATCAGACAACACTAAGACCAAGTAAATGTCCCAAAAATTAACAAACCAAATTAATAGTTGAAAATTTGACACCTCGGTTTGCTAGAGTGTGGAAGGTAGTTGAGTTAAATTGAACAGTAATGAAGCAAAATACTGTGAGTGTTGGAACAATGAAACAATAACAGAAATGAGGAAATGCTCATCAGGTTAGGTAGCATTTGAAACAAGAGAAACAGATCAGTTTGGATGGATGACTTTTCATCAGAAACATTAACTCTGTTTCTCTCTTCACAGTTTCTGTGAGATATGATGAGTATTCTCAACATTTCCTGTTACTATTTTAAATTAACAGTTTTGGATTTATTGTCTTGCTTTCAATCCAGCATAATATTGTGTGAAATGTTCCATTTTGACTTGAAGAGTAGAACAGCAGAATATCATAGAATCATGGAATACAGAAGGGCCCTTTGGCCCATTGACTCTGTGCCACCAAAAATATGCTACAACCTACAGTGGTCTCACTTTCCTACACTAGACCTATAGCCTTGGATGTTATGACACTTCAAATGCTCTTCCAAGTACTTTTGAAAGATTATGAGGCTTTTCACCTCAGCTACCTACCTAGACAGGGCATATCAAACCCCCAGCATCCTCTGGATAAAAATGGTTTTCCTTAAACACCCTCTTAACCTCCTTCCTTTCATTTTAAAATTATACCCCTTCTTTTTGATTTACGCCCCCATGTTATTGTCTAAAAAGTGAGGGGCGAGTGAATTCGACACTGAGTAAGATTTTAATGACTTTGCACACAATTCACAGAAAGTTAACAGGCAAGTATGGCTTTGCTTTTCTTAGCTAAGGACAAACTTTCTGAGAGACAGTGCAATTTCACTACGTTGATTCATATGAGGAAAGACTGAGTAGAATGGGTATATGTTCTCTGGTATTCAGAAGAGATGAACCTCAGCAGGACATATTAAATTCTGAGGGGTCTTGATGGGGTAGATGCTGAGGAACTGTTTCCCTTATCTGGAGAGTGCAAAACTAGAGATCAACTAATTGGATTTGAAATCACAAGAAATCTTTTCACTCACAGAGATACAAATCCTTTAAATTCCCTACCTCGGTGAATGGAGGCTGCTCTGTTGGTGAGTATATTTAACAGCATCAATATCTTATATTTATGTAGCAACTTTAAGTTATTGAACATCCAAGACGTTACACAAAAGCACAATAAAACCAAGTACAATACTGACCACTTAAAGAAATATTAAGTCAGTTGACTAAAATCTTGGTAAAAGAAGTACAATTGAAGAACAGCTTTAAAGGAAGGAAAGGAAGTGGAGAGTTAGGGAGTTGTAGGGAGGAAATTCCAGACTTTGGATATGCAACTGAAGGCTCAGCTACCAATAATGAGGTAATTATGATTTGGAATACTCAAGCGGTCAGAATTAGAAAAGATATCAGACAGCTGTGTCAAAAGATCGTGGGATTGGACAAGGTTACAGAGATTGGAAGGAGCAAGACCACGAAGAGATTTGAAATTGTGGATGAGAATTTTTGACAAGGAGGTGGACCAGTGAGTACAGGAATGATAGAGGTACAGAACTTGCTGTCAGTTAGGACATGGGCAGCAAACTTTGGATTACTTCAAATCTGAAGAAGTTGGGTCCAGCCAGGAGTGAGTTAGAATAGTTCAGTCTCAATGAAGGCATGGACAAGGGTTGCAGCAGCAAATAAGCTGAGACAAAGGCAAAGTCAAACAATGTTCTGCAAGTGAGATAGATGGTCTTAGGGGGAAGGCATGTGCAAGTGTAGACTAATATGAATAGAGATTTGGGTTTTAAGGGAATCAGGAGCATGGGGATAGCGTAGGAAAGTGGAATCGATGTGGAAGCACAGCCATGAGCTTATTGAAAGGTGGAGTACGCACAAGGGGCCATTTGACCCACCCCTGTACCAACATCCTCCAATCTCATATTCCTGCCGGTGATTTCTTCAGCAGATAAATTCATACAAATTAGGATCGTATGATGTATGCAGAGCCCTGGGAGCATATTAATACCACAGAGTAGTCCACAAAGGATGCACTGCTTAATAAAACTTACCTTGCAAGAAATAGTGAGCTAGTATATTTGCGGGACCAGAAGATCCCATAATGGCAGCCACTATAACCAAGCATTCAGCCCTCTCCCCCCAAGCAACAGATTTACCTTTCATCTCTTTGCTGTGAGATATAACAGTGATGTAAGATGATGAGTTGCGCTGGGATGCCCATACAGGTCCTGCTGTTTGCCATTATATGTTAATCCATGCCCTCCTTTGAAAAGGACTAGGCCGCCTGCCACAGCTGTCATCTCTTCATTTTTTTTATTTTCATCCCTGACCATACCTAATGTATGTATTTTGAAGTTTTAAAAAAATTCAAGATTTCTGATTTGAAACTGTGCTATATAGTAGAGACATAAAAGTCATACAGCACAGAAACAGACCCTTCTGTTCAACCAGTCCATGCCAAACATAATCCCAAACTAAACTAGTCCTACCTGTCTGCTCCTGGCCCATATCCCTCCCAACCTTTCCTATTCATGTATCTATCCAAATGTCTTTTAAACATTGTAATTGTACCCGCATCCACCACTTCCTCATGAGGTTCATCCCATACGCAAACCACCCTCTGTGTAAAATATTTGCCTCTTACGTCTTTTTTAAATCTCTCTCCTCTCACCTTAAAAATGTGCCCCCTAATCTTGAAATTCCCCATCTTAGGGAAAAGACAACTACCATTAACTCTAGCTGTACCTCTCATTATTTTATAAACTTCTATCTGGTCGCCTCTCAATGTCTTACGCTCCAGTGAAAAAAGTCCCAGCCCATCCAGCCTTTCTTTACAACTCCAATTTTCCATACCTGACAACATCCTGGTAAATCTCTTTTGAACCCTCTCCATCTTGATAATATCCTTCCTATAACTGGGCGACCAGAACTGGACACAGTATTCCAGAACAGGCCTCACCAATGTCCTGTAGAACCTCAACATAACATTCCAACTCTTATACTAAAAGTATTGAGCAATGAAGGCAAGCATGCCAAATGCCTTTTTAACCTTCTTGTCTATGTGTGACGCAAACTTTAAAGAATTATGTACCAGCACCCCAGATTCCTCTGTTCTACAACACTACCCAAGGCCCTACCATTAACAGAACACAGAACATAGAACGATACAGCGCAGAACAGGCCCTTCGGCCCTCGATGATGCGCCAACCTGTGAACTAATCTAAGCCCACCCCCTACACTATCCCATCATCATCCATATGCTTATCCAAGGACTGTTTAAATGCCCCTAATGTGGCTGAGTTAACTACATTGGCAGGCAGGGCATTCCACGCCCTTACCACTCTCTGAGTAATTGTATAAGCTCTACCCTTGTTTGTTGTGCCAAAATGCAATACCTCACATTTATCCAGATTGAACTCCATCTGCCATTATTCAGCCCATTGACCCATTTGACCAAGATCCCTTTGTAATCTTAGAAAACTTTCTTCACTGTCTACAATGCTACCAATTTTAGTGTTATCCACAAACTTACTAACCATGCCTTCAGTTGCACAGGTCCTTTCTGCACAAGGAGCAATTACTGCAACATCCATTTCGGATGGACAGAACACAATGAATGAGTGATGTATAATCTTTTACTCCCAGCATGTGCCAAGAAGTAATGCAAAACATGTTTTAGGCATGGTTTTGAGAGTATTTTAAAAAACTGCATTTAGAATTCTTTCCAATTACTGTAGAGGCAGACAGCCTGGCTCTAACTATTACCAAAGCTTGCATCAGCTGATGTTGGACAAATTGCCCACTGTACTCCTTTGCCGACTTGAATTTCTTTTGACCCAACTGAAATTGTGCCTCTACCATCATTTAAATAAGACCATTGGACCGCAGGTACTTGCTACAAGTCTCTAGGCAAATCAGAATGCCTGACAAAATGGCGCCCATGGATGCATGCCTGCTCACATCAGGCACAGGCTGCCCTACTGGCTAACTGCAATGCATTATGCTCAGTTCACATTTCATAACAATCTCTACCTTTTACTCTGCATCTTATTTTTTATTGGAGCATAATACACAAGGTATAAATATGTTGTTGAATCGATCAAGTATGGGAGAACAACAGTGTTAAACTGAGCAGTCAAACTTGTGTCAAGTTTCAGATTTACAGTATTTCCACACAAAATAGTCTCTGTTATATGTTTTGTATTAAATATCTTAATTGTATCTTTGCTTTTGTGCTTCAGATTAATCGACTTTAAAGCCAAAAGAAACTCTGTTCAGATCTTGAGCCAATATTACAAGTTCTGTGAAAGGGAAAGCATGCTGGCAGAGCTCAGCTTTAAGAAAGCTGTCATGGGTCATTAGAACAATGGAGGCAGAGAGGAGGGAAAACATCCATGCTATAAAAACACAGCAGCTGGAAGAATGTGACTGACTGTGAGCCTTCAGGCTAAAAGAACTCAATTCCTGCCACTTTCATCCACTGGCTTGTGTTAAGGTATAACTTAACTATGCGTACCATTCACATGATAAAATAAACCTCCTTACTGGGAAAAGATGCAACAAGTGGTTAAAGTGTATGATGGACTTGGCCCAAGTGTAAACTTGCAGATGTGTCATTCTGAGTAGCATTAGTAGCTGACCTAACCTTCAGCCACATCCTGAGCTGTTTATTTGTCCACAGATTAGTGAACCACCCTTTATGTCCACAAAGCAAACTGATTGGTTTGTTTAATTTCCCTAGCCATTACTTTCATGGGATGAGCCTCAAAAGTTTAAACAAACTCAAAGAGAAGCGTTCCACTAATATAAACACTCAGATCCCCAGAGCACTTTGCAATTAAGCACCTTAAAATTTATTGGGGTAGGAATCAATTCAGCAGTGGAATGAGCTATGGGTTGGTTTCGTTAACGAAAAGCAGAATGAAAGGTAATCTATTTTACATAATTATTTATTGATGCAGCACCATTATTTTTCAATGGCCTATAAAGACAACAGCTACACGTAAATTAAAAATACATATTTCTGTAGAAATACTCTTCCTGTGTGACCGGGGAGCAAGACTTCATGCATTTTCACAGTTGCAACAATTGGTTCTCCCACAACTCCTAACAAACAGGCCTAAATGTATTTGTTGGGTACGACAAGACAGCAGCAGCTCATCCTAGGGATAAAAATGAGACCTGAAGGCAAGTTACTAACAACCCTCAGGCCCCTTGGTCAGAAGCATGCTGCTGAGATTGATTAGAAATATTATTTCTAATATTTAAATTCACTCAAACGCTCATATTGGAAGATCCAGTTTCTTGTGCATCTAGCAAATCATCAATTTTCCTCATGCTAGATCACTTTGAAGAAGTTTTCCTTCTGTCGAACAGTGGAGGACTGTTAATGTAGTGCCTACTGATTCCTTGAATCACAGCAATTCATTTATGGCTTCTGGTGCTTGTATTTACATCTAGCCAGCCAAAAACAGGAGAGGAAAGAAAAAAAACAGGTGGCACAATGTCATCTCATGATGTTAACCTATCTTGTTCTAATCCAATAAAAAAGCATAGTGTTCAAGGCCAAAACCACAGCAAACTGAGCAAACTTACAGTCATTCACAAACTGAAAACGGTGTCAAACAAGAAGCCAAATAAAACAGTGGTCTCAAGAAACCTCTGCATGCCACAGACCTAAGCATTCATGATACTAGGCAGGATCTGCTCACCAGTGGATAAAGGATGACAACCTGTTCATTTAAGACTCCTTTAACTGAATAACATCAATGTTCAACATTAACTTTTTAAAATGAGCCACTCTGGCAGTCTGCAGAACCTGCTCTATTCTGTTAGGAGAACACAAATAGTAATGTGAGCTTTATTAGTGAGTCTAATCTGATGTTACACATGGTGAGTGCATCTGCTGAACTGCAGGAACTGTTACTGACAAAATCAAAAACATTGCTTTCATCTGCAGCAATCAAAAGACTGATAAAGAGAGAAATGAGGTGAGAACCTTTTCCTTGAAGTGGATGTGAAGCAGTGTGAAGAGAGTTAGATAGAGTCCAAGATAATCTGTAACCAATTAAAAACCTTACATCTGTGCATGTCTCATGTCTGCATGATCTGACTTTCTGTTGTACTGTTTCAGTTAAACATTTTGTACCATTCCTCCTCCATTAAAATGCACTGTGTTCACATTAATTATGACTTTACATTGTTAGCTTAACAAACTACAATTACACAGCCTAGCTGTTGGGTGGTCTAGTGCTCTGTCAATCTGTCTGAAAAAATTCTCTACCTAGGACTGACATCTTTACAATTCAGCAAATAGGATGTGATGTCAATCTTCAGTCTTTTTACCTCTTCATAACTTCATAAATGACACTTTTTATTAAACTGTTCCTCTTTAATAGTTGTATACCTCCCTGATTGCTTTTAAATCATAAAGTTAAAGTGAAACGTGCACTTCAACTTTTCCATCACAGCCTTTCCATTCCTTTTACCCTAGCTGTAGCTTCATATGGTTTTGTTCAGACTTGAAAGAAACAACTGCAGTTAACAGCCGATCTGTCATTCAGAAAAGTGGAAGTAAGCTAGTACATGTTTATCTTAATTTCTGTCTTGCTGTATGATATCCCAGTGCCAACCATATTGACTTTTGCTAATTAAACCCCCAAATCCTATTGATGCTGAGTTTCCACTAACAGATGGAATCTGGGGAGCACAATAATGCAAAGCCGACCCCTATGAAAAGAATGGAGTAATTCAGAACTAAGTAAACCGCTTAACATCAGCGGAAACAGATGCTAAAATCACCAATTTTGATTATGAGGTATTCCCACACTTTTATGTGACAATGGAGAGGAGAAAACAATGATCGTAAAAACTGGGAAAGGTGTGTGGAATTGTCAAGTTGTCAACTTATTTATATCCCCTGATCTTCAACTTTTGAAGAAAACAAAACCAGACTGCCTGTATTTCTAAGTTGCAAAACTCATTTAATAGATGTTTGTTGGCATAAGCCTAAGGGCTATCATTATAGTATTATCATAGTTTTTACAATCTGTGATAATGGCACTGCAGGGTATGGGTGTTGCAAGTTCACAGTTTGATTGACAAATTTATGAGGTTATTAAGGGATAAACAGACTTTGATGTGAGGCTATGAATAAAAGTTTTGTTTTTAAATGTGACGAAATACTTGAGATTCAAATGTATCAGATATACATTTATTAATGAGCCTTTTATGTAATATATAGTGAAGTCTGCTACGACTATTTTACTACTTTATTATACCATTACTTCATTTCATCTCTGAATGCATTTTTTTTAAAATTCACTCATAGGACGTTGGGTTACTGGCTGACTAGCATTTATTGTCTGTCACTAGCTGCCCTTGAGAAGATGCCTTCTTGAACAATATTATCCACCTGCTGTAGGTTGGCCCAGAATTCTGTTTTGGACGGAATTCCAGGATTTTGGCCCAGCAACAGTGAAGGAACGTCGATATATTTCCAAGTCAGGATGGTAGGTGTGGATTGGAGCGCCATTTGCAGGTGGTGGTGTTCTCATGTATCTTCTGCCCTTGTCTTTTAAGATGGCAATAGCCGTGGGTTTGAAAGGTGTTGTCTAAGGATTGTTGGTGAAGTTCTGCAATGCATCTTATAGATGCATCAGTAGGGGAGGGAGTGGATACTTACGGATGTGGAGCCAATCAAGTGGCTGTTTTGTGTCAAGCTTCTTGAGCATTTTTGGAGCTGCACCCAGCCAGGCAAATCGGTCTGAAATAGGTCTGAGGTCTATCCAGTACAGATGGGTTGGCATGGAGGTTGCAAAGACAAAGGTGTGTTGGTGAAGGACATAGGTTTTCCTGATTTGAAACTAAGTAGGCAAAGGGGTTTTAATGGATAATTTGGGCTGGGTGTATGGATAGAGGTTGTGTTGGAGGATAAGAGAAATCATTAGAGATGCCCAGAGTAATGGATTGGCATGAGTTGGCACAGTTGGGACATAGAAAGTGGGTGGACGGTGATAGGTTGTGAGGGTTAAGAGATAAGGGGCATAATATTCAACCACACAACAGGGGCAAAGGTTGCTCAGCAAAGCAGGTCCTTTAACCTACCTTAGAACTCCAGCTATATCCAACTTCTTTCTAGAAGCAGGGTGCATGACTGTAGCACAAACTGGCCCACTCACAACATCTGCGGTATGATGATCCCATTCTTTCGAGCACTTTTTCCCAAGGCGTATGCTGGAAGATGATCATTCGCCTTGGGAGTGAAAACCTGGGCCTTACTTATAAAAGTGCCTTTCTCTCCTCTTCTTAGGCAGTAACATTAGCCCAAGGATATCTTGATGACTTTCCTCTATTCCAGAGTTATGAGTACCGAGGTAACTGAACAGACCAATGCTGGTGTACCACCCTGCCACAGTTGGGGCAGCTAGTGTTTGTAGAAGCAGTGAGTGGGACGGCCAGGTTGTTGCACATTCATTGCACTATTTACACTTGGCTACCACCTGGGCCAGTTTGAGATACTCAAGATGGTTGGTGCGCCTTCATAGATTTTCCTGCTGCAGTTTGATGATCCAGATTCAGGTCTAATTTTCCATGGGTAAATGGAGATGTTGCAATTTTTTCAGGTAGATTTTGAGGATGTTCTTTACATGTTTTCTGCCTTCCTGGTAACCATGTGCTGCATCCATCCACCAATAGAGAGCTTGTTTTGGAAGTCTTGTGTCAGGAATGCTGACAATAAATAAATGCAATCCAATGCAGTATCTTGCACAATGCCACATAATGGTCATGTAGCCACTGCTATAAATGAAGCAGCCAATTTACACACAGCAATATGATAATGACCAAATAATCTGTTTTTACGATGTTGCTCAAGGGATCTATATTGGCCACGACACTGTGTTAACACCCCTCACTTGTCTTTAAGGTGCCATGGGATCACTCACATCCACTTGAGAGGACAGATGAGGTCACAGTTTATAATCTCCCTTGAACAGAGCCTCTGGCCGAGCAGCACTGACATGTCAACCTTGATTTATGGGCGGGCTTGAGACTGGGAATGCTAACTCAGACAAAAATGCTATCAACTGAGCCTTGGCTGAAACACAACTTCTAAAGAAAGAATCTATCTTATAAAGTGGAAATACAAATATAGAAAAGAAACATTTTTAATACATGGACTGACTGTTCACAATCATATTGCAGAGTAATTTTCTGGAAGTTTGCATTCTACGGTACACTCCATTACATTTCCAGGAAATTGTGCTATGATTGACTCTTGATAGCATGATGCCAAAAGTTCCTGGGAACCTAATGCTTGAACCACACTGCAAGAATGAGGATTCCATAATCACAGCTCTTTATCTATCCCAATAAAACCACTGCCTATGTCTAATATATTAGAATAAAACTGTTTTGATCATTATTAAAATTAGACTGAATTGGAATGTCATGAGTGACCTGACAACAGCTTGATTTATTGCTGCAAGATCAGTTTCTAAACAATGATCTTTCTACTAGGCTTTGCCAAGCTAATGTAAAAACAATTATCTTTCAGATGGACAAGCTGGGCCAGAATGTTTCTTCTAAAATATAATTGTATGTGTAAAAGCCATTTAATGTCTACTGATCTCTGGTTACTTAGACATGTCAATTGTTAATTTTAACACGGTGTAATGATCAAAATTCACATCCCTTTTAGAATACATATTCATAAGTGCATTCACTTCTAATTGAACGGCACAGCTCATCAGTCGATATTTTGTTGAGATCTATTCAAAATATGGTAACAAGTATTTGAGATCTTGCAGTTGCTTTTCATTTAAAAGACAGGAATATCTGAAGAATTATTAAATAATTACTTTCTGAGGTTCATGTGCTAAGTATTAATATACTATCCCTGCAAATAATAGATGCCTGCTTTGAAATTAATTTGCCCACCAACACTTAAAAACTGTTACAGTTTTACAGCCTTCCTTTTTTTTCAAGGTGTATGTTCCCACATGCGATGCTCATATTACACTTAGGACTAACTTTCTAAAAAAGAGCAAAATAACTCCAGATGTATGGTAAATTCTCAATGTTAAAAATACACTGGTCCAATAGGGCCGTTAATAAATCAGAACTGAGGGTCAATGAATAATGATGCCGTTCAAGTGTTTTTAATTGGAATTGATAGCAAACCTCTGTCATTAGAAAGTGGCTGTGTTGCTCTAGGATCATCATCTGCCTCTCTATGACACATTCTACTATCACTATCCTCACTGTATTATATTCCATTACTATCCTCTCGTCTGTGGTCTATTCTATCATATCATTACTGTTGTATATAAGATCATAAGATATAGGAGCAGAGTTAGGACATTCAGCCCATTGAGTCTGTTCTGCCATTCAATCAAGGCTGATATGTTTCTCAAACCCATTTTCCTGTCTTCTTCCCATAACCCTTGATCCCCTTACTCATCAAAAAAGTGTCTATCTCTGTCTTACGTGCTAATGACTTGGCCTCCACAACTTTTTGTGGTAATGAGTTCCACAGATTCACCATGTTCTGGCTGAAGAAATTCCTCATCTCAGTTCTAAAGTGTTGTTCCTTCACTATGAGGTTGAGATCTCAGGTCCCAGTCTCTCCTACCAGTGGAATTTACACGTCCACTTTATCTAGGTCTCTCAATATTCTATAAATTTCAGTTACATACCCTCTCTTGCTTCTAAACTCAATCGCGTACAGACCCAGAGTCTCAACTGCTTCTCATATGACAAGCCCTTCATTCCTGGGATCATATTGTGAACCTCCTCTGGATCCCCTCCAAGGCCAACACATCTTTCCATAGAATTGCCCACAATATTCAAAATGTGGTCTGACTAGAGCCTTATACAGCTTCAGCAATACATTGCTGCTCTTGTATTCCAGCCTCTTGAATTGAGTACTAATAACTGTCACTCCCAAGTCCCTTAGTGCTTTCAACTTCTGAAGCCTTTCCCGATTTAGAAAACAGTCAATGCCTCTATTATTCCTACCAAAGTACATAATCTCACATATTTCCTCATTGTATTCTATCTGCACTCCTTTGCCTGCCCAAGTCCATCTGCAGCCTCCCCATTTCCTCAACACCATCTGTCCCTCCACCCATCTTTGTGTCGCCTGCAAACTTAGCAACAATGTCCTCAGTTCCTTCACCAGATCATTAAAATATAATGTGAATTGTTGTGGATCCAACACTGCAGAATTCCACTCCTCTCCAAAGGTGACACCAAGTAAACAATAGGGACAATCAGCTACGACAAAACAGGCAAGCTTCCTTCAACAGGAGAAAGAGGAAAAGGAATGAGAGGCAACAATGAGAGAGGAAGTTTTTTTTAGAATTATTTGTTCTATTCAAACCATTTGAAAGTATTTACAGCTTTGAGTTTATTTTTAACTTTTTTATATGTGCTTGTTATGATCTCAGTGGAGACCAGTAACATTTAAAAGAAATTCAGTATCCAGTTATGAACTGAAAGAATTGTGCCCCAGTTACAAACTGGAAGAATTATTCTGCAAGAGTTTTAAAAGCAAAAGAAAAATTTTTTTGTACAAGAGTTAATCAAAGCAAATGTTACCACCTTAGATTCTAGACCAAAGCATTTGATTCTTTAAATCATAAGGCCCTATGGACCATCTTCTAGCACTTTGGTTGCCTGTTGAAACTTGTCATGTTCCTGAGATTCCTGCATGATAATAATGACTGCTATCGTCATGAAGGATCTAACACTGACACCATTTACATCCAAACCATTGTCAAAGAAGGTGTGTAATCGCCTGCATTTACCTCACCATTATCATCCAGCTCAACCAAGAAGACCTACCACCAATGACAGGCATAGATAGAGTGGATAGCCAAGGCAGAAATGACTATTATGAGGGGGTATAATTTTACGGTGACTGGAGGAAGGTATGGAGAGATGTCAGAGGTAGGTTCTTTACACAGAGAGTGGTGGGTGTGTGGAATGCGCTGCCGGCGGTGGTAGTGGAGTCAGATACATTAGGGACATTCAAGCGTCTCTTGGATAGGCACATGGATGACAGTGAAATGTAAGGTATGCAGGGTAGTTTGATCTTAGAGTAGGGAGAGGAGATGGCCTAGTGGTGTTATCTTTGGACTATTAATCCAGAGACCCAGATAACGTTCTGGGGACCCAGGTTCAAATCCCGCCATGGCAGATGGTGGAATTTGAATTCAATGAATTTTCTGGAATTAAGATAATGATGACCATGAATCCATTGTCGATTGTCGGAAAAACCCATCTGGTTCACTAATGTCCTTTAGGGAAGGAACTGCCATCCTTACCTGGTCTGGCCTACATGTGACTCCAGACCCACAGCAATGTGGTTGACTCTTAACTGCCCTCTGGGCAATTAGGGATGGGCAATAAATGCTGCCTGGCCAGTGACGCTCTCATCCAGTGAATGAATAAAGAAAAGGATAATAAGTTGGCATAACATCATGGGCTGAAGGGCCCGTACTGTTCTATATTCTATGTCCTCTATCATCTGGATGGGAAGCTCATTAAAATTTGGTTGTTTCTAAGCAAAAACAGAACTCATCCTCATGGACATCCATGACCTTCAGTTTGCTGATGACTGCTGTGTGATGGCATCCCCCACAAAGAACATGCAAAGGATGCTTGACTTTTTTAACATCGCATATTTGGTGCTTAGCCTGTCCTTAAACATTGCCAAGATGAACATCCTCCACTCAGCTTTCCTGAACCAGCTGAATATCCCCTATTCCATCAATGTAGACAGGGCTGCTTTGGAGTAAGTGCAACACTTCCCATACCTGAGCGGCCACCTCTCCCACGGACTACCATTGATGAAGAATCCAACATCAAGGTAACTTTGACAGTTCCGCCTTGTTCAAGCTGCAACAACATGACTTCGATAACGGTGACATGTGGAAGTCAACACATACTGGTTTATAAGGCTGCTGCAAAATCTGCACTGCCACTGACATCACATTACAATCCTTGTGAGCTTATACCAGCAGTGCCCGCACCAAATCTTGGTGATCCGATGGGTCAGATCAATGCTAGCATCCTCCAAAAAACAGAATCTATCAGCAATAACATTCTGCTTCTGAAGAAATTCAGTTATTGGGAAAACATTAGAGTCTGTCAGAAAGGATGTAATAACAGAGCATTTAGAAATATATAATATGATCAAGCAGGTCGACATGGATTCACAAAGGGTAAATCATGCGGGACAAATTTGTTAGAATTCTTTGAGGAGGTAACAAACAGCATGAATAAATAAGAGCCAGTGAATGTAATATATTTGGATTTTCACAAGGCATTTGATAAGGGAGCGTACATTAGGCTACTTAATAAAATAACAGCCAGTGGTATTGGAGGTGAGAGATAAAAGGTACTGCAGATGCTGGAGAATCCGAGATAACAAGCAGGGGGCTGGATGAACACAGCAGGTCAAGCAGCATCATAGGAGCAGGAAAACTTGACGTTTCGGGCCTAAACTCTTCATCAGAAATCTTGTATTAGCATGGAGAGAGCATTGGCTAACTAATAGAATACAGAGTTGGGATAAGAGGTGTATTTCAGGATAACAAGCTGTAACTTGTGGTGTGTCACATGGGTCAGGGCTGGAGCCACATTTATTTATAATGTACAGTCAGTTCTGATGTAACGTGACAGTTCCGTTCTCGTGCAATCTCACATCATAAGAAAATTGCACAATTGCCTTGCCATTTAAACTAATGGGGCTGGAATCGCATTATAGCCAGTACAGGTAAGGAAAGTTCATGTTCTACAAATAGCAGTCTAAATTCTTCAATCGCGACAAAGCCAATTCGTGTTGAAGAAACACACATAACAGCAGAACCAACTGTATAGTAATGACATGGATGGGTAAAGTGAATGTATTATGGCCAAGTTTGTGGATGACACAAAAATAGATGGGAAGGAAAGTGGTGAGGATGACTCAAAAAGTCTGCAATGGGATATAGACAGGTTAAATCAGTGAGTAAAAACTTGACAGATGGAACATAAAGGTAAATGTGAGTTTAGGCTCTTTAGGCAGGGAGAATACAGCAGGTCAACATTATTTACGTAGAGAAAGGTTGAAGAAATCTTCAGCACAGAGGGATTTCGGAGTCCTTGTGCGTAGATCCCAAAATGTTAGCATAGAAGTTCAGCAGGTAACAGGAAAGGTAAATGTAATACTGGCCATTATTTCAAAGGGAGTGGAGTATAAAAGTAAGGCAGTCTTGCTAAAACTATACAATACATTTGTCAGACAACTGCTGGAATTCTGTAAATAGTTTTCAGCCCCTAATCCAAGGAATAATATACTGGCATTTGAGACAGTCCAGAGAAGATTCACTAGGCTGATACAGATAATAAGGGTCTGTTTAATGAGCAGACATTGAGTAGATTGGGCCAGTATTGGAATTTAGAAGAATGATAGGTGACCTTATTCAAACATGCAGGATTCTTAGGGGGCTTAACATGTTAAAAGCGGAGAAGTTGTTTCCCCTACTGGAGAATCCAGGACCAGGAGGCATAAACTCAAAGTAAGGGGTCATGCAGTTACAGGAATTTCCTCTCAGAGGGTAGTCAATCTGTGGAATTGTTTACTCGGGAGGGCTCTGGAGGCTGGGTTGTTAAGTAAATTCAAGGCTGAGTTAGATTTTAAATCAATAAGGGAATCAAGGTTATAGCAATAAGGCAGGAAAGTGGAATTAAGGATTATTAGATCAGTCATGATCTCATTGAATGGCTGAGTAAACTCAATGGCTGAATGGCCTAATTTTGTTCCTTTATCTTGTGGTGTTATTAAGATAACCGTAAACATCTTGCCTCCACGAAGAAATGCAGAAAGGGGTCACTTATTCTTTAGCATTTTTTCACTTTCTGACCTAATTAATTAAGCAAAACCTATCCTTTGAGTTGTAACTACTCCATGTATGTTTACCAGCTCCTCAACAGCAGTTCTTATTTATCACACACAGAGTCACAGAGCTGTACAGCATGGAAACAGACCCTTCAGTCCAATTCATCCATGCTGAACAGATATCCTAAATTAATCTAGTTCTATTTGCCAGCATTTGGCCCATATCCCTCTAAACCCTTCCCATTTGTGTACCCATCCAGATGTGTTTTGAATGCTGTAATTGTAGCGATCTCCACCACTTCATTTGGCAGTTCATTCCATACACACACCACCCTCTGCATTAAAAGGTTGACCCTTAGGTCTCTTTTAAGTCTTTCCCCTCTCACCTTAAACCTAAGCTCTCTAGTTTTGGACTCTGCTATCCCGGGGAAAAGACCTTGGCTATGCCCCTAATAACTTTATAATCATCTATAAGGTCATCCCTCAGCCTCCGATACTCCAGGGAAAACAACCCCAGCTTATTCAGCCTCACCCTGCAACTCAAACCCTCCAACCCTGGCAACATTCTTGTAAATCTTTTCTGAACTCTTCCAAGTTTCACAACATCCTTCCTATAACAGGGAGACCAGAACTGAATGCAGTATTTGAAAAGTGGCCTAACCAACGTCCTGTACAGCCACAACATGTCCTCCCAACTCCTATACTCAATGCACAGACCAATAAAGGCAAGCATATCAAACGCCTTCTTCACTATCCTGTCTATCTGTGACTCTACTTTCAAGGAACTATGAACCTGCACTCTAAGGTCTCTTTGTTCAGCGACACTCTCCAGGACCTTACAATTAAATGTATAAGTCCTGCCCTGGTTTGCCTTTCCAAGATGCAGCACCTCACATTTGTCTAAATTAAACACCATCTGCCACTCCTTGGGCCATTGGCCCATCTGATCGAGGTCCCATTGTACACTGAAGTAACCTTCTTGCATATTCACTACGCCACCAATTTTGGTGTGATCTGCAAACTTACTAACAATACATCCTATGGTCACATCCAAATCATTTATATAAAAGACAAAAAACAATGGACCCAGCACCAACCCTTGTGGCACACCACTAGTCTCAGGCCTCCAATCTGAAAAGCAACCCTCTGCCATCATCCTCTGTCTCCTACCTTCGAGCCAGTTCTGTACCCAAATGGCTAGTTCTCCCTGTATTCCATGTGATCTAACCTGCTAACCAGTCTACCATGTGGAATCTTGTGGAACGCCTTACTGAAGTCCACATATATCACTTCCACCATTCTGCCTTCATCAATCCTCTTTGTTACTTCTTCATAAAACATTTATAAATTTCATTCTGCAAGCTAAAAGTTATTTTAACTAAAGCACATAACTCATAAAATTAGATATTCACAACTGTGTTCATATGACTGACTTGCAGGCAAACTTGCATTGCTACCACTGTTGGGTTTTCACTAAATGTAGAAAGGACAATGTTCTATCCATTTGGGTTCCAATGTGGATGACTTCATATTTGCTTACATTAACATCTAATTCCCACAGTTTTACCCACTTACTTAGTCCATCTTTTATTTTTAATTGGACGCTTCCATCTACACTGATCGTGATATCACCCATTCCCTTTGTCCTCAGCAAAGGCTAGACGTTTAGTTTTCAATTCAATCACTAAGTCACCAATAAATCCAGTGAACAGTTGAGACCTCAACACAAATCTTTGTGGGATAACCAATCACATCCTGGAAATTCTCTAATATCCCTACTATAAAGGCAAAAAAAAAAATGTTGGAAATCTGAAACAAAAACGTTGACTGGAAGGAAAGGCTGGTAGTGGATGGATCTTTTTTGGATTGAGATATTGTTTGCAGCAGTATTCCCCAAAGGTAAATATTGGGTCAAGTTCTTCTATAAATTTTCTAACCAACATAAACTCCAACATAAAGAATAGCATTAAACAGGTTGCAGGTAATATGAAACTTGGTAAAATAGCACATAGAATGTCATTCACAGTATGGTGAAATAGGTAAAAGAATAGCAAGTGGATTTCAGAATGGAGAAGTGTGAACTGATGCACTTAAGGTGTTTAGGGAACTATTGTGGAAAGACAGTATAAATGCTATGATTTTCAAAAAGTGTGGATGAGTACAGTGATCTTCCTGTATATATACACAAATTGTTGAAGATGGAATGGAAAGTTAGCATGGTTATTAGAAAAAAAGCATTTGGATTACCAGATGTATAAATGGAGGAATAGAGTTTAAAAGCAGAGATTATGCAAGAGCTTTCCAACTCAAAGGTTAGAAGTCAGCAAGAATATTCTGCACAATTCAGAGCAACAGACTTCTTAGGAAGGGTGCATAGGAGGTGTGCATTGGTGTAATCAGGAATGAGGGACTTCAGTTATGAAGAGAAGGTGGAAAAGTTATGACAGTTCTTGGAACAGAAAATGTTAAGAGATGACCTAAGGAGTGATTTTCAAGATGAAGAGGTTTTGATGGAATGGATAGATAAAAACTATTCCGTCTACCTAGTAGGTCTGTGACTAGAGCTTGCAGGTTACATCAAGGTACATTGGGGTATTTGTGCATGAAACGCAGAAAGCACACAGGTGGAGCAGGTATTCAGGAAAGTTAATAAAATGTTCACCCTTATTTCAAGGGGTTTGGAATACGAGAGTGGGGAAGTCTTACTCCAACTGTACAAGGTGCTGGTGAGACCACATCTGGAGTACTATGAACAGTTTTGGTTTGCTCATTTAAGGAAAGATATAATTTCATTGCAGGCAGTTCAGAGGAGGTTCACTTAGATGATCCCTGGTATGGAGTAAGTGACTTACGAGCAAAGGTTAAACAGGTTGGGATTCTACTCACTGGAACTTAGAAGAATGAAAGGTGATCTCATTGAATATAAAGGATTCTTAAAGGCTTGACAGGATAAATGCGCAGAGGATGTTTTGCCTCATGGGAGAGTCGAGGCCCAGAGGGCACAGTCTCAGAATTGAGGGGCACTAATTTAAGACTGAGACTGAGAGCCCTCTCTACAGGGTTGTGAGTCTTTGGGAATCCTTGTCATAGCGACCTATGGGGAGTGGAGTGGTTGTGTATATTTAAGGCTCAGATAGATAGATTTTAAATCAGTAGGGGAATCAAGGATTATGGGAAAAGGGCTGGAAAGTGGACAATGAGGAATGTAGGATCAGCCACGATCCTACTGAATGGCAGAGCTGATTCCAGGGGCTAAAAGGCCTACTCCTATTTCTTATGATCTAATGGCCTCATTTTGTGCACATTGCTGTACATTTCTAGGTTTCAATTATTTCTGTGATTCAATTATTTTGAGACAATTTTCAAAGAATTCTCTGCTGTTATAACCCTGAATGTTTGTTTCAAGGTACTGTCATGTTCAGCTCACAAATCTTAACACGTAACATACCAAAATTTCCAAGGAATGCTATCACCGTCAGAGTGCTCTTTTTTACTGAATCTGCCTTGGAGCTCCACGTTTCTGGCATGAGTTTCAGATTCAGGCCTCTTGAGAAAATTAAAGTGATCCAATAACCTTCTAAAACAGCACAGAGTCAACATCAGATGCCACACCATGCCCTTTTTTTTACAGGCGGGTGAGGGGGGTTGGTGGCCTGGTAGGTGATTGAGGGAGTATGGAGGCAGGTGTGTGAAAGGGTACAGTAGAAAGTGAATGAGGGAGTAGGGCAGCACGTAGGTGAGAGGGTAGAGTGCTTGCTTGTTCGGAACTGCAACAGGGGTATAGCCAGAAGTTGGGGGTCTACGGATTTCTGGGGACTTAGAGTGTGGGGTCATGTATTGAAGAAATGCAGGTGAGTGTAAAGATGAGCAGTTTGGTCAGGGAGTGGTTGAGTGTCACGGGTGTAAGTATTCTTGTAAGTAAGTCAGAACACTACTAAGTCTCCAATTCTAACTCAAAGTTGAGAGCTATGTCAAATACCATGCACCCATCTGAAGTTTGAACTGGGCAATCATTCTGTTTGAACTTCCAAGAGGTCCTGTGGTGCATCTATCAAAGTAAGTTTACTACCAGCTACCAGAAGATCAGGGCCATTATATTATAAATTATTATAACTAATAACTGTAAATTAACTGGAATTTTCTTTTTTGAATTAATTTTAAAACTTGTCACCTGAGCTTTCCCTCATCACACACCAGAACAGGATAGAAACATTTGGCAAGAATGTGTACAGATTGAAATTTGCTGCCTGTGCCCCCAGAGCTGGAAGACAAGTTATATTCAAAGTAGCAAGCTTTCTGTGTCGCAACATAATCCATCCAGAAGCTTCTAATGAAATCCACCTTTTGGTTTTTAGACAAACGTCTAGTAAAGCAGATAGATACATTATAATAAGCAATTCCCTACATATCTGTATAAAGCAGCCTAAATGACTATTAAGCAGCGAACACACCCACTGATCCTCACTGCAGTCAACTGTCAGTGAAAGCAACAGCAGCTTATACTGCCATCTGTAAAGTATCAGAGTTCCCATATCATCGCACACAATGGAGAAAAACCGACATTGTAAAACAGCGGCAAGTGCCTCACAACTCAATACCATCTCCTTCATGTGGTCAGTGGAACCAGTGCCACCAAGCATAATAACAAATGAGATTGTTCTGATGATAGGTCATTGACCTGAAACGTGAACCCAGTTTCCCTCTACGGATTCTGCCGGACCTGCTGATTTTTCTGGCTGTTTTTTTCATTTCAGTTTTCCAGCATCCAGGGTAATTTGCTTTTGAGTTAACGATACCACATTACTTAAAGAATCGCACCAAATATCTTTAGGGGAATTAATGACTGAACAGTGACGAAGCAGTACCAATCTGTGAAACATCTTTGTATTTATAAAGCTGCAGGTTCCAGACAAGGTCTACATTTGGTACCAGGAAATATTCTCGATGGATCAGTGAATAAAGGATCAAGAGGACTTTGATCTGGGCCAAAAAGCAAAACTTTAAAGCAGAAAAAGGTGGAAAGTGGGACTAGTGTAGATTTAGTGTATTTTTGACACTACAGACTTGATGGGCCAAAGGGCCCTTTCTGCAGTGAATGATTCTATTGAAAATCATACCACTTGCATATGTTGCTTCTGCATCATGAGAACTGATCTATATAACTTAGAAAAAAATCTGCATTTCATGATTTTCTCCCAAATGGGGCTAGGACAATGGGAAAAAGCCTTTTTGCTCTTCTTCAAATGTACAAATGGATTATTTTATCTCCATCTGAAACAACAGTTAGGTTCTTCAGTTAACTCTTCATCTAATACACGGCACCTTCAAGAAATCCTGAAGAAATTCATGAAGACTTCGGTCGAGAATATAGATGCAAACTTGAATTCACAAGCTTTTAATTGAGAGATGATTTATTTCCAAAAGGCCTTTGACAAGGTGCCACACAAAAGGCTGCTGCATAAGATAAGGATGCATGGCGTTAGGGGTAAAGTATTAGCACGGATAGAGGATAGAGGATTGGTTGACTAATAGGAAGCAAAGAGTGGGGATAAATGAGTGCTATTCTGGCTGGCAATCAGTGACTAGTGGTGTGCCTCAGGGATCGGTGTTGGGACCGCAATTATTTACAATTTATATAGATGATTTGGAGTTGGGGACCATGTGTAGGGTGTCAAAGTTTGCAGATGACACTAAGATGAGCGGCAGAGCAAAATCTGCAGAGGACTGTGAAACCTTGCACAGGAACATAAATACATTGAGTGAGTGGGCAAAGGTCTGGCAGATGGAATACAATGTAAATAAATGTGAAGTCATACATTTTGGTAGGAGTAATAGTAAAAAGGATTATTACTTGAATGGCAAAAAGTTGCAGCATGCTGCTATGCAGGGGGACCTGGGCGTCCTTGTGCATGAATCACAGAAGGTCGGTCTGCAGGTACAACAAGTAATTAGGAAGGCAAATGGAATTTTGTCCTTCATTGCTAAAAGGATTGAGTTTAAGTGCAGAGAGGTTATGTTGCAGCTGTACAAGGTGCTGGTGAGACCACACCTGGAGTACTGTGTAGAGTTTTGGTCTCCTTACTTGAAAAAGGATGTACTGGCACTGGAGGGGGTGCAGAGGAGGTTCACTAGGTTGATTCCGGAGTTGAGGGGGTTGGCTTATGAGGAGAGACTGAGTAGACTGGGATTATATTCATTGGAATTCAGAAGATTGAGGGGGGATCTTATAGAAACATATAAAATTATGAAGGGAATAAATAAGATAGAAGTAGAGAGGATGTTTCCACTGGCAGGTGAAGCTAGGACAAGAGGGCATAGCTTCAAGATTAGAGGGAGCAGATTTAGGACTGAATTGAGAAGGAACTTCTTCACCCAGAGGGTTGTTAATCTATGGAATTCCTTGTCCAGTGAAGTAGTTGACGCCACTTCAGTCAACGTTTTTAAAGCTAAGGTAGATTTTTTTTGAACAATAAAGGAATTAAGGGATACGGTGAGAGCGTGGGTAAGTGGATCTGAGTCCACAAAAAGATCAGCCATGATCTTATTGAATGGTGGAGCAGGCTCGAAGGGCTGGACGGCCTACTCCTGCTCCTAGTTCTTATGTTCTTATGTTATGAGCATACTACCACTAAACTACAGCCGACCGTTTAGTACTTGGTAATATATAAAGTGAGAACTGGAGAGTTTGCAAGTTATTAATTTTGCCATCAAAGATAAATGAATGATTGAGAATTAATGTTTTGTTTGATTGTCCCATATTTCTAACTAAACACTTATGAACGTTATTAAATTCGATGTTTTTTGCAAAATGCCCCACAGGATAAGTATATAGCACTAAAGCATTGCCCATCAAAAGAATAACAGCATCCCAATTTCCCTCCAGCTCAATAACCTGCTTTTATCAGTGATGATTTGATATATTATGCACAGTTTATCAATTAATAAAGCATATAAGACTCCACTGTGGAACATTCGCTGAGTTAAAGCTTTCCACTAGCTCCCAAAGGCAACATAATAAGGGAGTGGTCACTGTATTACAATAGTAACTAAGAATTCAACGACTGTTGGAAGATTAAAACATGTCAGCACAGTAATAAATGAGACTAGAGTCTGCTCCTTTTGCTTTTCTCAGCTTTGTAAGGCATTTCCGTTATTACTTGAACCTGACTGCTGGGAAACATATGTCCTAAGATCTTGTGATCTTTACTATTCTGATCTTTACTATTGGGGTGGCTTAGTGGTTAGCACTGCTGTCTCACAGCGCCAGGGATCCGCGTTTGATTCCAACCTTGGGCGACCGTCTATGTGGAGTTTGCACATTCTCCCCATGTCTGCCTGGGTTTCCTCCGGGTGCTCCGGTTTCCTCTCACAGTCCAAAGATGTGCTGGGTACGTGGTTTGGCCATGCTAAATTGCCTGTGGTGTTCAGGGATGTGTATATTAGGGGGCTGGGTCTGAGTGGGATGCCCTGAGGGTCAATATGGACTTGTTGGGCTGAAGGGCCTGTTTCCACATTGTAGGGATTTTATGATCTATGATCTATTACATTTAAACATGTCTATAATGATCAACTTTGGAACCATGATGTGGAGTTGCTGGTATTGGACTGGTGTGGACAAGGTCAAAAGTCACACGATACCAGGTTTTAGTCCAACAGATTATTTCAAATCACAAGCTTTCAGAATGCAGCCTCTTCATCAGGTGACGACACTTCACCTGACAATGGGGGAGCGCCTCCAAAGATCGTGATTTCATATAAACCTGTTGGACTATAACCTGGTGTCCTGTGACTTTTAACTTTGGAACTGACTTTAGTTAGTTCTTTGTTCATAGGCATCCCCTGATTTAAATGTGCTTAATTAAATAGTTCACAATATAAATTGCCTGTATACACTGGTTTCAGAATTATATGTAACTCTCTGAACAGCCTCATCAATAGGCACATACATCTAGTTACTGAATTCAGGCGATATGTAATGTGGCCCAAAGCATGGAAGTTATGACCACTACACTCTGTCGGTGTCCTTCATATCTGGACAGCAGGGTTTATGCAACTGAAAAAAAAAACAAAAATGTGAGTTTTCCTTAATAATTAATTTAAAAATTCAAGGTGATTTCAGATTACCCAGTCTAATCCTACAGCCACCAAACTTTTGTTCAACTTTTCTTCAAAATGCAAACCAACAACACATATACTAGATTGTGTGGATGATGGCACATTGTCTCTTCAACTTGAATTTTCAGAATGGTTAAGACTTCTCCCTGTAATCATTCAGAGAAATTTCAATTCTGTTTCTAATAGGGCAAATGTTCTATGATCATAAATTGCCAATCTTACTCCGAGGGGTCACATTAAAGCTGAAAAATATGCTTTTTAGATATAACATAATTTTGGCATTTGTCTCCGGGCTGGGCTAAGGATCCATGGAAAGGAGTCACAATAAGTTGTGTTAATTTACTTTGCAGGACTTCTGGAAGGGTTATTTTGGGTTAGGCCATTATTAGGTAAAGTTATCTGGATTACAACAAAGAACTAGAGAGCAACTGGTACTTCTGAAATTCCATATTAGTCATTTCAGAAATGCAACTCTCCTCACAGTGATTATTAGTGAAACATTTAGGGGATATATGCCAGTTGGACTGTTCAGTCTTAGCGTAACTAAGAACGACAGTTACATTACATTAGCTTTTGCAAGGCTTGCTCACTCTTTAATAGATAGACCAATGAACAAATGTCCAGATCTGAAATGCAGATCTCATTTCCGGATCCTTTCAGACATTGTGAAAAAGCAATACACATCAGGATGAAAATGGTGCAAAAAGTGTAGATTCTGGTATCTGGCAGGGAGTGACTATATGTTTCTAAGGCTCTGGCTTACACTTGAGATGTTGGAAATTGGCTGCTAGATCCTAGAAAAAATATTTGTTTTGTGGGTTACACTATTCTTTTTAGATAAAGTGAAAACTTCTCTGTGCACTTTTGGATGGGAAAAGTCTTCCTGTTACTGAGAAATTAGCCAAGAAAGCTATTGATACTTTATTGTATCAGGGAACAAATATAGCGTGGGATATTCAGAACTGCAATCAAAAGATTGTCAGAGTTCGGTGATTTTCTGTTGGCCTCTTTCCATGGTAGTGGTCATATCATGTAGAGTATAATCTGTGCTTCAGTGCAGCACTGAGAAGAATTTTGCACTTACTGTATTGTGGACAGAATATTAAACTGAAATCCATTTAGCCAGTGGAGGCAAATTTTTAAAAATTCCAATGACACTACTTTAAGAAACAGAGGCTTGACAACATTTATGCCTCAATACACCAAAACTAACTAACTGCTTGTTTATATTTGAGATTTTGCTGTGTACAAATTGTTTATCACATTTAATTAAAGAACAGTAACCATTTCCAAAACTTCATACTACGTTGCTTGTGAAGTAATTTGGGTTATGTTGAAGAACATATGAAAAAACAGTATGTAAGTACAAGTTCTTTATTTGTGGAGTGTTTTTGTGTTGTAAGGCTTCTCTGAGGAGATATGTGTTGTCCACGCTTTTCAAATGAATGCTGTCAGGACTGCTCGTCAACAATTCTAAAAATCACAGCTTTCAACCCAAGGAATATACCCATTTCTGTTTTTAACTGCGATAAAAGTCAGATTTAAGAGGTTACCCACACCATTGTTCTGTTTGTTGCAATTTGTCTGCTAACCAATATATGTCACACTTCACATTATACAAGCAAACACTTTGGTTATCGTAAAGCATCTTTTACCCAAGGACACTCGTATGTTGGCGAATGGGTGCAACAGCACATGTTGCATTTCAATGTCTTGCACAAGGAGCCACATTTAATGTGTGACCTTGGAAAGAGTATTGCGGGGTTAATAGAAATTAGGAAGCATCACACCTGAGTCCATACATTCTTCACCAGATACCCCATCTCTCTTCTCACCCTCTCTCAGTTCCTCCATCTCCCTTTCCCACAGGAGTCATGGAGCAGCGGGAACCATGGTTTAGTTGGATGCTAGCACCATCAACAAATCCATCAGAACAGCCTAAAATTTACGTATTTTGTTCAAATGAAATATATGAAAGAGTAAGTCAAAGAACATGGTACAAGTATATGCTGAGTTAAAAATGACTAAGTATAGCCATGCCTCCCCACTGACAGTGACACTAAGTCACTGCATAAGACATTTGTTTCATAAAAACGTTTGTATTGTACAGAACTTTGAAATAATATATAATAATATAAGTCTCTCTCTCTCTCTATATGTATATATATATATGATATATATATAAAACAATATAAACTATTGGAGAGAATTCTTAAGTGATAGGATTTATGTGCATTTGGAAAAGCATGGCCTAATTAGAGACAGTCAGCATGGCTTTGTGCCAGGCAGGTTATGTCTTACTAACCTGACTGAATTTTTCGAGAAGGTGACAAAGATGATCGATGAGGATAGAGCAGTGGGTGTTGTCGATGTGGATTTTAGTAAAGCTTTCCGCTAGGCCCCTCATGGTCGGCTCATCCAGAAGCTTAAGGTGAATGGGATCCATGGTGATTTGGCCGCTTGGATTCAGAAGTGGCTTGCCAAAAGAAGGCACAGAGTAGTGGCGGAAGGGGAATTTTCAGGCTGGAGGTCCGTTTCTAGTGGTGCTCTGCAGGGATCTGGGACCTCTGCTGTTTGTGATATATATAAATGACTTGGATGAAAATGTAGATGGGTGGGTTACTAAGTTTGCAGACGACACAATGATTGGTGAAGTTGTGGATAGCGTAGAAGGCTGTCAAAGGTTGCAGCAGGATATAGATCAGTTCCAGATATGGCAGAGAAGTGGCAGATGGAGTTTAATACAGGTAAGTGTAAGTTGCTACACTTTGGGAGATCAAATGTTAAGGAAAAGTATACGATTGATGGCAGGACCCTAAACAGCACTGATGTACAGAAGGATCTTTGGGTTCAAGTCCATTGCTCCCTGAAAGTGGCCACACATGTAGATAAGGTAGTAAAGAAGGCATATGGCATGTTTATTGGTGGGGGAATTGAGTACAAGAATCAGGATGTCATGATGCAGCTTTATAAGACTTTGGTTAGGCCACACTTACAGCACTGCTCAATTGTGGTTGCCAAATTACAGGAAGGATATGGAGGCTTTGGAGAGGGTGCAGAAGAAGTTTACCATGATGCTGCCCGGATTGGGAAGTATGAGATATAAGGGGAGACGAGAAAATTTGGGTTGTTTTCTCTGGAGCAGCGGAGGCTGAGGGGAGACTTGATAGAAGAATATAAAATTATGAGATGCATTGAAAGGGTTGACAGTCAGAATCTTTTTCACAGAGTTGAAATGTCTAATACGTGGTGGCATGCATTTAAGGTGAGTGGGGGAAAGTTCAAAAGAGATGTGAGGGGCAAGTTTGTTTTACACAAGAGTGTGATAGGAATCTGGAACACGTCGCCAGGGTGGTCATGGAGGAGGCAGATACGATAAGGGCATATAAGGGACTTTTAGATAAGCACATGAATATGCAAGGAATGGAGGAGTACGGACCAAGGGCAGACAGAAGGAATTAGTTTAATCTGGCATCATGTTCAGCGTAGCATCGTGGGCCGAAGGACCCATTCCTGTGCTGTACTGTTCTAAGTTCATCATAGATCATAGAATCCTTACAGTGTGGAAAGAGGCCCTTCAGCCCAACAAGTCCACACTGACTCTCAGAGCATCCCACCCAGACCCATCCCCCTATTGCCCACCTAATCTACACATCTATGAACACTACAGGCAATTTAGCATGGCCAATCCACCTAGCCTGCATATCTTCGGACTGTGGGAGGAAACCAGAGCACCCGGAGGAAACTCATGCAGACACGGGGAGAATGTGCAAACTCCACACAGACAGTCGCCCGAGGGTGGAATCAAACCCGGGTCCCTGCTGCTGTGAGGCAGTAGTGCTAACTACGGAGCCACCTTGCCACCCCGTTCTAAATTCTAAGTCAAAGTTAATTTACATGTATTAGAGAAGATCTGACAATCTATTGAGGTGTAATGAATATGAACACACAAAACAAAACCACACGCACTAGAAATCTGAACTAGAAGTGGAGAATGCTCAGCACTTGTGTTGAAGGATCTGTTTAACCCCAAAAAGGCATATTTTCCACTCCCTCCAAGTAGCAGAGTGCCTGCCATCTTCAGCTTCTGTTTCGGGTCTATGATTCTTCGCATTTCATATGATTTTGACTTTAGTTTAAGGAAATTTTAAACATAAGACTATATGTTTAAATAATGGCTTTTTTAAAAAAATCCTGCTGTGTCTGGTAAAGGTCAGTTTCTGAAACTGTGCCACTAAATTAAATGTAAGCACAAAGGGGCTAATGGTCAATCAATGCAGGACATAATAAAGAATATAAATCTATTAATATTGCATGTATCCTACAGGATTTAAAACTTTTGCTGTTTTATAGCACTTTCTGTTGTTTGTACAACTTAAAATCGATTGGCATAAAAACTACTACAAACATTTTTAAATTTGGATTTTTGACTTCTATTGACTTCTTTCAGGGGTTTTATTTAAACTCTATTAAGTCTGGGTCTCGGGCGAGCTGATCATAAGGTTCCGAGTTGGTGAGGATCACCCTCTGTCTATATGAAGCTTAGGGCTTTCGATATTTCCACCAGAGCTGTATTTCGACAAAGCAACGTATAGTTCTCATGTAGAAAACTTTGGGCAGACTCTGCCTACAAATGTATTCACTTGTGAGCAACATGAGAACAATGCGTTAATACAAATCACAAATTACGAGTAGTAGGCTTCTTCCCGATTGTCCAAAGTTAATATTCAACGATCTCCTGCTCTAAGTCCTCACCTAAGAAGGTGTGAAGTGTATACGAGCTGATGGAGGGAGTTTCTAAACAAAAGTTTACTTTTGGATAAAAACACGTGCAGCTGCTGCGATTGGAAGCGGCAGTATTAGAGACAAGTTGGGCTGGGCATGTGAAGCGCACAGCATAATGGAATTGTGACTGCAGTGGGCATAGTGGGGGAATGCAGAGGGCTGGACTTACCGGCACTGGACACAGAAGGTGACAATCGGCGATCATCAGTGCTCAAGCCCGGAGTGGACAGTGAATCCGTCCCGGGGCTGAAAGTCCTCCAGGCGGGCTGCGAGCTTTCCGGAACACTCACCTCCTCCCAGCTTGTGCTTTCAGCGGTAGAATTTACTGGCAGGTCGATAAAGTCTGTAAAACCAGACCGGTCCGTATAAGGGGCGTACGATCCACCGTGCAGAGGTCTGAAGAAGAGCAGGAGTAGCATCAGGCTGCTGCTGGGGTAAATCACGGCGCATGTTGCCATGATGATGATGCCTGATCGCTTCGGGGGTCCTGATTCCGTGTGCCAAACAAATATACAAACACACGCGCGAATGAAACGCCTTGGAGACAAATCCGTGTGTGCAAATGTCTCGATCTTAAACCTGCATGTATTTACAGAGTCGGTCCAGCATTCTCCAGTTAGTTCAGCTCCACTGCAGATATAATCCAGGGTAATAATCCATCTCGAACTAAAACTCATCCGGCTGCGTCTGAGTGACTGTAATAGAGAGAGACAGGCTGGGCGATTAGACTGACTGACTCCTCCTAGGGGTTGGTGCGGATTTCCAGTTGAAGCCACGCAACTCAAACCACAGTCATACTTTATCAGAATAAAGGTGTTTTTCTTTCCTTCTTCTGTAGACAGTGGAACATTTTATTTCCAAGATATATCATCCTGGGATCTAAAATGAGTTTTCTCTCTTGAGGAATAAATACAGGTGCCTTTCTGCAAACTCAGGAGCTTCCCAGTTGTCAAGAAATCGGCATCTTTCTATTTGGATTTACATTGCTTCACCTGATACTTTTGAACTTCAAAACTTCGGATCAAATTGGACCGGCTCAAACAGTTTTCAAATATTTAAGTGGAAAATGCTTAAATTTTAAATGTGCCAAAAAAATAAATGGCGCCATCTAAGAAGCAACGAACGTGGTTTAGAAAGTATAATTTTGCCCTGCAATATTTTTCAGGCCCTGCATATTTTTCTACTGTTCTGTTGCAAAATGTAATGTATTCAATAAGTGCCTTCTGCGTTTTTCACCCATGTTTTCAAAACTCTTTGTAAAGCAATTGAAACTCTACTGTGAGATAGCAAAAACTGCAGATGCTGGAGTCAGAGACAACACAGTGTGGAGCCGGAGGAACACAGCAGGCCAGGCAGCATTTCCTGCTCCTCCGATGCTGCCTGACCTACTGCGTCCCTCCATCTCCACACTGTGTTGTCTCTGAAACTCTGCTGGGTTGGCTTTGGGAGTAAGCTACAACAAATGCAGAGTAACTATTATAGAAAGGCTGCTTGATTTACCAGAAAACAAATTATTCGTAATAAAAGGTCACTACTAAATTGGGCGTATGTGAGAATCTCGCTTGGATTTGGAACCGAAAATTAGAGGCTGCATTTTCCTTGGAGGTGGATAATGCAGCCACATCCTTTGTGTCCATGTAATTTTCCAGCGTCACTTATGTTGACCTACTTGTAAAAGACATTGTGGCTTTCTACAAGATCACAGAAAATGATAATGCAAAGGAAATTGACTGTGACAAACTAGAAATTTGCTTATGTTTGAATTTTAAATATTACAGTTTTGTACTTTAAAATTGTCAAGTCATCTCACAAATCAAATCAAATGCTTTACGAGACATTTTATAGGAATTCCCCTCTAAACTGTTAGAAGACAATCGGGTCTAGGCCCAAAACGTCAAGCTTTCCTGCTCCTACGATGCTGCTTGGCCTGCTGTGTTCATCCAGCTCCGCACCTTGTTATATCAAATAGGTTAATATTCACTGATTCATCCTTCTGTTGTTTCTAATTGAAATACTCAAACTATAATCTAATTGTATGTACATCTCAGCTTTCTAATAATGTTTAAGATATCTTTGATAAATACAAATGGATAATTTGACAATGAAACTAAAAAAAATTATGCATGTAACTTGCAAAGTCTTTGAACTGAACTTCCTTATAGACTTAACACAATTTTTAATGTTTTCAAGGATCAACAGTCTGAGTTTTAAACTTCAGAAATTCTATAGATCATTTTTGTACATATAGATTATGTGTAAATCTGTTTAAAACAAACCTTATATTTAAAGTTTATGTCTGACATGAGAGGGATTAAAATAATTTTTAGGAATATGAAGACTATTAAACCAGTTACAGTATTTTTGACTGATTAAGTTTACCTATTTGCTACATGTTAATGTTGATAAAAGTTCTTGGGATTGTGCCCATGGTCCATCAAATTGTGAGATTCTAATCATAGCTATGATGTAGTGTCATATGAAATAGTAGAGACATCCATTCATCCCAGTTATTACGATCCCAACTGATGGTAAATATTGGACAAGTTAGACCACAGAATGAAACCTGGTTTGATAGATAATATATTTAACTTTTGCAGTTCGTTTACTTGATGGTTAGTCATTGAAATATATTCACACCAGGCTGCAGTTGTTAACAACAGAACTTAAGTATATTACACAAAATACAAAGCTATATATAGAAGAAAGTTAGAAAATTTTAACACATACATTTAAACAAAGTTTCAAGCCATTTCCCAACACTACCCTTTACAGACAGTCAATCTCGGAGAACCATCATTCCTCTATCAGCTTTTTAAATCTTTATATAACTGACACTTTCCGGTTTCTTTCTCCTGGACTATTGAAAATTCTTTGTTTACAATTCCATTCTGATTCCACTGGCATGAACCTCTTGTAATTCTGATGGCCTAATCTTTTCCAGTTCTAACAATTTTTGGATTTTTAATTCGAGCTCTCCCAGCCACAAACTCCCCAGACTTGTAACAACGTCTACTGAGGTGAATGGTTTCCCACAAACTGATGTGGTTCTCCAGCTAAGAGAAATTATTCTTCTTTTTGAACTGAACTCTGAGCTTCTAAACGAAGACTTTGTTCCTTCTGTTTTGAAGGCAACATTAAACTAACTGTCTTAATGTGCTTACTCTGCCTGTCATAAACCAACCACATCACTACGTCATCTATTAACACAACAGAGGATTTCCATCACATGTGTTCTTGAAACTGATGTCTTTAGGTCACTATTCAAGTTGACTTTGTGACCATACAAAAACAGAACTTCACAGAAGACTCTGTTTGAAAATCCAAAAATGCACCATACATGTTTCACCCTAATGTGCAATCACTACAGCTCGAAATAATCCAACGTAATGAAATATAAAAAATAGACTTGAGAAAGCATATGAGAAGAAAGTAAAAAGGAACATATCAAAATTGTTGTAATTTCCACTGGTATAAATCTTAAAACAAGATTCTCCTTCTGTAAGTTAAAGCACAACATCTGAGTATTTTCCCTGGAGCACAGAAGGTTGCGAGGTGACCTCCATCCAAGGTGACTGCGAAGTAGAACGCTTCAGCTGGACCTTGTCCGCTCCATCAGTTTCTTCTTTTTCTCTCTCTTTTGTGTTTTATTTTCTCTTCTTCTCTCTTCTCAGCCTCCTGGCCTCTGAGCTCACTGCCTTGCACCTTGTAGCCTCTGACCTCCTAGCCTCCTAACTCCCAGTCTCAGTGCAGACCCAACAAAGTGTCCTCAGCCCAGCATGCAATCCTCTTGGCCTGGCATGGTGGTTTCTCAGCCTGGCATGGCCTCAGCATGGACTTCCGGTCTCAAAAGTATGATTCCAGAGCAATCTCTCGGCCTCATGAATGCTAAGCTGAAGCCCGATGCAGTCTGCAGTCAAGGCCAAGTGCAGACTGGAGGAAAGGTTACAGCATGGACTGGATTGGAAGACTGTTGTTCTGAATTTTTTTATCTCTCCATTTTATAATGTATTCCTAAAATCTGCAATGCTAAACTTATTACTTCTGTATTTTTCTAAGAACTGTAACTGAAGAAGTTGTACCTAGGTACCTTTGTACATCTGGGGACATCTGGGATGTCCTGCGATAGGGTTAGATCCCAGATGTCCTTGTTCTTCAAGGACCGCAACTTCCCCTCCACAGTGGTCAAAAATGCCCTCGACCATGTCTCTCGCATTTCCCAACTCATCCCTCACACCCCCTACCCGCAATAACAACCAAAACAGAATCCCCCTTGTCCTCACGTACCACCCCACCAACCTCCGAATCCAACGCATCATCCTCCGACACTTCTGCCATCTGCAATCTGACCCCACTACCAAAGACAATTTTCCCTCCCCACCCTTATCCGCTTTCCGGAGGGACCACTCTCTCCATGACTCCCTTGTCCGCTCCACACACCCCTCCAGCCCCACCACCCCCAGCACATTTCCCTGCAACCGGAGCAAGTGCTACACTTGTCCCTACACGTCCCCCCTCACCCCCATCCCAGGCCCTAAGAAGACCTTCCACATCAAACAGGTGCTCACCTGCACATCTGCTAATGTGGTATACTGTATCCCTGTTCCCATTGTGGCCTCCTCTACATCGGGGAAACCAAGCGGAGGCTTGGGGACCGCTTTGCGGAACACCTACACCCAGTTCACAACAAACAACTACACCTGCCAGTTGCAAACCATTTCAACTCCCCCTCCTACTCCTTGGATGACATGTCCATCCTGGGCCTCCTGCATTGCCACAATGATGCCACCCAAAAGCTGCAAGAACAACATTTCGCTTGGGAGTCCTGCAGCCCAATGGTATCAATATGGACTTCACAAGCTTCAAAATCTCCCCTCCCCCGACCGCATCCCAAAACCAGCCCAGCTCGTCCCCGCCTCCCTAACCATTCCTCCCACCTCAAGACGCACCCCCATCTCCTACCCTCTAACATCATCCTGCCTCCCTGACCTGTCCATCCTCCATGGACCGACCTAACCCCTCCCTAACTCCCCACCTTTACTGGCTCCAACCCCGCCTCTTTGACCTGTCTGTCTCCTCTCCACCTATCTTGTCCTTTATCCATCGTCTATCCACCTCCCCTTCTCTCCCTATTTATTTCAGACTCCCCTTCCCCACCCCCATTTCTGAGGAAGGGTCTCGACCCGAAACGTCAGCTTTCCTGCTTCTCTGATGCTGCTCGGCCTGCTGTGTTCATCCAGCTCTACACCGTGTTATCTCAGATTCTCCAGCATCTGCAGTTCCTACTATCTCTCATTCACTTCATTCAAATTCCTTTGTTATGTTTTGATTTCCATAGGCTGTGAGGTTCGTTTTTTTTAATAACAAACAGACCACAACTGTAGCTGGCAATCACTATATGTAATTAACCAAGAGCCAATAAACGTTTTTTCAAGGATAGTTACTTCCAGTTTACAGCTGCAGAGGTTAATTGCATTCTACAACCATTTCTAATTTCAACATTATGTTTTGTTTGCTTATTAATGAACATTTTAAAATTAGCAAATGATTTAAACAAAATAATATAATCACTGAGGAAATGGTACATATTCCCATTGAGGAGAAATTTCAAGCTAGTATATTTAATATTTAGTGTTACATAGTAAATATATGTTTCTTGGAGATTAAATGGCAGGAATTCAATCAAGCAGTTCAGGTGATGTTGGAAACCATGAAATCAAAACTGCTAACTATGATCAAATTTGAAAAATGCTATTTCACCTTTAGAACCAATCTACCTATCTATCATTTTAAACATAACCTAGTCATTGAAATTCAGGGGTGGTTTATTCACATCTGGATTTACCCGTGTTTGCTCCAATTATTGACTAGCACAGATAAAGTTAACTGGGTACATTTGCAATAAAGGCTAGCAACTTTGAAATGCAATTTAATTGAAAAATAGTTGCCATAAATGTAAGTAACTTTGTTAAAGAAATGTTTAGAAACAAAGTACACAGGATCAGAGAACGTTAGGGGTAAGGGGGAGAATCTGGCAATCATTAAATAATGAACTTTCAATGCATGCTTAGCTTCAGCAAAGATGCTAATTCTGTCTAAGAAAATATTATTACTGTGACAAACATTTGTATTTAGTCTACGAGAGAAGTTGCATTCACATAATATGTTAATTATAAACTAAAGGAATGTTCCAAAGAAGATTACAAAAATTATGTTAACCTTTCCCATGAATTACTAGACATCAGGATGTCAAGTTAAAGGATTTCAGGGCTATTTTGACCAGATCTCCCTTATTATGTGTCTACACCCCTGCCTCATATTGGGTCATTTGCATAATCACCAAATCCTCTGCTCTCTTGCTCAGTAGACACGCTTCATATTTCACCCTGCATAGAACAAACATTTGATTATGAGATCACAATAACTTGAATCCATTCATTACCCAACAGCAACGTGTATATTTTTCAGCAGATTTCACTGAATTGTAGTCTGGAGAAGGCACAATGCCTGGTTACTTACCTTCTAACCCAAAGTATATTGAGACGATAGTAGAATCTAACTGGCTAAAATTAGTGGTTCATTACAGATATTCAATAGAAAGACTGTTTATTATTAAAAAATTTCATTTAAATAACATTCAAACCTCCACAGCTTGTGATGAATTCCAAACTATTAGTCCTCATCCCTGTTCAGCTCTACAGCACAGACGATTATCAACTCCTAACTCATACAAGGAGGTTCGCATTTGAAATAGTAACAGTGCTGGTTGTGAAGAAGTTCCTGATGATTTGTACATCACTACAGATTAAGATGCAAGAGATCATGGGGAAATCACTTTATTTTTGTTATTAGAAGTGTGTTCTGTAATTCAACAATAGCAAGTTACATTTATGTAGCACCTTTGATATATAAAATTATCCCAGCATACTTCACAGAGGGTCAGCCAACAGAAATGGTCATTAAACAAGAATGCCAAAAGTTTGGTCAAAATTGTATGGTTTAACATGAGTCTGAAAAATATAAGGTGGAGAAGAGAAGGCATTTAGGGCAGGAATTGCAGAAGAGATGCTTTAATCACTGAAGGCACAGCAATCAGTGGTGGGCAGAGAGAGAGAAAAATAATGTACAAGAGGTGTAGGTCAAAGCAATAACAAATGTTATAAGGCTGGAGAAGATTAAAAAGTAGAGAGAATTGAGACCATAAAGGGAATTAAATCGAAGGAAGTGAATTATAAATTCAAGCCTCTGAAAATGTAGGTCAATGAGAACATGATGAGGGAGGAGAAATTTGTATAGGATAGCATATGGATAGCAGTGTTTCATATAAACTGAAATTTACAATTCTTGGAAAAGCATTGGAAAAGTCCTGACATTACAAGAAGCTGGACAAGAATTTCAACAGCTGGTTGCTGTGGTGGGGTGTAGGTAATTGATGTTATGAAGATGGAGGTTTGTGGGTTTTGCATCGGAGAGGAATGAAGGCAACTAATGTAAGAGATCTTTAAATGAGAAGCCAGAGAGGTCCAGATGGAATTTTGGAAATTGGTGAAAGGATCCATGGAGCAGTGAGAGGACTCCAGTTCAAAGAAATGGGCGTGAAGGTGAAGGTGAAGGTGAAGGAAGATGAGTTGAATGTCACTATATGTACACATTTCATTGAAGTGAGGGTGTAAAGGGATAAAATTAAAGAGCTGAGCACACATCATTCAGCATCAAAGAGAGGAAGGTCAGACAGTATAATGAATACACAAGAGATAGGTTTAGAAGAAGGGATGAGTCAGAGGGAAGGGGAGGGGGAAAGAACCAAGAGGGGCATCAGTCCTTGTGAGTTTTCGAAGCATTCTTTAACATCTTAAAAGAAGAGGAAAAGTCTCTTGTTAACCCATTTCCAGAAATGCTAAATCCATGATCAAAAGGAAAGACTGGAAACAAAAATAAGTACGACCATTGAACTGGACAACAGAGGAGATGAGTCGTAGTAGAATGGTATGTTTGACAGTGGGAAAGACTGCAAAGGGAATGAAGAATGAAACTGCATGGTCACTGTAACAAATAATGTAATTGTGATTTTCATCCAAGCCATTCAGTTCTGTGGCTGGGTGGAAACTTAATTACATTAATTAGAATAAGCAAAAATTGTAGAAGTATTTTTATTCCTTATTTTGAAAATGGAGCTGAAACCAAAGGAAAAAAATTCAATTTTTAAGTTTGTGGAATTATGATTCATTCTAGTATGCATTTGATATCTAGGATTGCACAGATGTTTCATCAGTTTGCATCATGGAATATGCCATGAACTATTCAATAGTATTTTTGAGGACAGAAACAAGGCTTTGCATATTATTTTTAGCCACTCTTGATCTGGTACAATACATGATCCTCCTATTTTCCTTCTTTTACTTGAGTCATTATTATCAGGAATTTGAGCTATTATTTTGTAGCACATGCAGAAGATTGGTACTGGTCAGTGCTTTTCTCATGGAGATCTTCGAGTGATATTGCTGAATGTCTTCTGTATTAGTCAGTCGTTTGTCTAAATTTCAGGCCAATATACCTGTTCCGATATCCATCTTGCTGTACTAACAGGGAATGACCAAAAGAAAGTTTTCAAGTGCAATTATGAAAAGCGAGCAAACATAGCACAGGCATGTGGAATTGAATGGTTTGAGAAAAGAGCAGTGGTCAAAAGATGTTCCATGTTTAAGCAGAGAGTGCAATTTTTTTCGGATACATGGGAACACCACCATCTGCAAGTTTCCCTCCAAGCCGCTCACCATCCTGAAATGGAAATATAGCACCATTCTTTCATTTTCAAAATCCTTGAATTCCTTCCCTCATGGCATTGTGGAACTATGTACAGCAGTTCAAGAAGGCAGTTCACCACTAATGCTTCTCAAGGGCAACTAGGGACAGGCAATAAATGCTCGTTAAGCCAGTGATGCCCACATCCCATGAGTCTAGGACTCACCTCATAAGGGAATGGCCTTTCCACCGACTTGTCAAAAACACTCAGAGTACAATCTTATGTCTCAGCAATGTGGGCTAAAGTGACATATTTGACAGAATCAGGCAAGAAGTCAGGCAAGGCACATCTCGATGTGGAAATCAATTCACCTTAAGCTTTTCACAAGCTGTGTAGAGATATTCTCACCCATCAGCGGTGAATCACCAATTGATGGCAATTAATGTTTATTAGAGGCCTTGTTAGTGGCCCAACTTGCCTTGTTAACATTCCAGTTATGATCTTAGTAAACTCACCAAGCAAACTAGCCATTAAGAAAATGGAAACTAAAAGTGGTGTTTGGTGAGTTCAGCTCGCTGCTCCATTCAAACAATCTCCACCTTGCCCACTGCTAAACTGCAGCACAGGGCGCAAACAACAAGTACTTTTCCACCAGCACCTGAACTTCAGGGAATCATTGCCACCATCCTGTCATCTCTCCAAGGCATTGTCAGTGCACCATGCAAGGGCAGATTTGTCTAATGGGGCACACGTGCCACCGACAATGTACAGTTGCATCAGATACAGATACCACACAGGTGCAAACACCAGTCCATTGAGTGGATCAGGGTGTCTAACAGCACTGTCCCTTGCTTCCTGTGGGCATTCACCTGATGCCTACCCGCATGCCCGCAACATGCATGACTTGTCTTGCAGTGGCAATTGGTGCAATCGCACAGGTTGCTATGCTGTGCATTAGTCCTCAGCTAAGGACACATATGTCCTTAGGCAGTTGAGTGGTGGGGAATCATTAGATGAAATGAGATTAATGACCACTGTAGACAAAATAGCCAGGTTGAGCTTGTCCTCATATTGAACAACTTCTCCTTTAATTCCTCCAACTCTGTTCAGGTCAAAGTTCTGGTCAAGTCTGTCTCTTTGTGGTGTATGTGGAACATACCTTGTTTCAATCCTGCTCTGCCCCCACCCACAACACTTTCTCCGGTACATCAACAATATCATTAGAGCTACTTACATTTCTCATCCAGAAATGGAAAAGGTAATCAATTTTGTTTCCAATTTCCACCCTGTCCTTATAATCACCTGGACCATCTCCAACTCCTCCCTTCTCTTCCTCGGCATCTCTGTTTCCAATTCTGCAGATAGGCTGGCCACCAATATGCAAAACAAGCCTACAGATTCCCACAGTATACCCTCACACCCTGCTTCCTGTAAAGACTATCCTATTCTCCCATTTCCTCCTACTCTGTCGTATCTCTTCCAAAGATGCCAGCTCCTTCAAAGGGGAGCTTTCCTAAAACTTGAGACACAGTATTCAAGATGTGGTCTCACCAATCCCCACTATAATTGAAGCATAACGTCCTTACCTTTTATGTACAATTCATCTCATAATAAAGGATAATATCTCATTAGCATTACTGATTATCTCCATACTAACCTTTTTTGACTCATTCATAAGAACAACTTAATCCCTCTGTATCTTGGAATTCTGCAGTCAAACCCCACCCCCCCCCCGCCCCCGCCGCCTTTTAAAGAATACTTTTTTTTTTCTTATTCTTCCAGCCAAAGTGAAAACTTCACAATTTCCCATCATGCTCCTTCTGTCAGATTTTTACCTACTCATTCAACATATCTATATTCACCTGCAACTTCCTTATATCTTCTCCACTGTATACTTTGAGCTGTCTTTGTGTTATTGCAAAGTTAGCTGCCATGCCTTCACTCTAAATCATTGATGTATATTGCAAAATATTGAAGGTCTAGCATAGACACCTGCAAAACTCCACTTATCACATCCTGCCAATCAGATGAAGATCCGTTTACACACATTCTGTTTTCTGCCAGCCAGCCAATCTTCTGTCTGATCTAAAACGTTATTCCCTACACTATAAGCTTTAATTTTCCACAGTAACCCTTGATGCAGCACCTTGTCAAATTGCTTCTTAAAATCCAGGTATAGTAATATCTATAGGCTCCCCATTATCTACAGAGCATGTTACACATTGAAAGTACTCCAACAAATTGGTTAAACATGATTTTCTTTTTACAAAACCAAGCTAACTCTACACAATTACACTGATTTTTTCAAAGTATGCAGCAATAATCTCATTAGTGATCAATTCTAACATGTTCCCTTCGACAGACATCTAGTAAATTGATCTATAGTTTCCTGTTTTGTGCCTCATTCCCCAGGGGTCAATATGCTACTTTCCAGTCAGATAAAACTTTTCCTATATTTAAGGAATTTATGAAAATTAATGGCAATGCATCTACTACATTTTCTGAAGAAGGGTCTAGGCCTGAAACGTCAGCTTTCCTGCTCCTCGGATGCTGCTTGGCCTGCTGTGTTCATCCAGCTCTAACCTTGTTATCTCTATTATATCATTAGTGACCTTTTTTCAGATCCTAGGATGAGTTCTATCTAGACCCAGAAACTTGTCGGCCCACAGCTCCATTAATTTGCCTTACATCACTTCCCTTGTGATTTAAATTTCACTCAGTTGCTCTTTCCCTTCCACCTCCTGATTTATAACTATTACTAGAATCTTTTCTGTATCATCGATATATTGATCACATAATCAAAGTATCTGTTCACTTCATCCTTCATTTCCTTAGTATCTACAATGAACTTCCCATTCTTATACCTGAGAGGACCAACACTCACTTTACATACTCTTCTCATTTTGTGATACTGTAGAAACCTGCTATCACTTTTACATTCCTAGATAGCTTCCTCTCATTCTTTAAATTCTTCCTCCTGATTAACCTTTTAGTCATTCACCGCTGTTCTTTATATTCTGACCGATTATCTGATGTGTCACTTAACTTTGCTGACTTATACGTTCTTTCCTTAAGTTTGATGATTTCCCTAACTCCTTTACTTAACCATGGATACTGGGTACTCTCTATAGAATGTTTCTTTATAGTAGGAATCTATTTATTCTGAATATTCTGAAATTTCTAAAGACACATCAGCCAAAACACCTATATTGATCTATCCCCTCACCTTGTATGCCAGTTCACTTCAACCAGCTCAGCTTCTCTGCTCACATGGTTGTCTTTATTTAGGTTTAAATACTAATTCCAGAAATTATCCTCTCCTTTTGAAATTTATTGTAAAGTTCAATTGGATTATAATCACTGCTATCTTTAATCTGAGGTTAGTAATTAATCCTATCACAATACACAGTAGCAAGTCCACTATACCTGGTCAGTTCTCAAATGTACTGCTCAAAGAAACTATCTCCAAAATTTTCTATGAACTTTTCTTCCAGGCTGCTACTGCCAATCTAATTTCTCCAGCCTATATCTACAATTAAGTGCTTCATGATTATTGCCATCTATTTATCACAACCATCCAAGATTTCTTCATTTATTCTTTGTTGCACACTTTGGTTACTGTTAGTGGGCCTGTAGACCTAAATTATAACAAACAAGGTAGGAGCTGGAAACATGAAACAAAAACAGAAATTGCTGGAGAACTGTTCTGAAAAAGGGTCACTGGATTTGTATAGTGAGCTTCTGCTTTTCCATGACATCTTTGAGAGGACTGGGTGCTGTGATGGGACCAAACCAGGCCTCTTTGAAGTTCCTTACAGTGGGTGTCCAGCTAGCCTTTAAATATGGCACCAGCAACATCCATCCCAGTTGGCTCTGCTAGGGGTGAGAGCTTCACCCACATGATTCGCTGACTCATTCGTGTGAATATTTACCTTGCATAAATAAAGAGGCATAAAGCAGGTAATAATGTAAGAAAACTCATCCCAGGTCATGACAGAAATAACAACTTTTTACACATCAGTGCCCTACTTTACCTCCAAAATGGAAAAGCCTGGCAAAAGTAAATACGTCAGAGAGTTAGACAATTAACCTCAGAGCGATAGTATAGTTCACAGAATCACAGAATTGTTGTAGCATAGATGGAAGCTATTTGGCCTATCATGCCTGCACAAGTTCCCCAAATGAACATTTCACTTGGTGCCATTCTCCTGTCTACTCCCCATAATTCAGAACATTGTTCCATTGCAAATAACCATCTGCTTCCCTCTTGAACAAATCAATTGAACTAGCCTGTACTGGTCTCTCAGGCAATGCATTCCAAACCCTACTCATTTGCTGTATGACAAGTTTTGCCTCATACCTACTCTTTTATTAATTACTCTCCATCTGTTCCCTCTTTCTCAATCATTTCATGAGAGTGATGATCCTTCTCTCTTTTCTCCGTATTTACCTTGCTCAAATTGGTCATGATTTTGAACACTTTAATCAGAACTCATCTTGTCCTTTTCTTCTGAACAGACCCAACTTCTCCAATCTGCATTCATGAAATTCCTTATCCCTGGAATCATTCTTGTGAGCCCTCATCTGCAGTCTCTCTTGATGCTTTTGCATCCTTCCTAAAGTGCTGTGCCCAGATCTGAACACAATACTCCAGCTGTTATACAAGTTATACTCTCATACAAGTTTAACATAACCTCCGTGTTACTTCTTCAAACAAAACTCCAGTTAGCTAGTTAAACATGATTTTCCCTTAAGAAATTCATGCTCACCTTCTTCAATGAACCCACATTTATCCATGTGATTGTTAATTTTGTCCAGGAATATTGTTTCTGGAAATTTCCCAATTACTGGAGTTAAACTATTTGTTGTTGCTTAGCTTGTTCTTGCATGTGTTTTCAAACATGTGTTCAATGTTTTAGTCGCCTGACATCATCCCCGAGTCAAAAGAAGACTGAAAAAATTATTTCCGGGGCCTTTGCAATACTTGTTCTCTCTCACCCTTTGTCCTTGGATGCATCTCATCTAATTCCAGCATCTTGTCAATTAAGTACAAGCAGCCTATTCAATACCACCTTATGAAATTAAAATCCTTCAAGTGACTGATTTTCCTTTTCTTTCACCATGACGTGTGCAATCTTCTTATTTGCAAATACAGATGCAAAGAATTCATTGAATATCTCAGCCATCTCTCTGCTTCCATGTTTTGGTCCAACGTTGGCCCCACAGCTTCTTCTACTACCCTCTTTATGTTAGCTGCCAATCTCAACTCATACTCCATCTTTGCTTTTCTTATTTACTTTCACCATCCCGCTGAACCTTATATATTCAACCTAGCTCTTGATTGTATTTTCTACCTGAAATCTGTCGTAAGCATACTTCATCACAATTTCTACCTCTTTTGTCACCCGAAGAGCTCAGTATTTGATTTTTTAACCCTGTTTCCCTATTATTTCCTTTTAAGGGAGTATAGGTTGACTGTTCCTGAAACATCATCATTTTGAATGTAGCCATTGTTCAAATATATGGAACTGCTTATATTCATTTTAAGCTGGAATACAATGAGGTATATTCAGTCAGTTTCTTTAATAATATTGTTCTTCTTTATTGTTAATTTTATAGAGTATTTCAGTTATTTGATCATGGATATATTGCACTTAAAAAGTGATACAAAATCTCTTACATTTGTAATCATTTCTATTCATTTAATGCAGGCTTTCTCTGTATTTGGTAACATTTAAAAAAATAATAATGTTAGAGAAAATTTTGAAACTAACATTCAGCAATTCTGAAACAAAAACAGAAATTGATAGAAAAACTCAGCAGGCCTGGCAGTATCAGTAAAAAGAAAGCAGAGTTAACATTTTGGTCCAGTGACATTTCTTCAGATGTGTAGAAGGTTCGGAAGAAGGATCACTAGAGCCAAATCATTAATTCTGCTTTCTTTTCACGGATACTACTAGCCCTGCTGAGTTTTGCCGGCAATTTCTGTTTTTGTTTCTGATTTCCAGTATCTGCAGTTCTTTCAGTTTTTGTTCAGCAATTCTAAAATTTAACATACATTACAGAATTAGCCTGAGGGTCATCATGCCTCAGGGGAGGGGTGTAGTTGAGAAGGTAGGATCTTCACGATAACCTCAATTAGCATGGGAATTTAACCCATGCTGTTGTCATCACAAACTAGCCATCCAGCCAACTGAGCTAAGCAACCAACAGAACCCTATTTGAATATTTCCTTTCTTTTGTGGCATCAAATATTCTTAATTCTTCAGATTAAGAAAGAAAATATTCAGCCTAGATGCAAGGAAAAAGGAGAAAGGCGCTTTATCAATAAGCAGGGTTCCCTGCACCCAAAAAAAACTGCCACAAATACATGTTATTAAAACCCTACCCACAATATGATTTCAAACATTTTTGTAAAAAATAGGCTTGACATTCAAAATCTGCTTTCTTTTGACTCCTAAATTTTAACACAGAAAATCAGGAGTGGCCAGCAATCCTGCCAAAACTAACATAATGCCTCCACTTCAGCACAATGTCATCTACTGCTTGTAGCATATTTGGCAAATATGGTAGAAAAATGTCAGCATTTCTGTTCAAGTTATTCTAAATATCTTGGCAAAAACCTGAATTAAACCATAATACATGTAAACTGAAGGAAACCCCTTAAAAATAGCACAAAAACCATTCATTCATTCACAATTATTAAAGATTTGCATGTAAGTTAGCAGTATTCCTCTGTAGTAATGTTGTAGCGACCCTAATTTTTTTATTAAATCTATTCTTACTCAAGTGGCTTGAAAGCAAATGTATCTCATGTAAACTTACAGTTAAATTTTACAAACAGAATTTTAACAGCTTTCAAGGTCTGCTAACCAAAGACAGTCACAAAGGAGGAAGATCAACAGAGATATTCAGTTCAAATGACGGCTGAGAACTTCACGACTAATGACTGAGGAATGATGGTAGCGGTCCCGGGATGCAAAGTCAGCATTCTCTTCGGTTAATTGAGTTGTTGCCAAGCCGACTGTCATAAATGAGGGCGTCACTATAATCTGTTTCTCATGCGATGTTCCTTTCCTGAAATTAAGAAATAAGTTGCGATCAATACTTGATTACAAATGCAAATACAGTGTTTCGAAATCTGATTGAACTGATTTATATTGAGGGTCAGGGTCAGCAATCTGGCCTGGAGTCACAAACAAAAAAAAAAGCAAAGGAATGGTCAAACAGGCAAAGTTCTCAATTGTAATCTGCAGTTTAGAACATCCAAAAGAGGGAGGGAAAAAGTTATGGCACAAGTTGCACAGAAGATGCTTCCTGAGCCTGTTAGCAGCCATTTTAAAATGGTATTGGCTGAGGCTTGGAAAGAAGTTATCCTTTTCCTTAGTTGGTGTTTCAAAGTTCATAGGGACCAAAATTAAGGAAATGGAAACAATGAACAAGAAAGACATTTTAATTGTTTGTTTAAAATGGCAACGCACATTTAGCAAAATGAATACCATTATTAAAAAGGGTTAAGTGCCTTTACCGATCAAAATATCTATATGGATAACCTTTCAGACATCTGATACCAAGTGATTTGTTTATGCTTATGTAGGCCCACTTTAACTTGCATGTCTGACAGTCAAAGAGCAATTAATTTTCAAAAAGCCTTCATCATGTAATGGAGGAAAAATGGCTTAAGTAGGATTTCACTGTTTTGTCTGTTTTTCTTTCTTTAAACCAGAACATACAGTTTTATGAAACAGAAATAAAAGGCACTGATTACCAAAGGAGTTAAATTTCATTTAAGTAAAGGGTATTCTAGAAGTTTTGCAGAGATTGAATTCAACAACTCTCCCTATTTCCAGTTTCAGCCCTAACAAGGTTTAAATGCTAGAATACACAGCACAGTGCAAGAAGTAGATTTAGTTACGTGGCAGCAACAAAATCTAAAGTGAGTGTACATTGGCATGAATTTTATCTGACATTACTGTGAAGGGGTAACCTGGATTTTGACAGAAGTTGGCACTAAAATATGAGATTTGACTGGCTGACAGATTCTTGGTTAGGAAATACATACATGGTTTAATAACATGCTTACAAGCACAGATGTTGACCCTAGAATCTGGATACATGTGTGCCTGCATGTGGAGTCTGATTGGGAAAATTGCTCGGGACCCAAGGACTTGACAGCACTGAGACACGGAGTTTAAATGTTATTGGGAAGGAGTTTTCCAGAAGAATGGTCCTAAAATGGTCTTGGTTTGACTTAACCCATTGTCTCCAGCACACTTTTACCCATCAGTAACCATTTTTGTGTCCCCACTGCTCTTATCATTGTTGTAGTTCTGGTTTCTTCCTTAAACAATTAAAAGATGAAATTTCTGTTCCTGTCTTCCAAGTGTGCACAAGAACAGACATTGGAAAATTTGCACTTTCCACGTTATTTTATATTTATTCAAAGGAATAGGCATACCTTTTGAACACTTGTACATCTATCATACAGATTTTCCACCATAATTGTCTACATTGTAGTTTGCAATGTTAAGTACGGACATAAAAAGTGCAACATGTAAGTAAGGACAAGGAACTGAGATCCATATTTAAGACCTTTATTACAGGTTGATATTCTAGCAAATACCAGTAGCAGCCAACTGAAAATAAAATTATCAGCTTGTATCAGGACTACATACTCGCGGATGGTATAATTTTATTTTACACTTTAAGCTTCAGCACGTTTAATTAATTTGTTTGTAAATTGTGGCCGCTATCAAATATCTGACATCAGTTATTTATGAGTGTGGAAGTATTTCCACTGTGAAGAGAAATGGGAAAACACTCAATATGTCTGATATTCAAAAAAATGTGAATTATCTGTTGAATCAATCTTGGAATAAAATCACAGTGTGTTTGAATTCAATTAAGCAACACAGTGATCTGTCAAAAGGACTCAGCCAGAAAATAAATGTGCCATGACAGCATTCTGTAGGGGAAACTCTGCAGTGGAAAATCCTACAGAAACTCTTCACATTGAATCCTAATTCCTATCATTTCAGCCGGTATTTTACTGAAGCTATGGTATAATTTATTTTCTCATCTGACATCTCTACTGTACTATCTGGCATTTGGAAGAAGCCGAATAAGAAGTCATAGGATGGCAAAGTAATTAATTGGCATTGTGAAAATGCTCAGGAATGTATAATTGTTGTACCATTTGAAGACAATGATGTGACACACAGTTGTTCACATGCACGTCTCTTTGAGTCTACACATCAGCTTCAAATTTAGCCATAAAATTTGCTGCAGGATTTTGAGTGTAATGTAAGTTGCAATGGAGGCAAGTTAGCTCAGCTGGCTAGATGGCTGGCATGTGGTCAAAATAAGGTCTACTGTGCAAGTTCAGTTCTCATTCCATACACAATAGACTAAGGACCTGCCTTTGAAAGTGAAATGCAAATCACCACTGACAAAAACTGCCAAGGAAACAGCTCACGTGAAACATCAATGGACAATGAGCCAAAGAACTGCTTCCTGTAGAACACATATGAAGTAATGAGTAAATAATTTTCAGCAAAATTAGAGTCAGACTCCGAACTGTTGTTTTTTCATATTTCTGCAATGTTATGATTATGAAACTCTTACAAACCTCCTTGACTCACTATAGACTGTCTGAATCCAATGTAAAAAGTTGAAGTTATTCGCTAGGCCTGTGGAGAAAATATTCAAAATTACAATTGCAGAAGAGAAATAGATTCAAGAAAAAACTAAAAGCTCAAAGTTGAGAATACTCTCAGCAGTAATAAGAAGCAAAATGATAACAAATGTGACTCAGTTGAAAATTGACTGTCAATTCTGCTGCACTTATTTCTGGGTTGTTTGCGTTCCCTGCTTTTCCAAATACCAACTTTCCCAATCCATCTGCACTCCAAAATCTAGCCCAAGGTGTATAGAATAACAACTGCAGAGTGTTAAAATATCACAAAACATATTCTGAGTGCAAAACAAATCTGAAGAACTCAAGTCTTATCTATACCAAAGGTTGTGTTACATCCTTCAAATGTGATATATAAATCAATACGAAATGTGCACTGTCGATTTTGCAAGTATCTTCAACTGATGGCGAAGGTGGATCTCACAGAATTGTAAAACAACACAAAACTGGATTTCATAAAATTTATCAACACTGAACTCAAACACATTACTGTAATTTAAAAATGACTTCAGGAGTATGGGGGAAATGGAAGGTCATAAAATGAGCTGCGTAATTTTTCATGAACTTAACCCATTATTAGAATGCCTCAGTGTTGTTAACAATCTATTTTCTTAAAAGACGACAAAAGATCATCTTCAGAAATAATTTCATGTCTTACAATTTATTCTGAATCCATACTAGAATTTTCTTTCCCTGGCAAGGAGATCCACCCATGCAGCGGATCATGCAGAAAATCATGCAAGTTGAATAAAGATGTAAGAATGTGCAGTTAATATGGGGTTTGTTTATTGCAATCACCATTTAATGGGAGGCAAAAGGTTTCTTTAACATTTTCCTTTAGTAATTAGAAGCACCAAAATTAAATGCAGTATTTGCCAATTGCTTCCACTTGCTTATTTGGTAATTGCTTACAATCAAGCATAGTTTTGATTAAATGTAATTTACAACAGCTTCAGGGTTCTAAAGATTTATTTTGATAATTACATGGAAGTTTACGGACTCACTTTTGTTCATCATGCATGATCAAGGTGACAACTGCTCCGTACAAGTCCCTAGTTGCGAGATTGGCTAATATTAGTTGAGAGCATTGCACTGTTGCAGCTCTCCAGTGCTCAGCTCTGGCAATGACTTGGCATTTCATCAAAGTTTCATTTCACAATTGATATTGTCACTCATGCCTGTTGTTACTTCTGGCTTCAGTAGTTTTGTTTTGGGTACGGAGTGACATTTGTCTGTCTTGGACTACTTTCCATGTGTTCAGAAGGTACATTTCTTGATTCAAGGAGTGCTTTGCACACATCCATGATGGATTTTCTTATTCCTTTACAGTCCTTTTGACAATTTTCAATGCCACTTCAGCTTTTCCATTTAACTTGGGATAATGTAGAGATGTTGCATGGTGTTGAATACTACATGAAGTAGCTGAATTCTTCACCCATGAATTGAAGGCATTGTTACTCATCACAAAATCAGGAATACACAACAACTGTAGTATTCTTTCAAGCATATTACAATCTGACTGGTAGTCATTGATGTCAACTGGTCTAACTCCCTGTAATCAGAAAAGTATTTCAACGGTGACAAGGTAATTCATTCCTGTGAGAGTAAAGCCACCTATTCCAAGCTTCATCTGTGATCTGGCTATATCTCAGGTGTCACAGGCAGCTGTTTAACCTGGTATTTGATTCAAGTACTGCACCAGCTCAGGTGGTCCTTAATCTCAGTGCTCATATTTGGCCCATTGGGCATTTCTGTCTTTGTCAGATTAGACTCAAATTCATGATGACTTGCAAGGATGCAATTCAGCATTTTTTTTCTCATCTCCTTAGGGATAACAACTTTATTTCCTTTGTGCAAGATGTCGTCTTGGGTTATAAATTCTTCTGTGAAAATGACCAACAACCAATACGCGCTCATAGCAACCATTGTATCACTGTTGCTTTCATGCCATCCCTCCATCTCTATTTCCCATAGTATTTGCAGAGTTGCATCTAGTGGTATAGTGTTCTTGATTTGAGCAAGACGCTGGTATTTCGGATCCAATGTCTCTGTGAGGTTATTGGCTCCAGAGTATGTCAAGTTATTGCTGGAAGATCTCACACATTGTCTTTGTATCCTCAACTGTTGATACTACGTTGGCAATGTAGATCTGTTTCCCTTGATTGTGTGTCTTGTCCGGGTTACATCTTTGCAAATGATGTAACATCTTTTGCAGACTTTGGAACAGAAAGAAGCAGATTGAGGAAGATGTTTTGAAGTATTTGTGGTTGGGCTCCACTATCACTTTGTCTTACCCATTTAGGCATTAAAGTGCTTAAAAGCAAAAATAATAGCCAGGCACACTTTCAATGTAGTGCGTTCAGTTTGCATTAACTTCTTGGATGCAAATGCAACCAGTTGACCTTGCTGCGTAAAGGTTGCTTTAAGTCATGTCACACTGGTATCACATTGGAAGGTGACTTCATCATCGACATTATAGGATTCAGCATTGGTATCATCATAATTATTGTCTGATTGCAACGAATGTTGTTTCTTGTTCTGTGGCCTTAGCAATGAACATGCAATTAGCTTCACTCCCTGATGGCAGATTAGGCAAGAACTTTCTTTAAAAAAATCCAACAAATTGTTGCTTTCATGTCTGATGAATGCTTCATCTCTGCGGCTGCTTGAATTTTGTCAGAATCTGGGAGATATCCTTTTGCTGTCAGTACATAACCCATATCCTTAACTTCAGGCACTTTCAATTACCTTTATCCTCTTCAGTTTCATGTTCAACTGCGAACTTCTCTCTCTGTCTCCCTCTCTCTCTCTGTCTCTTTCACACTGAATAATCACACCAAGATTCTGATCATACTACGTGATGACTTCTTCCATTCCCTTTGTGAGATGACCTCCGCAGTATTTGTCCATTTGCCTTGACTTTCTGCAAATATCTTTTCTTTATTCCAATCAGTTGTTTTCATTTAGCCCAGAATGTGGCTCACCAAATGCAAAGTCTCATCTGTTCTGCTCTACTGTACCTCATGATTGGCAACCTTAGAGTTTCTGCACGTGTTGAAAGGTTTTTGAAAGCGAGTTCTTCATCTCTCAGCAGACATATTTCTACAGCTGGATCTCTTGCATCTCAAATAATCTAATCCCTGATCAGTCCATCCTTGGGTGGCTCAGGAAATTTGGCATGTCCATAAGGACCCTCACTAATGCCTACAGATGCATCATTGAAAGCATACTGTCCGAGTGCACAACAGCCAGGTATGGCAACTGCTCTATCCAGGACCGTAAGAAACTACAGAAGGTGCGATGCACAGCTCACACCATCACAGAAGCTAACCATCCATCTATGGACTCCATGTACACGGCTCGCTACCGCAAAAAGGCTGCCAACCTCATCAAAGACTCACCTCATCACAGTAATGATCGCCTACAACCTCTTCCATCAGGCAGAAGATACAGAAGCATGAACACATGCATGAGCAGATTCAGGAACAGCTTCTTCCTGGCCATTATCAGACTGATGAATGGACTCTGTAGCTTCAAATAATGCTGATCTTGCTCACATTGATCTCGTCTAGCGCACCCCCTTTGCAATGGCCTCTGCCTTAAGTCTTTTTGATCTGTACATCCTTGCTTACCACTCATAAACCATGCTTTTCACTGTACTTTGGTACATGTGACAATAAATCAATCATCTTTCAGGTGTTCAAACTCACATGATTCCACTAGATGTTTCAGTGTAATCATGTACAGATCAACAATCTCCCTCTCCTCTTGATGTTGAAAAAAACCTGTTCAGAAGTAACATCAAAATGAGTCTTCAAAGCCTGCAAAACCTCTCCTGTCTGGCTTTTCTGTTCCACCATGAGATCTGAGTAGCACTAGTGCTTCTAACACAGTTTCCCCAGCACTTATAGCAGGAATGCAATTTTTATATGCTGATGCTTTTTTTTAAAATTAACTTTGCTAATATTCCATAGTTTTAACACAGTGTATGGGGGCAAAAATCCAATTCTATCTTGTAGACCTCCCTGACTCTACGTGGGACTAATTTAATTGTGAAAAATGGTGGCATGGATAATATGGGCCGAAGAGCCTCTTTCCATGCTGTAGACCTCCAAGATTCCATCATTTGTATAGCTTTTCATTCCTGCAACAGGAGATGGAAAATGCACCAATCTTTATGATTCATGCTGCAGAATGTATTTTTTACTTGTTTTCGTAACTTCTTTTCCAGCTCTGAAAATCTATACATTTCCAGTTGGCTATTCCATGCTGTGTTTTGTAAAGTAGCTAGTTGTTTTACAACTCTGAAAATTCACATAGTTTCAACTGCACCTCTCTAACATCATGTTTCAAATGATGTGTGTTTAATGGCTCCCGTGACCCATTCACAAAGACATTGTGCAGAGTGCACAACAATCCAGCTAAAATGCAGTAAGGACACACATGCATTTCTTTAAACAGGTGGTGCCAACTGATGCAGAATTGTCACAAATGATATAAGTTATTGTAGGGCTATCTGAAGGCCATGCATACAGATGTTCATAACAGTGCCTGAAAGAGCGGATTTGCAATACTTACACCACTTTAAATTTGAACAACAATGGCTAAAATTGAATATCACATGGTTGCAAGTTATTGAACTAAAGCAGAATACCGAGAAATGCAACTTTATGCAGCTAAAACACAATCTAATACAACAAATTACAACAGACCTGCTAAGTAAGCCTCACTGGCTACAACTCCATTCTGATGAATGACTCTACTGCTGTGATCAGAGCCTTGTTGCAACATATAAAGTTTAGCATGGGACCATACATTTTCTTTACTATATAAAATACACGCATATTGTCTAATAAAGCAACCTTCTTAGAATAGTCCATATGAACTCCTTGTCACACATCCAAAATTAACATTGTTTCACTCTCCAGAGTTTCTGACATCTGAGTATTCCAGCACTTTCTTTCAAATATTCACGATGTGCAGTATTTTGCTTCTCTTTTCGTGTAATTGGATGTGGAAAATACAGGATGAGTAAGCTAATGTCTGATTGTATAATCTTCATCCGAAAATGGAAAAGCCTCCTTTGCACTATGGGGGCTCTCAAATAAAACAAAATAACTTCAGTGTTATGAAAAATCTGCTTGACTCAACACTTTCAGACATTAGTTGGTACTGGGCCAGAGAGACAGAAGGTGCAGCATGTGATTAGTCATGCAATTCAGATTTTATTGCATTTTAAAAAGCATTTGAAGGGTCTACACTTTAATGTAATTATTTCATGGAACAAGGTGAACTGGAATTTTCACAATAAAGTAACTGTTACAGCCAACAGGTTGATTGTTTTAACAGTAATTACACATTTGTGGCAAATTTTAATCCTTTATTCTGTACAAGTTAAACCAGTTTTTGTGATAGAAACAATGACAATTGTTCTTTATTCTTGGAAGCAGAGTTTGATGAAACAATATCTTTCTTACTACATTCTACAAGACAAATGAACCTTTATTGGAAGTCATGTTGAATTGATTTGGGAAAAAAACAAAAGGGATGAAATAAAAAAGGTGATAAAAAATTAGTCATTGAACGATTTTATGTTAAATGTATTAACTTAGCACTATAAATTTTATAACACCAGCCACACAGAAAGACACTTGAGATTTTGAGATCCCATTGAGAAACATTGTATGCCAAAGAATGCGTATTAAAATTTAAGTCTGCAATTGATTTTCTTAGTATTGAAATTAGAACATTCCTGAATTTCTCATATGTGTTCCCGACAGGTGAAGCTCTCCACCAAGAATGTCAAGTTAGAAAATGACTCCAAGTATACTGAGATAACAAGGTGTAGAGCTGGATGAACACAGCAGGTCAAGCAGCATCATAGGAGCAGGAAAGTTTCGGGCTATGATGCTGCTTGGCCTGCTGTGCTCATCCAGCTCTACACCTTGTTATCTCAGATTCTGCAGCATCTTCAGTTCCTACTATCTCCAAGTATATTGATATGTGCAAGACTATCTTCTTCACTATTTCTGATCATGTAGTGTTTAATTCATGGTACATTTCTAGTTATGTAAAAGATCCAATTACACTCAGAATAATATCTAACATTCATTTTAACTGGGGTTGGTCTTTGAAATTCTTTTCCCCAGAGAGCACTGGAGGTCATTGAATGTATTTAAGGCTTAGTTAGATAAATTTTTGACCTATAAACGAGTCAATGGTTATTGGGGACCATGCAGAGGTAAGGCCCAAACCAAACCAGTCTTGATCTTATTGAATGCTGGAGTTGACCCAAGGTTGAATGGGGTGCTCAAGTTCACATATCCATGGGAAACATAAAATTGCAAGCGATTATTAAATCTATAACATAATATAATGTATACAATGTTTTAAATATACTCACCAGGAGGAAGTCCTGGACTCATTTGTCCAATATAAATGTAGATGAAAAATGCCACAGCAATGTTAATTAAAGCATAAATCCAGTGAATCACAAACATGATTACAACTGACACTATTGCCTATGAAAACAATAACAATATTAAATCAATTAATAAAATGCAATGTCTTAACTTGACTTTGTTCAATTCTTTACTCAAAGAGCAATCCTGGCACACAATGCCACAGAAATATTTCCAAAAGCATCATTAACATTTATGTGGACATTCGATGGGTGTCTTATCAGTCAGCTAGACAGCTGATGAAAGACAACTGGTGAGTACCTACCAAATCAACCAGGCAATTAAAAAGGCTTTCATTTAGAACCAAGCCCCCAGGAATGCAAATCTAAATCAGAGGCTGGAGCTTGGAGGCAGCTATGGCTACTGAAAGAACAGAATCCCTAATCGCAGAATCGCAAAGGACCTCAAACAAAGGTAAACAATTAGTTGAAGGAGGCCAATTCTTGGGTTATAGGATGCAGGGAGGGAGCCCAGCAATGTCCCTGCTCTGTGCCCGATTCCTCAAACAGGCACTGAGTGCCTTTGACAAGGAATCATCTCTCGCCAAAGTGACAAGCTGCCTGCAGAAAGGCAGCTATTGGTAACATGAAATAGATATATGCTCACTTGCAGCTGGGTTGATTTTTTTTAAAATATGCTTTCCATATCCGACATGGTTTCACCTTACAAAGAATCTCTTTTGCAAACTGTTCAGAGATGTTATTACATGGCTCTAAAGCAGGGAGGGACTTGACCCAAGGTCTCCTGTGTTAGGGGTAGGGACATGATCACTGCTCCACAACAGCCCTTTGCAATTGGGCTGATTACAATGGAATGTTAAGTGGTCCTTACCTGATAATTTAAAGGCCTCATTTGGAGGCGTGACAGGAAGATGACAGTGGATCTTCCTGCCCAGGACTGAATACTGGTGGAGCTGAAGAGGTGGTGGGTTTCGGTCCACCCAACATATTTACGAGCCCTTCCAAATCTACCTCCTCTGGGAGAACAGGATTCTCCAGAGGCAGGTCAGGTGGTCAGGCTTGCTGGGCATGTCACAGTGTGGGGGGTGGGGCAATGTTGTCAGAATTTGCCCTTCTATGAGCTTCAGGTCCCCAGTCAAGAAGGCAGCCCTCCATCGTCTCACTGTGAGCCTGCAGGGACCACATCAGCTTAGAATCATAGAATCCCTACAGCGTGGAAGCAGGCCATTCAGCCCATCGGGTCCACACTGACCCACCAAAAAGCATCCCACCCAGACCCACTCCCCTGACCCTATCCCTCTAACCTTGCATTTCCCATGGCTAACCCACCTAACCTGCACATCCTGGACACTATGGGCAATTTAGGATGGCCACTCCACCAAACCTGCATATCTTTGGACTGTGGGAGGAAGCTTACGCAGACATGGGAAGAATGTGCAAACTTCACACAGACAGTCGCCCGAGGGTGGAATCGAACCCGGGTCCATGGCACTGTCAGGCAGCAGTGTTAACTACTGAGCCACCGTGCCACCCTGGCTTTTACTGGGTGGCCTGAATATACGGTGTACGTGCTTCCCCGCACAGAGAAAGAGGTCTATTAATCTTCTACTGAAGAATTTCATTTAGCATTAGGTCTTTGCTTTTTCCTTTCCCTAGCCCTCCCTTGACTGAGTGGAATCAGGATGATAACAGGTTCACCGCTTCCTACCTTCCCTCTCAAATATCAGAGTAGGTAAATCCTACACTTCACAACCCATACCCCATGGTTACCCTTAGGTGTCCAAAGAAATGTGACTTGAGAATCAGTATGATCAGAGACTTATGGCAGAAATTTGCAATTCTGAATACATCAAGGGACAGCCAATGACAGGTTACCCTTTCTCCTCCGGACCTCGTCTACTAGGAGATCGCGAGTGGCAACCCAAGAGCCTATCTCACCACTCTTTTTGTCCCTCAGTCATCTGAAATATACCGCTGTACATTACCCAGCCAACTCCATATCTTTGGTGGAAATGGGTGAGTGGAGCCATCCTATACTGCTCCATGAAAATTGCATCTAATTAACACTTGAATGTTAAACCTGCAGGTTGCTCACTTACTTTCTGTGGGCAAATTAAAATGATAGCAATCAGCAATTAATTTTTGAACTTCCTGAGTGCTAAAACCAATCTTCCAAACAGTTGTGTCTTATTAACGCAGCTTAAACCAGTGCTTGAAATCACTCAGTTAGCAACTTCTTTTACTATTTCACTAAAACTCCCCCCCTAAGTTTACACATGACATTGGCTCATCCCTATCTAGAGTACAGTGTGCAGTTCTGGAAGGATATATTGGCACTAGATAATTTGCAGCATTTATTAATTGAAATCCTCCATTAAAATAAGTTTATCCACTGGAGATGAAAATTCATCAGCAGTAGAGGTTCTATAATTTTCCACACAAGATAAATATCCCCATGTTTAATCTAACAAAGGCACTTTCATTGTGCATTTCTAATCAGAGTGATAAAACAGCATCTTTACCAACCTAACAATGTATTTTTGTTCATTCTGATAGACACCTTTATAAACTGTAGGAACAAATTACTTCAGTACAAATTCCAGCATCTGCAAACAACAAATGCTGGAGATAACAGCAGGTCAGACAGCATCCATAGAGACAGAACAAGCTAAAGTTTCGAGTCTAGCTGATTCTTCATCAGAGTTGAATACAAGTGTGGAGGGGGCTGCATTTATGTTATAGTTTGGGGTGTTTTGGGGGTAGTGGGGTATAGAGTACTGGTGAAGAAAAGATGTTGATAGTTCAGATTAAGTGAGAATGACAGAATAGTGGTGTACGTAACTGCCAGACTTGAAAGAAGACACTCCCAGTAGGGTGGAACAGGGGACAGATGACATGGTGACAGAGAATGTAACAAATAAAGCTGAAAGAAAGGGAAGAAATGGGAGTTGGTTCAGAATTTGGAGGTGTTGAACTCAATATTAAGTCTAGAAGGCTGTAAGGTGCCTAGTCTGAACATGAGATGTCGTTCCTCTAGTTCGTGCTGTGATTCACTAGAGCACTGAAGCATGCTGAGGACAGATAAATGGATATGCGAGCAAGACACTGTGTTAAAATAACCAGCTATGGGAAGGTCAGGGTCATGCTTTCACACAGACCAGAAGTGTTCTGTAAAACAGTCACCCAGTCTGCATTTGCTTTCTCTAATGTAGAGTATAATCTGTAAACGATTAGTAATTACTGCAAAATTCTAAGTCATTTTTACATGTTGAGTCAGCCCAATGCAAGGCTATTAAAAGATAGTTAATATCTTTGCAGATAATAAACATAGGACATTTCAAGCCAATGTGGACTGTATTCAAATTGACATCCTAAAGGTGCTAGCTAAGCCAATGAATCACCCAATCTCCAAATGCAATGTGCATAGTCCTTAAAATGGTTCAGAAAAGCATTTGGAAGTTTTGACAGAATGCACAATCTCATCGAAGTAAAATAATGATTACAGTCAACCAACAATCCACCTAATGGATTCAAATTTTAAAGAACGTGTTCAAATCATGAATAATGATGAAATTTAAAATAGCTGACTTTGGGTAATGTAAAAAGGACACATTCAATAAAAACAAAGCACCAACATTGAACAAAGTGGTAATCTACATGATTGTTAAGATTTTGCTGGGACACAACTACACCAATTTTAAAAAGCAAATGTGTCTTCCATAAGGGGAAATCTTAATATAATCCATTCTGAAAGTGTTACATAAATGCTCCATGTGTTTCCATCAAATACTTACACCAACAAATGACAACCAACGATTGCAGAGTTTGGAATAAAATGACTTTGGCATCCTGTAAGTTTCTGGTTCCTGAGACTTCTGCCTTTCTATGGAACCTACAGATCGGAAGTAACAAAATAAAAGCATTTTGATACCTTATAATCCCTAATATATCACTTGTGTCTGGCATTAATAATTCAATTCTATGAAATGTCATCTTCAGTATACCAAAGCATAATGTTTTAGTTCATTGAATTTAATATAGCTCTACCTTTCTTCACCTACAAGAAGATTTTTTTAAAAACTGATAATTGTCAATATGAAACAGTATTGGGATTGTCAAACACTTAACAAAAATCAATGATCTTTATTTCTATTGAACATTGTTTCTGAAATAACGCTGCATTGATGGTTGGAATTACAAAACATTTAGTTACACTCCTTCACTTTGCATGCACCTTCAATTTTGTCTTAGTGTCAGATCACTTTCCACAGATTCTCTATGATTAATCAGTGCCAAGTTGACAACAGCAATTAAAAAAGAGTATTAGAGACTTTCTGCAATGGAGGGTCTGTGGTGATGTGCATTTTGAATGCCATCTATTACCTTTTGACATCTTATTGCCAATTTTCCAACTGTGACATTTGATGCCCAAATCACAAATGACTTCAACTCCTGAGCTGACGCAAAGTGACAACGGCACATAATTGGAGGAGGTTCAACTATTTCAAAACTTCTCAAAATTTCTATTTTCCAAACTGCAGTGGGTTTGGTGGTGTGCATTGTGAAATGAAATATGAACTCTAAAACAAGATTGTAGGACACATGATCAGTACGTTTTCAGGTGACACAAAGATAGCTGAAATTAAGTAAATTAAGAAGAGGGAAGCCTTAGACTACAGGATGATATAGATGGTTTTTCAGATGGGCTGAACAATGGCAATTGGAATTTAATCTTGGAAGTATGAGGTGATGTATTTTGACAGAGCTAACAAGGCATGAGAGTAAATGTTGAATGATAGGCCCGAGGGAGTACTAAGGATCAGAGGGACTTTGGTGTGCATGTCTATAAATTCTTGAAGGCAGCAAGACAGGTCAATAAGGTAACTAAGAAAGAAAGTGGGATATTGATATTAGCCACGGCATTAAATACAAGGACAAGGAGGTTATGATGGAGCTGTACACAACATTAGTTAGGGCACGGTTCGTACTGTGTACAGTTCTGGTTGCCACACTATAGATGTACCAGAGAGGTTGCAGAAGAGATTCACCACAATATTGCCTGGGCTGGAGCGATTCAGCTAAGACGACAGGCTAGTTAGGCTTTGATTAGAGCAGAGAAGGCTGAGGGGTTTGGGAGTGGATCTGGTTGAGGTGTACAGAATTCTAAGGGCCATAGACAGGGTTAATAGGATCAATAATAGTAATACAACAACAGTAAAGGGATCAATAACTACAGGGTACAGTTTTAAGGTAAGGAGCAGGAGGCTGAGAAGGGATTTTAGGAAAAAATGTTCAATTTGAAGATTGCGGGAAGCTGAAACTCGCTATCTGAAAGGGTGGTAGAAGCAGGAACGCTCAAGACATTTAAAAATTACTTAGATGAGCACTTGAAACGTGTACCATACAAGGCTACGGACCATGTGTTGGAAAATGAGGTTAGAACCTATGGATGTTAGATTACTTCCAATCGAGAAGATGGGCCAAAAGATCTCTTTCCAAGCTATAAAAACTCAATGATTCTAACTTTATGACTTCAGGGATCTCAAGTCACTACCCTTTGCTCTACTAGTGATTATGAACCACGATTTCCAGTTATTATTGTGTCTTTAAAACACTAAAAATTAGAAAAGAGCTGCAGAATGTTTGGGAAGGCTTAATGGAAAAGACGACTTTTTGTGATACTTTTAAAAATTAGGTTTTTTTTTACATTCTAGAATTCTAGAACCAAGATGCCTGAAAGAGGCAAGAGGGATGCACAGGACTCCAGGTTGAATCACATGGCAAGGAAAGTTAATACGAGGGAGTTTATAGAGGGAGAGACTAATGCGGACAGGATTTTAACATATTATACAATGAAGTAGGAAACAAGTATTGTTTGTACACCGTGTCTTAGTATGGTAGAGGGTAAGGACAGCTCCATCTTACACATTTTGGAGTTTATGAATGAAGCTTTTGAATAATCAAGACTCGAGATTATAAGACATTGATAAGGGTTTCATAGCAGAGCAACCAAATTGGTGCAGGAATGAAGAGAATTGTACAGTGACATAGGGTTACAGGGATCATTTGGCATACTGTCTATCACGAGGATTTATTCCATTGCATTGTCAATATTGGGAATCGCCAAGGAAATTTGATTTATCAGTCACCTGCTGCATACTCAGTATACTGAGTTGCCTAGTCAGGAAATGGGAATGAGAAGAGTATCTTTTCCTAAAGTGTTTAGGGCCTGTATTTATTAGCAAACAGTGAAAGTCAATGAGAGGACTTAATTTGATTTGGTAAATGGAAAAGAAGGATCATTAATCTTCGTTAGCAATGGTATTGACTAAAACAGACTGGCATCTATTCATTATGATTAAATTACTTACATTCAAAACTTAATTCAAAAATTTTCCACCCGGTGTGATGTGATGGAGCTGAGATTCCCCAAATAAGCTGTTAACATTAATTAATTAACTAAATACTATTCTGAAGATTGCATAAAAAAGCTGAAAGATTGATCAACTATTCCAAAAACAATTACCATATCCTTTTGTTTCTGTTGAGTCATCTATGTCTGTATAACAGCATTCTGGAGGTTCAATTATGTTGCTTTCAACATTGAGATGGGCTTCCGCAACTTGAGGTATAGAAGGATTTTCCAAATCTTGGTGGTGTCCTCCATCCAGTTTCGACAGGTCTCTTGCATTCTGTTCAGGCAGATCATCTGCAAGCTCTGTCTCTGAGACCTGGTCGGCATCCTCTTTAAATATTGTACTTGTGTTGTCAAGATCCAACATAAAACTGTTCTGCAGTGTCTGTTTAGCAGGTATTCTCACCGTTTTTAAACGGATAGATTGATTCACAACCTTTTCTTTATTGCTTTTATTCACATCTGCTTTCCTGTCATGAGGCACTGTTTGAAAGATCTGACTCATATCTTTATTGAACTCAAGTAAAGATCCATTTGTACTTCCCTTTATTAGGCCACTGGACCCATTTTTAAGTGGGCCTTCTAAGTTCAGCTTCTGTGATGGCTTATAAGTGCTAGCATCTACTTTATTCCTTTCTTTTTCATTTTGATGAATATCACAGCTCATACAAACTGAGAAGTAAGAGTAATCTACCACACTGTAAGTCAGCATAAAGTTGATGGTGACTATTGGAGCAAGAATATTCACTTGTCCAATGAAGATAAATGCCATAGTCACAAGTCCCACAAGACATATTGCAGCCACTGGTGTTTTATTCGGTCCTTTCTGAAAATAAGATTATGTACAATGAAAATAATTAGTTCTGTATCTTACAACCAAAAAAGTACATCAAAGGTATCATATATTTAGGTTGTCTTAATTGATACTTTTGAAAAATAGGTTACTGTAAAAAATAACATCACAGGCAAAAAATATACGCAAAGATCATCACTCATTGTATAATGACGGCACAGTTGATGAAAATTACATCTGCAGAAAGGAATTGGTTAGGGGTTAATGAAAGTTTCAGAGTTAGATTGGTTCCTTGGATTATTACACAATTGCTTTCAAAGCGAACACTTTCCAGAACTTTATATTAGAAATTTAAATGAATCTGCTCAATTTCATGAGTTGAAATGTATACATTGCGTAGATTGAAGTTGCTTGATAAATAAAGTGACCTAATTCTTGCTCTGTATTCTCTTATATTCTTAAATTAGTTTCATGCAGAGTAGATGAGAATGGAAAAGCGCACTGATTTCTTGGGAATAGATTTGCATCTCACACAGAAAGACAAAACAAGAGGGATTATTTGCCAAATTAGAATCATTCAGCTGGGACCAGCATTCACAATGACCGCTGGATAGGAAATTCTAACCTCACAGCTCTTAGATTTTCCTTTCACTAATATAAATGGATAGCAAATCAGAAACTATAAATTCGTGATTTCCTGACAAATACTTCCTGGGAGTGTCAAAACAGGAATTAACCCTGAAGTCTCTAACAAGTGCTGAAATCTAAGAATTTAGTTGTACGCTCAGTCAATGAGGCAAGAAATTCATGCTCTCAATTTCTTCATTTGCCTCCCAGATAAGCATAAATATCATTAACTGAATTAAAGTATTCCAAAATGATTTGACTTAGTGAATTGCCAACATTTCTTTAATCTCAGTTACAGGAGTTACAGTTACAACTATGCACAGGCTCTAAACTTGTCATGTGAATAGAAAATCAAGGCTTGATTTGACTCCAAAACAAAGTGAGACAACCTCCTCCACACATTCTTTAACAGCATTGCTCCTGCAAAAGTGCTGACTGCATTTGTACATGAAAAGCAACATCGGTGTGAAACAAAACTATTTCACACGTACACAACAATCACAGCATGACAAAATCTTAGGACACTCTAAACACAACAGAAAGAAGAGATTTCAACACGAGTCTAGACTAGTTTGAATAACAGTCCTTGGCGTGCAGTTTGATTGTTCTAAACTGAAATACTAAATCATGTTGATACAAGGAATCAAGGAGGTCATGTACACTTTAAAATATAAATGCTTACTTTGGATAGGGATATCTAGGATACAAATATACAAGGAAGTGCATTGGAATGAACAGCAACACAACATGGGTTAATCCTTTTTCTTTTAAAAAAACTTAATTGAAATTGATTACATTGCTTAGCACTGTAATCTTAGTACATGGAAGGAATTGTGGATTTCAAAGTTGAAAAGATCATTGACATGCAGCTTTCCCATTTAGTTTAGGGTTTGACAAATTTAGAACGTCCTAATACTAACTTTTGAATGAGAAAAAGTTTGCAAGTGGACCACTTAGGAAACTGTTGGTGACAGATAGTAGGAACTGCCGATGCTGGACAATTTTTGAGATAACAAGGTGTAGAGCTGGATGAACACAGCAGGCCAAGTAGCATCAGAGGAGCAGGAAAGCTGAAGGGTCTAGGCCCGAAACGTCAGCTTTCCTGCTGAAGGGTCGAGGCCCGAAACGTCAGCTTTCCTGCTCCTCTGATGCTGCTTGGCCTGCTGTGTTCATCCAGCTCTACATCTTGTTACCCAGGAAACTGTTGGTGTTTACTGTGAGATTACCAAATGCTCAAAGTTATTATCCAGCAAAGAATTTATGCAATCACCATATCACTTTAATCACTTCATTAAAAGACTATAGAGACTTCTCAATGTGAGCAAATTAGTTACTTTTATGGTATTCCTGGTAGTTTCTGTAATGTAAATCAGTAATTAGGTCAACAGATTTAATACAATTTACCATTTTCACTCCATTAGCTTCAAAGGCAATTTACTTTGTACATTATAATTAATTAAACACACCAGGCAATTTCCAAGCAAAGATCAATGTTAAACTCAAGCTTTAATTTTAAATGCATATTGTAGTTTAGTTATTCAAATGCTAATTTTTCATAAATCTGTACAGACAGTAATCCTAATTATTACTATCATGCAGATTACACCAAAGCCATAATTTGATTTGAAATGTAGTCAACACAGGTGGTGAGAAGCAAGAATAGACGCAAATGTTAAAGTAACTTAATCCACGCTGCAGAATGATTAGAAATATATATTCTTTGATGCTTTGTAGATTTTCTGTTTGTTGCTTTGAAGATATATGGAAAGAGAATGGATTCATGTTATGCTGCATGTAAATGTACCTTACATTTAGTGACCCTTATGGATCTTTAACTGAAATTGTTAATACTGACATCTGATTTTTTTAAAAAATGCAAAATAGCACATACTTGAAAAAAAGTCAGTTCACACATGAAACGTAAATACATCAGTTAAACTGTTGTTTCTTCCTTTGTTGTTTTCTTTATTCCCATCATGATTTATTTTGTTCCTTGCATTATTTCGAAATAGGAAGATGCCTATTGACTAGTGCTTCGGCTTTCGTAGCCAACCATTAGAGGAGATTAGTCTCTGCCAAAGTCTTGTGCATGAGGAAAGGCCAAGATTCAAATCTATCTGAAACAAATTACTTCAGCTAGAGTGATTGTTTAGCAACATCACTGGCCTCTGATCCTCCAGAATGAAGAAGGTAAAATTGATGACATCTCAACTATTCAGACTGCTATTCAGTTACACGACTGGAAGTGTACATCAATGCCAAATCAGATCAAGTGATGTTTCCTTTTTTTAAATCAGATGCAAGTGTCATTGGTAAAGCTGGAATTTGCTGATGATCCCTAATTGACCTTGAGAAGGTGATGTAGGGCTGTTTTCTTCAACCACTGCAGATCGCGTGATATTACTGGGGCTGCACTCATCCAGACAAGGGACCTCCATCACATTACTGATTTATACTTTGTAAATGGTGGACAGGCAGGGGGGAGACAGGAGATGAATTGCATACTGCAAAATTCCTAGTTTATGACTTGGTCTTGTACCACAGTATTTGAACTTCTCATCAAAGGTAACCCCAGGATGTTGATAGTGGGAAATTCACCAATGCTAATGCCATTGAATGTCAAGGAGATATGGTTAGATTCTCATTTGTTAAAAATAGTAATTGCTTGGCACTTGTGTGGTAAAATGTTATTTGCCACTAATCAGACCAAGCCAGTATGTCGCCCAAATCTTACTGCACATAAACATAGTTGCCTTCAGTGTCTCACAGGCATGAATGGTACACTACGCTATCAGCAATGAATATTCCTACTTCTGACCTTATGATAGAGGTAAGTCCATTGGTGAAGCTGCTAAAAGATGGGTGGGCAAACAGCACTACCTGCAATAATCCTGCACTGATGCCTTGGAGTCGATATGATCAGCACCAAACATTGACAAATTCCTTCGTGCTATATGTGACTGCAAAGAAAGGAGAGCTCCTCCAATCCTCATTAACTTCAATTATATTAGGACGCATTAAAGCCCTACTTGGTTAAATGCTGCATCAATATCAAAGGCAGTCACTCTCACCTCTTCAATTCGGCATTTTGACTAGGTTTGGAGATAAACGGTGAGATGAACTTAGTAAGAAAACATGTCATAGTTGACTTTTCCATTCCACCCAGTGAGGAAGAAACCAGTGTCTGTCATGATCCTAATTAGCACAACCAATCACTCACTATATACAGATTTTGCATAGATTTATCAAGATTGCTACAGCTACAAGGATCTTCATAAAGGATCATATATTGTTGTGAAAAGACATCTTGATCTAACACATCTGTCTGGTTCCCTCCACAGATGCTACCCCACTTGCTCAGTATTTCACTAATCTGTTTCACATTCCAGCATCATTTTTGCTTTTTTGTGTGTTTCCCGTTCCAAGTTGCTTTTGGTCATTCAAACTTAAATAACATAAATAGTGTCTTCCTAAATACCAGATCACTATTCAGTCTGCATTTATATAAAAGCTATCTTTTTTAAAAGTTAATTGCACTTTAAATTGATATTGATGCAAAATTATCAAACATTTATGTATTAATCTGGTAATGTGACAGATTGAAATAGTTTAATGTGTCTGCATTTTACATTAATTATAGAACATGTTACAACATCTTTCATATTGATTTTACTTTAGAAATGTATAACTTTTTTTAAACAGAAAACTTTCATCTTGAGTATAGTAGTCATTGATTCAAAAGGTTTAGGGTGATGATGGATAATGTAATAACCTACAGGTAGAGAAATCAATTAGCAGACAGCAGCTTCAGTGGGGCAAGAACAGAGCTGGGCATGATTGACTGGAACGAGAGGTTGGCAGGAAAATCAATAACGGAACAATGGGCTGCCTTCAAAAGGGGAGATGTTTTGGGTACAACTGGGGTATATTCCTCCAAATGGGAAAGGTAGAACGAACAATTTCAGGGTTTCCTAGGTGACAGGGAAATAGAAACTAAGGAAAAAAAAGAAATGTGTGCTTATGACAAGTCAAAGATAGAAAATAAAACTGAGAACCAAGAGGAACATTGAAGGTTTAGAAGAGAGACAAAAAAGCAGATAAGAGAAGCAATGAGGAATTACGAGAATAGACTGGCAGCCAAGATAAAGAGGTATCCTAAGGCCATATAAATAATTAAAGGATGGTAAAAGAAGGATGGGGTCGCATAAACACAGCATAATCTTTGGTCATATTTGATTTTTTAAAATCTCTTTAAACATTAGGTTCTTCATTTTGGACTGTATAGAGGTTAATAAAATGAAACAAATCTTATACTACACACATGGGATGGCTCATGGACAGAGCTACCATTCTCATTTAAAATAGTTAATATTTATTCAATTCAAGTAATGTATAGGTCATATGTTTATTGCTCTACTTTACATTATATCTATATATTTTATAATAATTAGAAATAGTGAATGGCATTTATGAGTGAAGATTATTTAACTTCATAATTTTTCATTTGATTTTGCCATCTTTTCGTGTGAAACATGAACTGTGTAGATTGAACATGCTCAGAGGTCAGAACTTTGTGAATTCTTTTGGGTATCCATTTAGGTCTGGTCCAAGAACAACTTTGTGGTAGATCAGGTCCCTTTGAAGGAGGTCAAGTGCACTTTGAGTGAGATCAGGTGCTCCATGGGATTGTTAAAGAAAAAAAGTGCACAGAATCATTCCTGTCAAGCACATCAGAACTGTTAACAGACCTGTCAAAATCAACTATCAAATCTGTCAGCAGGACCGGTCGAAACAGTATAAAGGCTTTTTTGCTTGCTATTTCACTCAGGCTATTGGATTACTGCTGCATGACTGATTTCACAACATTCCACTGCCAATGCATGGTGCCTTCTGTTTCATGGTCTGATCACCAGCTGCAAGTATTTTTTACACTTTAATGTGTGGCTGTGACTTCCAATATTGTTGTGCTCGACATGTTTGTTGTTATATAGCTATATGTTGTTGAATCAAAGTAAATGCAGTAAATAAGTTTTTATGAATAAGTGAGTATCCCACTATAGTGCAATCTGCAATACCCACTTAAAATCTTATTTTATCTAATTTCTGCAGGGATTCTGAAGTCTGTCCATGGTGGATTCCAGGGGAACTGGCAATAAAGGCGAAAGAGTAGTACATCTGGGCGTGGCATGTGTTGACGTTAGTTGGCATAAAGTTGGTTTGGAAGCTACAAAGGACCACTGGCTTGGATTGAAGGGCATAGATTAGAATGGAGATTATAAAGGATAATTTAGGGAACAGTTCACCATGGGGATGTGAGGGGCAAGGGGCTGGGGAGTGTGCAAGATGTGTGTTGGGATGAAGGTTGGAGGATTCATCTTTTATTCTTTTTTAAAAGCTGGACATAATGTTGAATCCCTGAGGCAGGTCTTTTCATCAGCCCACCTCCACACCCACCAAGTTTGACAGTTCTTCTGGGGTTGACTGCCCCAACTTTATGCAGTCACCTTCCCGAGAACCAAATTTGAAGTACAGGCAGCCATTTTATAGATTGGGTTCACAAAATTGAGAATTCTCCTGACTCGGCACACCCAACGTGTGAATGAAAATCCAGGCCTCAGGATAAAGTGTTGAGTTTTCCTGGGCCAAATATCACAGGAAAATAATGTTACAAACATTATCAGCATATATGCTTGCCATGCAAAGCAGTAGACAAACATGACAAGATATTCCAAAGTCAATAATTTCCTCAACAAAATAAAAGACACAGAATGTTAACTTATTACATCAATGTAATTTGAACATCAAGAAGGAGCTGAAGCACGTAGCTTCCTCTTAATTCCAGCACTCCAATAAATGGGATATTGCCATTGATAATTATTTATATTCATGGTAAGTCATAAAGCTAAAGATTTAAACGGCCATTTAGTAAAATCCCAATGTGTGTCATTACTTTGGTTGCATCAGCATATTTCCTAATAAATTTTATGATAATGATATTTGGCAGATGAATTTCTTCACACAAGGTTATAGAACGTATCAACGTATCCTGTACATCTAAAATACACCAAAGCACAATTAAATTGGTACAGAAAATTTACTTTCACTTTTCCTTTTAATATAAAATTTATTCACCCCTCATTAAATAGCAAGCTGCAGAGTCCATTTTCTCCCAAAAGTGCCTGCAACGCATGAGAGTTATTTGTCAAAGCAATCAAACCATGTGAGGCAAATAATGCAATCTGCCAGAGGTCTGTTCAGCATGCGTATTACATCTTGCAGATCAATGCAACACAATCAAGTCGGGCCTACTGTTATACTGCTTCTAGGAAGCGTAGGCAGTAAGGGATAAGCTGGTCCAAGGATGCCATACAGCCTACCAATTTAGTTCACTAGGCTGATACCAGGTATTGAGGGTCTGTCTTATGAGGACTGGATGAGTAAATTGGACTTGGACATATTGGAATATAAAAGAATGATGGGTGCCTTTATTCAAACATATAGGATTTTTAAAGGACTTGACAGGATATATGTGGAAATGTTGTTTCTCCTTGTGGCACAGTCTAGGACCAGGGGAAATAATCTCAGAACAAAGGGTTGGACATTTAAAACAGAAATGAGGAGCAATTTCTTTCCTCAGAGAGTTGTGAATCTGAGAAATTATTTATTATACAAGGCTGTGGAGTCTGGGTCATTTAGTATATTCAAGGCTGAGACAGACACATTTTTAATCTGTAAAGGAATCACGTATTATGGGGAAAAGGCAGAAAAGTGGTATTGAGGATTAACAGATCAGTCACAAACTCACTGAAAGGCACAGCACACGTAGTGAGCTTAATGACCTACTTCTGCCCCTATGTTTTAAGGTCTTCAGGTTGAATTTACAAGAAAGTCTACATTGTTGTGCCCTGACCAAGAGAAATAATTTCCACGACAGATTCAGGAAACAATTGAGAAAGTGCCTGCTTTTACTGACATCTAAATTGATATGGTACTGGCCTTCACAGAACACTGAGAGACTTCAAAAATAAGACTTACTTGCAGGACTTTGTGGATAAGCATTGCCATGACAGTTTCAAATGGATATGTACATGTTGTCATGGCTACTTTCTCCTCACACCAGCGGTGGAACAGTCATTTGACTGAACAGTGAAACATCCTGGTATGAATAACCAACGTTCACTTTTGGTTATTATCAGCATGTTACAAAGGATACAGCAAATGTTGCAACATATTAACATGTGGAGTCAACATTCTGCGCAACAACTGTACGGCCCAAAGACCAATGATCCTGTGTCGGAACCACATTTTTAGCCTATATCCAATATTTTACCTTCTAATAACCTCAACACTTCGGTGGTGAAGTAATCTGCATAATACACTTGTTTATATAATTCTGTGATTCCACAGTCCTCATTAGCCAGTTAGATTAGCATAGTTATGGCTCATACTCACCCCACTGCCCAAGCACCCAAGGACAGGTATCACCTTTTCTTGTGCAATGCACTGAAGGATTCTGGGTGCACCATAAAGACCTCCCATGCAGGAAGCTAAAGATGAAATGTACAACCCCAACAACCAGAGGAACCCCACCAAGGCAACCTACAACACAAGAATAAGTTCATGCCATAGATTAACAATATAATTATGTCAAGTATTTTCTTCATCTTTTGAATGGAACTCCATTGATGGACACCTAATTTGCACATATTTATATGCAAATAAATTTGAACATGCTGCAAAATTCAAAGACAAAGCAACAGTTTATCACATTTTAAACAAGTATGTCTCACAATATAGCATCTTAACAGCATTCAACTTTTTTGATATAGTAATTAATTTTATTCTCTTTTCAAATACCATGGAGACTTTAAGCTTTAGCTTTCTTTATCAATTTATATCCTAAGGTCCTTCATAGGAGCACTATCAAAGAAAATTTGAAACTAATCCACGAAATGATAAGTTGAACCAGGTGACCAATGGCTCAGTTAAGGAGAAGTATTTTAGGTGGGCTGTTAAAGAAAACAAAAAGAGTGGAAGAGGCAGTGAGATTTAGCAAGGTAATTCCAAAGCTTACAGCAGAGGAAGCAGAAACGATGGCCATAACTGCAGGAGTGATTAAAATAAGCAATGTTCAAAAATTAAAAAAAAAACTGTGGATGCTGGAAATCTGGCCAGGATTACACATATCTCAGAGGGTTGAGGAACAGGACAAGTTCCCAAAGGTAGGGAGGTTCAGGGACATGGATTTGTAAACATGAATTGTAAAATTAATGTGCTGCTTAACCAAGAGTCAATGCAGCTCAGCAAGCTATACAGATAGGAATGAGGCAGAAGAGTTTGGGAGCCTGGTCAGAGTTCACTAGCTTGTCAAAACGAGGGGTAACAAAGGCATGAATCAGGACTTCAGGAGCGTACAAGCTGATTGGGACCAAAGTTGAACAATGTTATGGAGATGGAAATAGGTAGCCTTACTGGTACAGCAGGCACATGATTGGAAGTTTAACTCATGATTAAAAGTTTAACTCATGATTAAATACGAACTCAAGGTTTCAAACTGTGTTGCTCAACCTCAGGCAGTGATAGGAAAAGGCACACAGTCAGTTGCTGGGGAGCAAATTTTATAGTGGGGCCTGAGGACAATGGATTTGGTGATGCCAATATTTAGATGAAGGAGATTTCTGCTTATTTAGTTCTTGGGTAATAAGCAATCTGTTGTTTCGGAAACTTTGGAGGAAATGAGAAGTAGTGGTGAGTACAGCTGTATGTTCAGTTTATTAAAACATATTCTTTCATGGGATGCATGTGCAGTAGCAAGGCCAGCGTTTGTTAACTATCCCTAAATGCCCTTGAGAAGGTGTTGGTGAGCCACATTCTTGAATGAGCACAGTTCATCTTGAATAAGTGCACTCAAAATGCCCTTAGACATGGAATGCCAGGTTTATGACCCAGTGATACAAAAGGACCAGCAATATAGTTCCAGGAAGGATAGTGTGTGATTTCGATGGAAACATCCAAAGTGTGGCATTCCCAAGCAAACTCTGCAGTTGTCCTTCTGGGTGGTAGTGGTCATAGGTTTGGAAATGCTATTCGATGTGGCTGGGTGAGTTGCTGTAGTGCATCTTCTAACTGATACATGTTGCTGCTACTGCATACAGCTCATCAAGTGTGTGAAGGTTTAAGATACTTGATTGAGTAAGTTGCTTTGTCCTGGATGGTGTCGAGGTTCTTGAATGCTGCTTGAACATAGGAGCAAGAATAGACTTCTCTCGATATTATTAATTTCCAGATATCTATCAATCATTGTCTTGAATGTATTTCATGACTGATCTTCCACATTTGCAGCTTTACTCATTTAGGCAAGTGGAAATCTTACAACTCTTCCATCACAATCTTACCTTGTACCTTTCAGATTGTGCACTGACTTTGGTGATTCAGGAGACCAACTATTTGTTGCATCAGTTCCAGCCTCTGACCTGTTATTATAGTCACAGTATTTATCTGCCTATGTAGATGTAGACACAGATGCAGTGTTTTCAGGTGACTCTGTGAAGAGGCAGCATTTTAAAGTGTACTGCAAAAGAAGGCAGGGTGACGTGAAAAAATATGCACACAGTGAGTATTTGGAGTCTGGAATGCACTGCCTGGAAATGTGGTGGAGGCAGGTTCAATTCAGGTGATCAAAAGTGTATTGGATGGTTATTTGGATAGAAGTAGTGTGCAAGTGTATGAGGAAAAAGGCAGGAAATTGGTATTAGGTAATGACATTTTGAATAGCCATGTAGGCAATGATGGGCCTCCTTCTGCAATTTTATGATTCGGAGATGTAGGTAAGAAATAGGAGGGAATTGTTTAAGTTAAAACTTAAACTTACTGTAACAGCATGGTGTAGTCTGGAACAAAAAGAAATTGGTGAAAAAACTCAGCAGGTTTAGCAGTATCTGTGGAGAGATATCAGAGTTAATGTTTCAGGTCCAGTGACCCTCCCTCGGTACTGGACCTAAAATATTAACTCTGGTTTCTCTCCAATGCTGCCAAACCTACTGAGCTTTTCCAGCAATTTCTCTTTTTGTTTCTGATTTCCAGTATTCACAGTTCTTTCGGTTTTTATTTAGTATCGTCTGGAATCCTCTTACTAATTAGCAGAATGTGAAGAAGAAAAAACAGATTTGTATTTAAAACCAGATATTTTAGAATTCCCACATGGGAAAGAAGCTATTTGGTCCATGGAGTCTTCACTAGCCCTCTGAAGAGCATCCCACTCAGACCCACTCACTCCATCACTCTGCATGGGGATTTTTGCCATGCTACATCCACCTAACCTGTACATCCCTGGTCACTACAGGGCAATTTTTAGCATGGCCCATTGGCTAACCCACACATTACTGAGTGTGGGAGGAACACCACACAGACTTGGGGAGAAAACGCAAACTCCACACAGATTGTCGCCCAAGACTGGAATCAAGCCTAGGTTCCTGTAGTTGTGAGGTAGCAGTTCCACTACTGAGCCACTGTGCTGCCCAGCAATATCCAGCAATTTTGACACATCGATCCTAAAAACCCTAATTTGGTCGAGGAAAAAGTTCCAAATTCTCCAGATTCAGTTCAAGTAGAACAGATTAGGTTTTGTTTATCTTAATAGTGTAATATATCAGCCAGGTCTCTGGGAGAATTCTGCTACCCCCTCTGTTAAAGTCATGGAATGATTTATTTCCATTTATAAGGATTGATTGGGCCTCAACTTAATGTCTCATCTGAAAGACAATATTTGCAACTATGCAACATGTGTTCAATATTAGTTAGGTATACCCTCAACTTGCTGACTCAGGCAGAATGATACTTCTGGACTAAGTCTTAGATCTAGGAATGATGCTTAGGATCTAACAGCAAGGGAAGATGGGATCCTTAAACTTGTTACACTGGAATTGAGCAGTTGGTCCCAGACTGTATAAGTACTTGGCATAGTTCAAAAGAATTAGGTAAGAGAGCTGGGTTCTGCCAGAGGCTAGGAGGGAAGCAAGAATGTGTTGGTGACAGCAGTGCTGACACCAAATTCAGAGCAGGAATAAAGTATGAAAGATGGAAGGCAACAGTGAGAATGAACCAGACTGCAGAAATAGGATACAGCTGCAATGAAGCTGGAAGTTATAGGTTGAATGGGTTTGCCTTTTCAGCTCAGTCCATTAGAAACAAAATAGATTAGTTTCACATAATATGAAGGTGGAAGTTCAGTGATAAGAATTAAGCCACAGAATTAAACAATTAAACGCTAAATTTAGGTTGACAAAAATAGCATTACTTATAAAAATGTTGAAAATGATATGCAGGAAAACTAAAATTGGTCAACAGTCAAAATGAATTGCTACAGGATATGAAGCACTATATTTAAGCAATTTTTATCATATGCAAGATCATTTACACATTTTAGACTTGAATAAACAAACTGTGAATGAACAAAAGTAGAGGTTATTTAATACCTAAATACTACCAAAACATTAAATGTTAAGGGATATTAGTTACTAAAATCGGATGTTCCTGTTAGCAGAGATTAGCATTTGTTTTACCCTCAGGTCTACAGTTTTCCTTTTTTTAGCTTCTTCAATGATTGTTATCATTTTTTGCTGTCCATGACCTTACTCTCACCAAGCTCTGTTCATCCACCTAGCTGGCCAATGTGACTCCCAGATGAGGAATATCTCAAATTTTAAAATGCTCTTAAAATAACCCTTCTGTGTCTTGATTTCTCCTTAACCCTACAATTTCTTCCAATTCCAAGAACCTCCAAGATATATTTATATCCCTAATTTCAGCCTCTTGAGTATTCCTGATTTTAAGAACTCCATGATTGAAGTCTTTGCCTTCAATTCTAAAGGACCTTAGCTCAGGAATTTCCTCTCAAGACCTCTTTGCAACTTTATCTAGCTTTCCTCCTTCAAGTTGTTCCTTAAACTCTACCTCTTTGACCAAACATTTGGTCTAATATTCTGACCCAATATTGCTTGTGGCTTGGTATCAAATTTTGCCTTATAAGTTTTCTGCAAGGAGTCCACATTTTACAGCATCAAATGCAAGTTGTTACTGTTTTAAAAGCTATAAAGATATAGTATGGACTTCACAAGCATTTCTGCTGTTACCTTAGGAAACTACCAACTAGATATTATGATACTAGAGACCAAAGAACACAGCAGGAGGAAGTCTGTGCCTGCCATGATTAAATATTTAGATCAAACCTTGCTCATTCTGTAATGTACTAGCATGCTGAATTGAACCATCTCGAATACTAAGGAAATTAACACGTGACAAAATGCTGGACAGTCCACAAAATCTTTTCATTCACACTGACATGAGCAGAGTAGCCAGTAATAGGTTAAGAAATTGCTTCACAGAATCTTCCATTAAGAATGTATTCAAATGTATGCATCACCATGGTAAAATTACATTAATCAGTTATCGGGTTTCATAGAAAAATTTTTGAAGCAGGAAACTTAGATTAAGTGAAACAACACAGATATTTACCTTTTCAGCTATCATGAAATCATATCTGAGTGCCTCCCTTGTACATACAGCTCCCAGCAAAAAAACAAATACTAAATAAAGGAACCATCTGGAATGTAAAAATATGGTATACAAATTATTTATTTCACATTTCAACCACTTAATTAGTCTGTATTTATTAAAAGGCAAGTTATAATAGAAAATAATACCTAGCAGTTTAGCAGTACAGAACTTGAGCATTGTAGGAAAAGACACATTTTGTCAAAGCTTTTTGTATTTTCCACATCAGGATATTTCACAAGAATGCAAATTCAAAGGGAAAACTAAACTAAATTCATATTGTATGAGAGAAAAATGCTGACTGGTTGGCAAATGGGTTTTGATTGGTAGAGGTGTTGCCATGCAGAATGCATCAGTTAATGCAGATTGACGGTTAATAGCCAGGCTATGATAAATTTTAAACCTGGCAGGTTGACTCTTATTGGTCAGGCGGTTGCCACGGGAAACGAACCAGCAGATAACCGTCATCTGTTTTGTTGAGTTGAAACAGTGCAGTGCGTGTACATTCTTTCTGTCTGCAAAGAAGAGGACCTTATGCATTAATGTGTGTAGCTCCCAGATTCCTGCTACTGTGCAACACTGTGAGCCTGACTGATAATCCTAAATTGGTTGTCAGCATAATTCTTTGAACTTTCAGGAAGTTGTTGTCCAATTGTAGAATCAAATCTAGTGTTAGTCACTGTGTGGAGATTTTTTGCAGCCGCAGGTTGTTCAGGTACAGTTAGTATCTTGCTTGTTGTGAATTGCTGAAGGGGCACGTTGTTTGATATGATCCAGCTGTCTTTGGGATGTATGAACTACATACATGAATCACACCAACACTGAAATTCATATACAACATTACTCATTTGTGTAATAGGCGGTCTGTTTTATTGGGCTTAACGGCAGCATCCTGTTCAGATACGTTGCTATTGCACGGTAAGAATGTGAACAAGCTAGCTTTGCCTTTTGCTCAAACTGTCAAAATACCTTACACTTCTAGGTTAATTTGAGATAGACTGGGCACTTCTCAGGACCAACAGTGACCATTTTAGAGCCTTCCATGAGATTACATGATATACAGTGAGAAAGGGTTTAAAATCAGGGTAGCCACTATCCTGCAGGAAAGCTTTAATGCCTTCTGCTTCAGCATCAAGTTTGACCAGTGTACAAATGACTCTGGCCCGATTTACAAGGTTTCTGAAAAAGCTAAGTGATCCACTTACATTGCTTCAACAGATGATCACACCAAAACCAGTATGCATTTAAAACACAACTGCATCATAAACTCACAAACAAAAGTAATTAGGTAATGCATTTAATGATGCCACTAAACACACAATAAATCTCTTTGACCATGTACTGACTGAAGATGAGGAGTTTGTCTTTTCACATGATCCCAATTTTGGTGTGCCTTCACTCCACATCAAACAGGAAGAGATTTCTGCTGAGTTTTCCTAGTATTCTCTCGACTAACCAGTGTTCAATGAAGACAAGAAATCTTTGCCTAGCAAGCTAGCACATGCACATTGCAACAGTCCAAATGACTCATCCAATTCTGACATGCAACTAGAATGTCTGGCAGATTGTGATGTCTCAAAGCCAATATGGACCTATTTACCAGTAAACCTAAAGGGACTGTGATAGTCATCCATGACATGCATGACTAGATCAACAAAAGTAACACCATTCTAAACCACAGGTCATAATTTATTTCCATTAGACTAGCTGCTCAGCAGACCAGACAGCCTTACTCAAAAGCAAATTCAAGGAAGGTTTTCTGGACATATGTATTACCTCTGAGCTGCTGGGTAACATCAACGATAGGGTTTTTCCTCAGGAGTCACTGTGACTGTGTGTGTTCAGATTGCCCAAGACACATAAAAGTGAGTCCCCTTATGTCCTATCTTATCTCTGCTGGCTCTACACAACATAAATTAGCCTACTGGTCAAGTGAATGGCTACAACAAGCTTTGAGCAAGTTTTCCATTCACACAGTGAAAGGTTGCTTCACATCTGCAAAAACTACACAAGAGTTGCATTTTGATAGCAATGGAGTGTCTTTGCTCTCAATTGGTTCAACTAGTGGATTCAGTTTCGGAGTTGGGAGGTCATTTTGCGACTGTATCTTTATATATTCACGGGATGAGGGCGTCACTGGCTAGGCAGCATTTATTGCCCATCCCTAATTGCCCAGAGGGCAGTTAAGAGTCAACCACATTGCTGTGGATCTGGAGTCACATGTAGGCCAGAACAGGTAAAGATGGCAGTTTTCTTCCCTAAAGGACATTAGTGAACCAGATGGGTTTTTCCAACAATCGACAATGGATTCATGGTCATCATTAGACTCTTAATTCCAGATATTTATTGAGTTCAAATTCCACTATCTGCCGTGGCAGGATTTGAACCCAAGTCCACACGACATTATCTGGGTCTCTGGACTAACAGTCCAGCGATAACAACATTACGCCATCGCCTCCCCAACAGGACACTCATTTCCACTTTTGGAGTATTACATGCAGTTCTGGTCTCCATCCTTTACGAAGGATGTTGTGAAACTAGAAAGGGTTCAGAAAAGATTTATGAGGATGTTGTCAGGGTTGGAGGGTTTGAGCTATAGGGAGAGGCTGCATAAGCTGGGGCTATTTTCCCTGGAGCATCAGGGGCTGAGGGGTGACTTTAGAGAGGTTTATAAAATCATGAGGGGATGGATAGGGTAAATAGGCAAGGTGTTTTCCATTGGGTGGGGGAGTCCAAAACTAGAGGGCATAAATTTAAGGTGAGAGGGCAAAGATTTAAAAGGGACCGAAAGGGCAACCTTTTCATTTAGAGGGTGGTGCATATATGGAATGAGCTGCCAGAGGAAGTGGAGAAGCTTGAAATGATTACAACGTTTAAGAGGCAGAAGGGTAAGAGAGTGGCAGAGGTTTGGCAGCGAGAGGGAGTTTTAGGGAATGGGAGAATCTGTGAGCTTTGAAGGTCGGCAGCAAGGGATTGAGTTAGTGAGTAGGACAGACTACGAGCCCAGCGGGTTGCTAATAAGAAGAAGAATGACGGAGCAGCATAGGCTCAATAAGAAAGGCCTTCAGGGACAGGGACATTTAGGGACAGGGAGTTTCAAGAGCATCAGTTGTGAGGAGGAGGAAAGCAAAAAGTTAGCATATCTGTTCTTCATTTTGTTATGTGGCAGCACAGAACTTGAGTATTGTTGAAAAGCGATGCATTTTGTCAAATCTTCTCATTATCTCTTGCCAGGACAATTCACAAGAAATACCAACTTAAAGGGAAAACAACATTTTATGGTGTACGAGGGGAAAGTGTTGACTGGTTGACAAGTGGAAGATGATTGGTAGAGATATTGTCATGAAGAGTGCTCTGATAGATGTCCCTTTTACACCCTATTTTATCTAAGACCAATTTGACACAATGTGAACTGACCAACTGGTCAGACAAATTGCTACAATCAATTTTGAATACTTTTGCTACATATACAGGGAAGGATTTCTTGATATTTGTGAAGACCATACAGGACTTGCATATTCACTGCACTGGATAGAGGGATGAGGTCTCCCCTGCCTAGAGGATCCAGGATAAAGGGGTCACAACCTCAGGGCGTACAGGAGGCCACTTCAGACTGAGATGAAGACCACTTTCTCCACTCAGTGTATAGTGAACCTATGGAATTCTCTGCCTCAGAAGGATGTGGAGGCTAAGTTATTGAATATATTTAAGAAATAAATATATAGATTTCATGAGGTTAACGTGTCAAAAGGTATGAAGCAAGAGCGGGAGTATGGTGTCAAGATAGATGATCAAACATGATCACATTGAATAGCAGAGTCTGCTCCTAGTTTCAATATTTCTATACCCTGATTTACGCAAGACAAATAACTTCAACAATATCCACCCTTTCCCAGATGTTTTATTAAAAGTGCCCAGCCGGGTCCTCAGATCCTGAGCGGACCAACTGGTGGAGGTATTCAACGACATCTTAAACGTCTCCCTCCTACAAGCTGATGTCCCCACCTGCTTCAAGAAGACCACCATCATCCCCATACCTAAGAAAGCACATGCAACGTGCCTTAATGACTACTGCCCAGTGGCTCTGACTTCAATAATCATGAAGTACTTCAAGAGGCTAGTCATGTCCTACATCAGCTCCAGTCTCCCAACCTGCCTCTATCTCCTACAACTTGCTTCCTGATGCAACAGGTCCTCAGTGGATGCCATATCCCTAGGCCCGCACTCGTCCCTGGAACATCTGGACAACAAGGACATTTACGTCAAACTCCTGCTCATTGACTACAGCTCCATCTTCAATACCATTATCCCCTCCAGACTGATCTCAAAACTCTGTGACCTTGGTCTCAGCTCCACCCTCTGCATCTGGATCCTTAGCTTTCTGACCCACAGACTGCAATCGGTGAAGATAGGTCACTGTACCTCCTCCAAAATAACACCCAGCAACTGGATCCCCCAAGGATACAGTTCTTAGACCCCTACTGTACTCCCTGTATACCAATGACTGCATTGCCAAATTCCTAATGAATGCCATTTACAAGTTTGCTGATGACACCACTGTTGCAGGACGGACATCTAACAATGACAAGTCAAAATACAGAAGGGAGTTAGAGGGCTTGGTCATATGCTGCAATGAGAACAACCTCTCTCTCAACATTGGCCAAATTAAGGAACTGATCACTGACTTCAGAAAGAAAGGAGAACACACCCCCATCTACATCAACAAAACTGAGGTTGACAGGATAGAAAGTGTCAAGTTCTTCGGAGTGACGATAACTGACAACCTGTCCTGGACTTGCCACATAGATGTGACAGTGAAGAAGGCACAATAACACCTCTTCCTCCTCAGGTAGCTCAGGAAATTTGTCTTATCCACAAGGACGCTCACCAACTTCCACAGATGCACCATTGAAAGCATACCGTCTGGGTGCATAATGGCCTGGTATGGCAACTGTTCTGCCCAGGACGGTAAGAAACTACAGAAGGTGGTGTTCACAGCCCAGACCATCACAGAAGCCAACCTTCCATCCAATGGACTGCATTTACCTGGCTCACTGCCGCAGAATGTCTGCCAACGTCATCAAAGACCCATCGCACCCCTGTAATGATCTCCTACAACCTCTTCCGTCAGGCAGAAGATACAGAAGACTGAACACACACACCAGCAGGTTCAGGAACAGTATCGTCCTGGCTGTTATTAGATTGATGGATGGACTCTTTAGCCTCAAATAATGCTGATCTTGCTAACGTTGATCTCACCTAGCACACGCCCTGTACAACATAACCTGTATGCCTCTGTCTAAGTCTTTTTACATCCTCTGATCTGTATATCCTTGCTTAGTATGATCTGCCTGTACTGCTCATAAACAAAACTTTTCACTGTACTTCAGTACATGCGCCATTAATACATTAATTATTTCAATTTTAAATATTATTTCATTTACCAATATAGGAGTTTTGCAAAGTAAAGTATTTCAAAGTTGACTGTCATGTTTTACCACAGCTTTGATATTTGTTTTATTGGGAACTATCAAATCATTAACAATGCACTTTACAGGAATACAACAGTGACGTTAAAGTGATAGTCCATTGTATCTAAATTAGACTACTTGGTTATTAAAGTCAGTAGAAAATGTGTAGAATAAACCCAGTATTGTCGTGAAATCCGAGGCAGCAGTCTCCATCTGAACAGATGATTTTCAGATGTGCTTTGGATTTCTATGCCATCTATTCTGCAATGTGAAATCTTTGACTCTGACATGGCTACCAAATAGAGTATGCAGAAACATGTGATCACGAAAATATGTCAGCATGCAGTTTGTGGTGATACCACTTTTGCACATGTGTTAATTTGTTAAAACGGCACAGTGAATCAACCACCAGTAAGGAACTAAAGATCAGATATTGTTTCCTAACACTTCCTTAAAATCAGTTACACTTTACAATTGAAAAATTACAACTAATTACTTGTGCAAGCTACCATATCAACAACAATCCTCAACATAATGACTACCGCTGCTCTATACAAGGCATGTGGTCTCTTATTGCCCAAGGAGAAATAATTGCAATATATATGTATGAAGTAAGATTAGATTAGGGCAAATGTTGCTGACCTTCAAGAATAAAGGCGTTCCTGCTCAGAATATCTCTGACAGGAAGACACACTGATTTTAATATCCTGTTTATTCTGGCAAGTTTGTGCTGGTGTGAATCCAGCACTGACTGCATATTGCAGTTCAGTGGACTCCATATCAATATATTCCATTCACAGTCGAAGTTTGGTTAAGAGACAAAAGGCATAACATACATAAATGCTTTCCCATCCACACCAATGTAATGTTTGGGCATTGTGAAGCATAAATAGCTTGGTCACACTAATGTTCCTCTTGCTTACTGACATTTGTTTTTGACTAATTTGTTTAATAATCTAAAAGCAGTCTTATGTTTAGAGATCTGAGTTTTGACAATAAGCCTTCAAAATTTCCGCTAAAGTTCGTTTGAATTTCTAGAAGTGTGTAATTTCTACTAGAAAATGTGTTGCTTTATTTTGAATAAAAGACTGTACAATGTTGGGATGCAAGTGCAGATAATGGTAAAGAGAATTAGGCTTTGTGGAGCCCACTGGAGCAGGCAAGATGGCAGGCTGGTATATAGAACTGAGCAAGAAACTATGCATCAGGCATCTGATCACACAAAAATTGAGGGTGATTAAGTCAGCATCAAGGAGTCAAAAAATTGGAAAAGTCACCTGTTAGCGGTGGGAAGCTCAATAACATGCATAATCACACATAAATGAATTTCAATGACATTTAGTCCTGCCTCACAAGGTCAGAAATCACACAACACCAGGTTATAGTCCAACAGGTTTATTTGAAAACACAAGCTTTGAGCCTCAGTCCTTCTTCAGGTGTTAGGGAGAGAGGCAGTATCAGACACAGAATTTTTCAGTAAAAGATCAAAGGTTCACACCATTGATCAGGATGTGCTATAAAAAACTTAAGATGCTGTTAAATCTTTAATCAGTTAGAAGATTTTAACTGATTCATATGCATATGTAAATCCCTGAATTCCTTTCAAGTCTCGGTCTTAAGAGAACTAAAGGTTTTATCACCGTAAAGAAAAGGTGATATTTTAGGTCAGACAAATGCATGTTAGGTGTGAGACCATTTCCGCCATCTGCAATCTGACCCCACTACTAAAGACATTTTTCCCTCCCCACCCTTATCTGCTTTCCGGAGGGACCACTCTCTCCGTGACTCCCTTGTCCGCTCCACACTCCCCTCCAGCCCTACCACCCCTGGCACTTTTCCCTGCAACCGAAGCAAATGCTGCACCTGCCCCTATGCCTCCCCCCTTACCCCCATCCCAGGCCCCAAGAAGACCTTCCACATCAAACAGAGGTTCACCTGCACATCTGCCAATGTGGTATACTGCATCCGCTGTACCCGTTGTGGCCTCCTCTACATCGGGGAAACCAAGCGGAGGCTTGGGGACCGCTTTGCGGAACACCTACGCTCAGTTCGCAACAAACAACTATGCCTCCCAGTCGCGAACCATTTCATCTCGCACCCCCCCCCCCTCCCCCCCCCCCCCCAACCCCCCGACCTCCTCGGACGACATGTCCCTCCTGGGCCTCCTGCATTGCCACAATGATGCCACCCGAAAGCTTCAGGAACAGCATCTCATATTTCGCTTGGGAACCCTGCAACCCAAGGGTATCAATGTGGACTTCACAAGCTTCAAAATCTCCCCTCCCCCGACAACATCCCAAAACCAGCCCAGCTCGTCCCCACCTCCCTAACCATTCCTCCCACCTCAAGCCCCCCCCCCCGCGCCGACACCCAAACCTCATCCCGCCCCCTTGACCTGTCCATCCTCCCTGGACTGACCTATCCCCCACCTAAATCCCCACCGACATTCACCTTCACTGGCTGTAACCCTGCCTCTTTGACCTGTCTGTCTCCTCTCCTCCTGTCTTCTCCTTTATCCATCTTCTATCCGCCTCCCCCTCTCTCCCTATTTATTTCAGAATCCCCTTCCACTCCCCCATTTCTGAAGAAGGGTCCCGACCCGAAACATCAACTTTCCTGCTCGGCCTGCTGTGTTCATCCAGCTCCACAACGTTTTATTACAGTTATCTGTGTTTGAAATCTGCATAAAAGATGATGTGTTTCAATCAACATCATCATCAAAAATATTTTTACTGCATTAACATTCTTTCTTAACCGATGAGTCAGTGTTAAAAGCTTTTGAGCCTTTTGGGGAAAAATATGGAGGCCTGCCAAACACCAAGAGCTCTGTCATGATGTACCAGTCTACCCCCTTGTTTGATGTTGTAACAGGGAGTGGTTACTGTATGCAGTCTTTCTCAGCAAGCCTGCAGATTCGGACTGCACTGTGCTCAGCATTCTGGAATCTGCTAATATTGGCTGCAATATTCCATTAAGTTCTTAGTAAGTTTGAGGTTCCTAATGAGTTGGCAACATGGAGGTCAAATTTGCTAAACATGATTGATTTTGGTTCCCGGCAGGCAGAGAGACTGAAACACAATCACATCATCTACAGCACACAAACCTAAGAGATTTAATTTTTATAGTTACATTTTTGGCCATGAAGAGGCACCTCCACGAACAGATTTTCAGTTTTAACCAGGGACGTAAGTGCACATCAAGTACATAAGAACACATTGACAAAGGTTCAGTTCAAAACAGGCACTAGGTTACTAACTTGGAGAGCCGACAGGATGGCTGCCTTTGCAAATATAATCTATTAGAGAACAAAATCTCTTAATATCTGCAATGTAAACACTTACAATTTACTAGATTATTGTTTCCAGATTAATTCTATTTTAGCTTTATGAACACACATTATGCTACAAGTTTCCGATTATGTGGAAGGCCAATAAACAGTGTTAGTTGCTTGAAAAATGGTCACTACCAGCATCGAGCCATCCTATAGCAGCTTTTAGGAAGATGAGGCTGAATTTACAATATTGTATTCATTGAATTAACAGCAATTCTAAAACCTATATCTGCATTGCACCAAAATATGTTGTATTTCAGTTTGTAATACCCGCTGCATAATGTCAAAGCATATTGAACACATGCTCTGCTCTGCAACAAAATACACTGATCATAAAGCCTGAAAATGAGCAGTGTGAACAAGGATAATATCCATGTAGGCCTGTCCCTGGTAGAAATGCTTGGAATCTATAAATAAGTTATAACACAACAAACAATGTATCAAATTCATCCAAATATGGAGAATTCTCTTGTTATATAGGTGCTAAATAAATATTTGATTCATACAAAGTCAAATCCAACAGTCCAAAAGTAATTGCAGAAAGGTGTTTTTTTATTCATTAACGTGATGAGGGTGTCGCTGGCTAAGCAGCATTTGTTGCCCATCCCTAATTCCTAGAGGGCAGTTAAGAGTCAACCACATTGCTGTGGGTCTGGAGTCACATGTGGGCCAGACCAGGTAAGAATAGCAGTTTCCTTCCCGAAAGGACATTAGTGTACCAGTGGGCTTTCTGATAATTGACAATAGATTCATGGTCATCATTAGATTCTTAATTCCAGGTATTTTACTGAATTCAAATTCCATCATCTGCTGTCGCAGGATTCGAACCCGGGTCCCCAGAACATTATCTGGGTCTCTGGATTAACAATCCACCGATAATACTACTAGGCCATCGCCTCCTCTATAACATATCAAAAGAATATATATTTTCAATTTAAGAATCACGACACTTTTTACTGCAAATTCACATCTAGTTTAGACTGTTTTAAAGGGGCCACATTTGAAGCATTCAAAAAGCTCAACTTTCCAAGTTATGCCATTTGAACGCATACTCTCATGCAGCTAGAATTGACTTCAGTTCTCAAATTATCATGTTAATTGTATATAATTTGACCATAATCAGCCACCAGTTTCATGTGACATGTCTAGGATGTGAGTGAAGGCCGTTAGCATGATTTTTGCTTTAGTGTGCTAGTTTGTATCTCACTTCACTGCTGTCTGACAGCAATACGATAAAGACAACCAAATGTATATGTTTCCCCTTGTCAGTACACAGCCTCTTCACTGGCAAGTCCTCAGCTATGCCTCCAAATAGCAACACATGGAAACTGGCCCCTCATGATCCCAGACTAAATCTTCAGAAGGTCAGACCCTACCCTTGCAGCATGTAGGCCCACCAGAATGTGGACACCTCTGGCACTCATGAACCAAACTACCCCCTCCAGTTACAGACAAAGAGTTCCTCTACCAAAGAGAGTTGAAGACTATAAGACCATATGATACAGATACAGACACAGAACGAGGTAATTCAGCCCACTGGGCCTGCTCTGCAAAGTAAAACGCTGACAAAAAAATGAGGTGGAGCCTAATTACAATTTGATATCTTTAATTAATTTCTGGCAATTCCTGAAATAAATTTGGTGCCATATGTAGTGCTTAGCATTCCCTTGAACTCAACCGGGGAAGGCAAGAAGGATTTCTGATGTTTGAGTAGCCCATGGTCTCTATAAATTTTGCTCAGGATATCATGGATATGTCATGGATAGGAAGCTCCAATTTCACTGCAGGGTGTAAGACAACAGGGGAGAAACCTGCAAGTGATATGTCAATCTCTACTGACATGGAGAACAGATGCCAGGGCTACCTCTGGTGGTGGGAATGTTGCACTGGTCACCGGTCACTTCAAATCAGGCAGTTCCCAGCATCAGCGGGATCGCATCATTGTCAAATATCACTCCGAACAGCATTCTCACTGCACAAAGCTATCACAGCACTGGCTGTGATACAGATCAGTCCCTGCTATGTACCAGGATGAGGATATAGCCTTGAAACGGTTTCATTCAAAATAGGAACATCATAACTCTAACAATCAACATCAGCCATGTTGCCTCACCCAACAGTCAGAGAGGCAGCAGGCCTATCTGGGAACAGCCCGGAACAGAAGGCTACAATTAGGGAGTGAGGCTTAAGGCCTTTATTTAAATGTAAATCAGAGCTCTTGCTCCCTTTCACACACAGGCAGCTGCTAGGAATAAATATTGCCCAGTTTGAAAAACAATGATCAACATCCCTCAAAGTCTAACACTAGCTAGTTGGTGAGTATCCAGCGAAATTGTTTGTAAAGAGCTAGATTCATTGGAGCTGACAGCTGAGGAAATTTATTTTATGCTTTTTATTTATTTACTCATTTTGTGGGATGTGGGCATCGCTGGCTGACCAACATTTATTGCCCATCCCTTGTTGCCCTTGACAAGGTGGTAGTGAGCTGCCTTCTTGAACCACTACAGTCCACCTGCTGTGGGTTGACCCACAATGCTATTAGGGAAGGAATTCCAGGATTTTGACCCAGCGACAGTGAAAGAACAGCAATATATTTCCAAGTCAGGATGGTGATTGGCCTGGGGGAACTTGAAGGTGGTGGTGTTCCCATGTATCTGCTGGCCTTGTCCTTCTGGTTGGAAGTGGTCACATGGACTGATTTGAATTGGCATCTGCAATGCTGGGGACTACTGGAGGAGGCCAAGAAGTTCATCCACTCGGCACTCCTGGATGAAGATAGCTGCGAGATCTCTGGCTTTACCTTTTGCACTGATGTGCTGGGCTCTTCCTTCACTGGGGGGATGGGGATATTTGTGGACTCTCCTTCTCCAGTGAGCTGTTTCATTGTCCACCACCATTCACAACTGGGTGTGGCAGGACTGCAGAGCTCAGATCTGATCCATTGGTTATCGGATCGCTTAGCTCTATCTATCATTTTGCTACTATCTATCATTTGCTACTTATGTTGTTTGGTGTGCAAGTAGCCCTGTCTGGTGTCTCCACCAGGTTGACACATCATCTTTAGGTATGCCTGGTGTCGCTCCTGGCATGCCCTCCTGCTCTCTCCATTGAACCAGGGTTGATCCCCTGGCTTGATGGCAATGGTTGAGTGGGGGATATGCCAGGCCATGAGGTTACAGATTGTGCTGGAAAACAGTTCTGCTGCTGTTGGTGGTCCCCAGCACCACATGGATGCCCAGCCTTGTGCTGGTAGATCTGTTCAAAGTCTGTCCCATTTAACATGGTGACAGTGCCACACAACACAATAGAGGTTATTCTCAGTGTGAAGGTGGGACTTCATCTCCACAAAGACTGTGCGGTGGTCGCTCTAACCAAAATGGTCATGGACAGATGCATCTGCAGCTGGCAGATTAGTAAGGGTGAGGTCAAGTATGTTCTTCCCTCTTGTTGGTTCCCTCAGCACCTGTCACAGACTCAGTCGAGCGACTATGTCCTTTAGCACCCAACCAGCTCAATCAGTAGTACTGCTGCTGAACCACTCTTGGTGGAGATTGAAGTCCGCCACCCAGAGTACATTTTGTGCCCTTGCCATCCTCAGTGCTTCCTCCAACTGTTGTTCAACACGGAGGAGTACAGATTCATCAGTTGAGGGAAGATGGTACATGGTAATCAGCAGGAGGTTTCCCTGCCCATGTTTAACCTGAAGCCACAAGATTTCACGCGATCCAGAGTCAGTGTTGAGGACTCCCAGAGCAACTCCCTCCTGACTGTATACAATTGTTCCACCACCTCTGCTGGGTCTGCCCTGCCAGTGGGACAGGACATATCCAGGGATGGTGATGGTGACGTCTGGGATATTGTCTGTAAGGTATGATTCCATGAGTATGAGTATGTCAGGCTGTTGCTTGACTAGGAACAAAAACAGAAGATTCTGGAAAAGCTCAGCGGTCTGGCAGCATCTGTGAAGAGAAACGAGAGTTAACGAGAGTGACCCTTCCTCAGAACAAGACCTGAAATGTTAACTCTGTTTTTACCTTCACTGATGCTGCCAGGCCTGCTGAGCTTTTCCAGCAACATGTGTTTTTGTTCCGGATTTACAGCATCCGCAATTCTTTTGGTTTTTATGTTGCTTGACTAGTCTGTGAGACAGCTCTCTCAATTTTGGAACTAACTCCCAGACATTAGTGAGGAGGACTTTGCAGGATCAACAGGGCTGTTTCTGCCGTTGTTTTTTTCTGGTGCCTTTGTCAATGCCTGGTGATGGTCTGGTTTCATTTCTTTGAGACTTTGTAGCGATTGGTAAAGCTGAATGGCTTGCTAGGTCATTTTAGAGGGCAAATGAGAGTCAACCACATTGCTGTGGGTCTGGAGTCACATGTAGGCCAGACCAGGTAAGGATGGCAATGGACTCATGTCAAACAGATGGCTTTTTCAGACAACTGGCAATGGTTTCATGGTCATCAGTAGATTCTTAATTCCAGATATTTTTAATATATTGAATTCAAATTCCACCATCTGCCCTGGTGGGAACCTGTGTCTCCAGAACATTATCTGGGTCTTTGGATTAATAGCCTGGCGATAATACCACTAGGCCATCACCTTCCCGCTTTTTAGTATCCAGTTTAAAGTAAACTGTTTAAAAGTAAGATTAAGGCATGGCAGGACAGCTTGGCTATGTGGAAATCCATCCTGTGTCATGTGGAAACTCGTGGTCACTTTGCCTAGATGGCAGATGTACAGGAAGTATCCCCAGCTACAAAAATATCTGTTTTATATTTTAAGACAAGAGAAGAGGTTAAGTCAGAGATAGTAGGAACTGCAGATGCTGGAGAATGAGATAACACGACGTAGAGCTGGATGAACACAGCAGGCCAAGCAGCATCAGAGGAGCAGGAAAGCTGACATTTTGGGCCTAGACCCTTCTTCAGAAAATTTTTCTCTGATGCTGCTTGGCCTGCTGTGTTCATCCAGCTCTACAACGTTATATAAGAGGTTAAGTCACATTGGTATATCCATGAAGCCAAGAATGACACACAAGAATGTTTAACAAAGTCGTTACAGACAGATTAAAAGTATGTAGGCAGGAAGGGAATGGGTGATCCCTACTCATTAGCGTGTGTATCTCAGCATGTGCATGTCTGTTTGTGGAGTGGTGGGGTTAGTTAGGAAAACAGGCAAGCGTTTTTTGGCCATAGTCATGATTACAGAACTGAGTACTGGTTCACAGTCGGAAAACAAAGAATAGGGGGTAAATGGGTCATTCTCAAGTTGACAGGCTGTGAGCAGCAGGGTACTGCAAGGATCACTTCAAAGAAGAGTCATACTGTACACAAAATAATAGCTGTTTCTGTCTCCACAGATGCTGCCAGACCTGATGAGTTTCTCCAGCATTCCCTGTGTTTGTTTCAGACTTACAATACTGCAGATACTGGATTGGTATTCCAGTTATTAGCTTGGTAAACCTTCTCTAAACTGCTTCCAATGCAGTTACACCCTTCCTTAAATAAAGAGACCCATACTGAAAAAAGAGTCACAGATAGATAGGATAGTGAAGGAGGCATTTCGGATGCTTGCCTTTATTGGTCAGTGCATTGATCATAGTTGTTGGGAGGTCATGCTGTGACTGTACAGGACATTAGTTAGACTTTTGGAATACTGCACGCAATCCTGGTCTCCCTGCTATAGAATGAATGTTGTGAAACTTGAAAGGGTGCAGAAAATATTTACAAGGATGTTGCCAGGTTGAAGGGTTTGTGCTAAAGGGAGAGTTTGAATAAGCTTAGGCTATGTTCCCCGGAGCATCGGAGACTGAGGGGATGATGTTATAGAAGTTTATAAAACCACGAGGGGCATGGACAGAGTGAATAGCCAAGGGCTTTTCCCCAAGGGTAGGAGAGGCCAAAGGGCATAGGTTTAAGGTGATAGGAGAAAGCTTTAAAAGGGACCTAAGAGACAACTTTTTCACATAAAGGGGATGCGTGTATGGAACAAGCTGCCAGAGGAAGTGATAGAGGCGGGTACAATTAGAACATTTAAAAGGCATCTGGATTGGTACATGAATAGGAGGATTTAAGAGGGATATGGACCAATAATTTAGGACTAATAATTTAGGATATCTGGTCAGCATGAAGTTGGACTGAAGGTTCTGTTTTTGCGTTGCACTACTCTATGAACACTATACTCAGATACGATCTCAACATGCACTATGAGTGAAGCACAACCTTCCCACTTGTTATTGAATCAAACTACATTTTATTAGCTTTCTTAATTATTAGCTAGACTTACACAGTAACATTTTGTGATTCTCACACAAGGACCCACCAGATCCCTCAACATCTCAGAACTTTGCAATCTCTCAATGTTTAGTTAAATTCTTCTGATTTATTCTTCCTGCCTGTTGGCCTTTACAGCAAGATGATTTGAGAACAGGAACAAAGTCATCTTGCTTCAATTGTATGGAACACCGATGGGATTACACCAACTGTACTGTGTTCAGTTTTGGTCTCCTTGCCCGAGGAAGGAGATACTTGCCAAAGAAAATGTGCTGCAGAAGTTTACCAGACTGACGATGTGATTATCCTATAATGGGTGAGTGAGGAAACTGAGCCTGTATTCTCTGGAGAAGGGGTGTGTGATTAATTTGGGAATACTGCATTGAGGTAGAAGATCAGATATGATCAACATGAGCATTAAGGATGTGCAAGCTTGCCTAGCCAGTGATGCCTACACACTTTTAATGATTTTTTAAAAAATGATGGCAGAAAATGCTCAAGTTCCTGATTGGCTACATCTGCTCCTATAACGCTACATTCCCAGATAAAGAGCACTAAACTCTGGTGAATAGTTTCTAACTTTGTTGGTGCAGAAATATCCATGGTATCTCTTGACAGGTCATGGTCACAAACTCAGAGATATTGGAGCACGCTAATTCCATCAATATTTACAAAGTCAACACATCTTTGCTGGCTCAATCAAGTTCATTGGATGGATGGGAGTGTGTACCTAAAGAGCTTCTATACAATAAACAGGCCATTGGGTCACAATCTCCTATGTATCTGCAACAAGGACACTTACAAACAAAATAAGATGATGGTCAACATTAACACTGACAATTGAGAGACATCGCTAACAGCTGTGTTCTTTCAATACTGACTAAAAAAAAGCTCTGAAAGGACTGAATAGAAAAGATCAATTCATTGAGAAGAGGACCCAAAGAAAAGAGAATGCTGCAAATGATGCATCATCTCAGCTCACAACAAAAAAATCACATGTCAGAGTGGAGATCTCGAGCCACGAGGCAATGCTAACAAAGAATAACCACCACAGGGCAAACCATCATGTTACAAGTATGAAGACTGCCATCATAATCAAACAATGCTGTATCTTTGAAAAACAATTACCAGACGTTTATTTCATTCACAAAGCATGGCCACAAATGCTAATTTTGAATTGAAAACAGATTATTCAAATGCAAGGACATGGCAGAAGTGTTCGTGACAGGGTCTATAATTTGTAAGTTAACTATAAGCCACTAGAACTTACGAGATGCCCAGAGCTGCTAGCGACCCAGAAGGGATATTGGATGCAGGTTTCTGAAGGTCTCCACTCATGTTAAATCCTGCCATCACACCTGAAGATAACAGAAATCAATGTTAATAAACTAAAATCACAAACATTGTGTGTGCCACTAACCTTATCTAGCAATCCATTGGGGATTGTTAATATAGCTACTACAGAATCTGTACCTTTCTGCCTCATATAAATAATATAATTGTGAATATCTATGTCTGTTGAATAGTCAGTAAAGGAGATATGGAGCTATAAGACAGGTGTGGGTTTTGCTGGAGACATTTTAAATAATGGATAATTAGTAAATGTCAGTTTGAGAATAGCCCAAAGCAAGCGAGGTCATCACTTAGACAAAAAAAAACTGCATAAGTGGAATCCAAGGTAGACAAAAAGGAGGATGGAAGAACACAGCAAGCCAGGCAGCATCTGGAGGAAAGGAGAAGTCAACATTTCGGGTATTAAGACTGAAGAAGGGTAAGACCCAAAACATTGACTTCTCCTGGATTGCTGTAGTCTTCCCACCTCCTGTGTGTCTACCTTGGTCATCACTGAGGTGGGTGGAATTTAGGATGGTCCCTTGGTTTCAATTTATCTTGGTCTTTGCAAGGAAAGACCATTGGACGTAAGAGCAAAAATAGTCTACTTGGCCAACAAGTCTGCTCTGCCACTCAATGAGATCACTGCCACTCAATGCCTGAATTGATCATTCGCAAGTCCACGTCCCTGCCTTTTTCCATAACCCTTCATCCCCTTATTTATTAAAAATATGTTAATCTCAACCTTGAACATACTCAGCCTTTACAGGCCACTTCTCAGTCGCAGAGTGAGCGTCTTGTGTTTTGCAGCTTATTGAGAGAAGTTAACTAAAACTGATAGTCAGAATTAGGCTATAAACAGAGTAAACACTAACTTCATCAATGACCATCAGGATAGGAGAAGAGGCTTAATCTCAGTTTGAATCCTGTGAGGAACAGAACCTGCGAGATTGCCGTATTTGAAGCTAGTGGGAGAATCTACGATCAGCCACAAAGTGCCTTACTTCAAAAAAAGGTAATCAATAGAAAATCTTGGAAGTATTGGAGGAGTACCAAAAAACTGTGGATTTTGCATTCACAGTCAAGAGATGATAAATTACAATTTTATCTCTTAGAATAGCCAGAGATGTGCAAATATTTCCAGAGAACTCTGGCATATTTTTAAGAAGTCCATACAAAAGTAAATAACGTTAAAGATTGATATGTCTTTTAAGAGAACCCCTGAGGAAAGTAAGAAGTGAACCTGATTGCATAATGTTACAGATCAGACCAAACCCTTTCCAAATATATTAAGAAGATAGCCTAGACCTTATCTTTTTCTTATTTTAAAGGTAAGTGTAAAGAGTTGTGTTCCAGGTGCGATTTGATTGCTCAAATAACTCAACTTTAAGCAAAGCACACTTTATTTTTACACTACAATTAAACACAGGTAAAATAAAACTAAAAGAACTGGCTTAACTGTAACTCTGTCAAAACACTTAATAAAATAGAATATATATTAAATACTACTAATTAACTGTTCAAATGTAGTAACATCCCTGAAACACACCATTAGCAAAGGCAAATTCAGGAAAATATATTCTCCCACATACAATTCTAGCAGCAGGTACAGAACCCCAGTTTTTAGCTGAAACAGACAGAGGAAACAATGCTTCCACATCCAGCTTCAATGCCCCAACAACTGCAGAAAGCTAAAACTAAAGGTCCTGGTTCTGTGGAAGCCTGACCCACACATGCAGGTTGCTTCTATTGTTACAACTTTTAAAAAAAAAACAAGGCCTCACAAGCGGTTTACTTTTTTGGCTTTGACCAGACCACTCCAAACCTCTATATCAATGTTTCTTTGTAAGAAAAACAGAAAAAAATATACCTCTTAAAGTTACAGTATCTTCACAATAAATATGGACATAATAAGAAGCAAAAACCATATTGTTAAATTAATAATGCTGGCTTTATTCACTTACTTTATAAACAATAAATTTTATTTTGTTCAAAGCAAAGTTAAATTTTGTGGCCTTGTTCGTTTGTTTAAAATGAGCTAAAAAGTTGCTTGCAGCAAGCATGTCCTGGAAAGCATTTTCTCTTTCTCTCTGACACACACACACACACACACACACACACACACACACACACACACACACAATTACAATCAACTCCAGTATTCACCTACGATGAACCAACACACGCTAACACACATGTATAATGCTGGGTAGTTCCCATGGCCTTTCTGCCTAAATACTAATAGATTGAACACCTGAGTTTTAAAGTGAATTCTGCAGCACACAGAATATAAATTTACACGTGAAAAATATGAAGATTATCAATGGAAGTACCCCTCAAATGAAAATGAACAAGACCCTTCTGAAGTGCACCACAAATATGAAGGCCTTGAGAATTATCTGCTATGAGTAGGTAAAATGCATTGTTATGCAACCAGGAATTCAAGGCAAATTTTCATTTTCAGATAAAGAAAAATTCCTTCCACACTTTTTGGACAAAATACTACGATGCAACAGATTATTTTGTTTTTTCAGTCACAAGACAACGAGATCTTTAGGTTGCTTGAAGAAAAATTGCTCACTGGTCTTAATTCAGTAAAACATTCCACTTGACATTCTTTGTTTATTCATTACCTTTGAGAACACAAACATTTTTGTTAACAGGCAATTTTGATTAACTATGAAAAATAATACATGATTACAATTAAATTGCAATAATTGATTTTTACTGCTTTAACTATTGGATGCAAGTCTGTAGTTCTGTAAACAATGTTTCATCCCAATCCAAATAGCAGCTAAGTAACATCCGTTACACATTAATGCATCTACTTAAGTTTTGAAACTGAATTTCAACAGTGGCAAAAAATTGGCTCAAAGCACATCAGCAGCCACTTTATACCATACCCGAAAAACAAAAGTGAAAGCTTCTAAACTAATCTAAAAGCTTGCAAGAGGTGAAGAATGGCATAGAAATTGAAAAGACATGCAGAGCTTCATAATCAGGCATATGGCTGGATTAGCAAGGTTTAATCGTGAACAATTAGTTGAGGCTTTGGCAATATGCCCTTGATTTCATTGATGAAGAATCCTTTCACATGCAAATCTGAAGTCCACAAACATCCTTGCGAAAGCTGCAAACAAACTTATTACAAACACAGAAGGGCTAGAATTCTCTCTGCTACCTTTTGGAAATTTGGTTGAACGTGGACAGAAAATAGGTAAATGCAGGGTAGGAGGTAGACAATCTGAGCAATGATCCCAACAGCAAGCTCATTGTTTTTTCTGCCTGTTAGACTGGAAACTGGCTGCATTTTTCTCCTGCACTACATGCAAGCTGAAACAGAAATACAGGGCCTATTAATCTGCTTCATATTATCAATTCCTGTTAACACCTCTGCCAACACAATGACTTCCTGTAAAAAGCTTGATGTCCCCGAAGTTAATGCATGGAGAAAGAGAGCCTAGCAGAGGAGGAAATTATAGAATCACAGAATGGTAGGTCTACAAAGAGAAACCATTCAGCCTGTAGTGTAAAGAATGAAAAAAAATACACTCATATTGTTCATTGCAAACATGTTTGATTGCTGAATATGAAAAACTGGATAGGTCAAGAAAAACAGTTAACTAGGTGCAGGAGTAGGCCAGTCAGCTCTCTGAGCCTGCTCTATCCCTTAATTTGATCACAGCTGATTCTCTATCTTAATGCCACAATCCAGCTTTCTCTCCATACTCCTTGATGCCTTTAAAATCTAAGGAAGTTATCTATCTCTTTCTTAAACATATTCAGTGACTTTGCCTCCACATCCTCTGTGGTAGAGAATTCTGCAGGTTGACATTGACCACCCTTTGGGTTAAGAAATGTTTTGACAACTCCATGTTCTGAGATTGTGTCCCTGGTTCTAGATTCCCCCCATCAGAGAATACATCCTCCCTGCAACTCATCTGTCCAGCACCATTAGAATTGTATAGATTTCAAGCAGATCCCCTCTCATTCTTCTCAACTCTAGTGGATACAGGCCCAGCCAAACCAATCTCGCATCACAGGACAGTCCTGCCATCCCTGGTATCAGTTAAGTGAAACTCCACTGCATTCCTTCAATGGCAGGTATATCCTTTCCTAGGTAGTGAGACCAAAACTGCACCAAGGCCTTGTGGTATACTGCATCCGCTGTACCCGTTGTGGCTTCCTCTACATCGGGGAAACCAAGCGGAGGCTTGGGGACCACTTTGCAGAACACCTGCGCTCAGTTCGCAACAAACAACTGCACCTCCCAGTCGCGAACCATTTCAACTCCCCCTCCCATTCCTCAGATGACATGTCCATCCTGGGCCTCCTGCAATGCCACAGTGATGCCACCCGAAGGCTGCAGGAACAGCAAATCATATTCAGCCTGGGAACCCTGGAGCCCAATGGCATCAATGTGGATTTCACAAGCTTGAAGATCTCCCCTCCCCCAACCGCATCTCAAAACCAGCCCAGCTCATCTCCACCTCCCTAACGTGTTTTTCCTCTCACCTCAAGCCACACCCCCATCTCCTATCTACTAACATCATCCCGCCTCCTTGACCTGTCTGTCCTCCCTGGACTGACCTATCTCCTCCCTACCCCACTACCTACACTCACCTTTACTGGCTCCATCCCCGCCTCCTCGACTTGTCTGCCTCCTCTCCACCTATCCTCTCCTCTATCCATCCTCTATCTGCCTCCCCCTCTCTCCCTATTTATTTCAGAACCCTCTTCCCCTCCCCCATTTCTGATGAAGGGTTTAGGCCCGAAACGTCAAGTTTTCCTGCTCCTATGATGCTGCTTGACCTGCTGTGTTCATCCAGCCCCATGCTTGTTACCAAGGCCTTGTATAATTGCACTAAGGCATCTCCACTTCTGAACACAAATCCTTTTACAATGGAAACCAGGATACTATTTGTCCTCCTAAAGTTTGTAGCATTCGTCTGTCTACTTTCATTGACTGATGTACAAGGAAACGCAGATCCCTTTGCACATCCACAATCCCCTAAATATCACCGTTTATATAACATTCAATTCTGTTCACCACAATAGAGTGTATCACTTCACATTTAAGCCATGTTGTACTGCATCTGCCATCTGTTTGCCACTCACCATTACCATCTGAATTACCTTTTTTTCCCAACTTCAAATGTCGCACTGTTTCTTCAAGGTAAGTCTGCTTTCCTAGTCCCTGCTTTCATTTTTTTTTAAACTTTGCCTTGTCTACCAATTCTTATAGCCTAGCCTTAGTAAATTTTTGTATATCATTCGGGGATAAATCTTGCATCTCCAGGAACTTGTCAAACCTATTTTGATTTAATAATACACAAGAAACCTGGTGTAATTTAGGCAGAAGGCAGCTTATTATTACAATCTAACATAGAGAGAAATTTAATACCAAATTCACTTTTAGTGGGCAACCTCTTATTGGATTCTCTTCCAGATGGTAATCTGTGATTTAACTCTTTTCATAGGGAGCTAGATATTAACCATTAATTGATAGGTCAACCCCTTATTATTGGAACAAAAACAAAGTTGCTGGAGAAGCTCAGCAGGTCTGGCAGCATCTGTGGAGAAGAAAGCAGAGTTAACATTTTGGGTCCGGTGACCCTTCCTCCTTTATTATTGGACTTTTAGGGACAACATGTCACTTGACTCCAATTTACAGTTACATCTGTTCACCAGGCTGCATGCAGGAGGGTCGCTGTTGTCCAACCTTCATTGTTGGGCTTGTCTACCTTACCTTAGTTAAGTTTCCTCCAATAACACAACTAGTTAAAAGTAAGAGAGAAGCTCAACATTTCCTGTGCACCAGTGTGGTACATATAATAAATTACTTTGAGGAATCCAGTCTAAAATTATCGTAAATACAAACGAACAACATTCAAAAATGAATAATCACATACATCATCTTACCAGTAGCAGTAGGAAAGAAGACACCAAAAACTGTGAAGAAATTTTCTTCCGGACTATAGTCTGGGAATGTGTTGTTCCTGAGCAGTTCTTCACTATATCCCACAAATCCAAAATCTAAGGGACAATAACAGAAATGCACTTTTATTTGATATTTTCTGAAAACTATAAAATTAAAAACAAGTCCTGAATCTTTAGCAGCTTTATTGATGCAATACAAGACAATGCTTACAGATTTCATGTTTTAAAGAAACATTCCGTAACTTGAAGAAACAAGAAAAGCAGAGTCACATCTCCCTCATAGTCTTAGCTGGCCAAGTCATGCATGACAGAAAGGCCCTAGGTTCAACACTTTGATGGTATATTTCAGCTACTTCATTAGGGTGCTTGATTGACCATATCTCCTGAGTGAGAAGGAAAGTAACTTCTGGGGTATGGTTATTTTCTCTGCCGGGTTTGGATACTGGATGACAAAAGATCCAGATATAGTGCTGATAACTGCACAGTGCAATGACTTTCCAATGGTGACAAAATTGGACAGAGTCAGCATAGATTGATGAAAGGGAAAATATGCTTGATAAATCTACTGGAATTTGAGGATGTAACCAGTAGAGTCGATAAGTGGGAGTCAGTTAATATGAGATAACAAGGTGTAGAGCTGGGTGAACACAGCAGGCCAAGCAGCATCAGAGAAACAGGAAAGCTGACATTTCGGGCCTAGACCTTTCTTCAGAAAAAATCTTGCTCCTTCCTGCTCCTCTGATGCTGCTTGGCCTGCTGTGTTCATCCAGCTGCACACCTTGTTATCTCAGAATCTCCAGCATCTGCAGTTCCTACTATCTCTGTCAGTTGATATAGTTTACTTGGACTTTCAGAAGGCATTTGATAAGGTCCCACGTATGAAGTTAGTAAGCAAAAATTAAAGTGCATGGGATTTGGGGTAGTGTGCTGACATGGATAGATAACTGGTTGGCAGACAGGAAACAAACAGACAGAAAACAACCAGGAATAAACATGTCATTTTCTGAGTGGCATCCATCGACCAGTGGGGTTCTGCACAGATCAGTGTTTGAAACCTGGCTATTCACAATCTATGTTAATGATTTAGATGAGGGAATTAAATGTCATATCTCTAAAATTTGCAGATGACACAAAGCACGGTGGGAGGGTGAACTGTGAGAAGGATTAGATGTGCTTCAGTGTGACTTGGACAAGTTGAGTGGCAAATGCAAGGCAGATGAAATATAATGTGGATAAATCTGAGGGTATCTATTTGGTAGCAAAAACAGGATGGCAGATTATTATCTGAACAGTGATAGTTTGGGAAAGTGGAAAACATAAGACCTGAGTGTCTTCTTATACCAGCCACTGAAAGTAAGCAGATAGGTGATGCAGGTGGTGCGGAAGACAAATGGCATGTTGGTCTTCATAGCAAAAGGATTCAAGAACGGGAGCAGGATTGTCTTGCTGCAGTTGCACAGTGCCTTGGTGAGGCCACACCTGCAGTATTGTGCACAGTTATGGTCTCCTTTTCCGAGGAAGGATAATATGGCAATGGAGTCTCATAGAACGCTATAAAATTCTAACAGGACTAGACAGGGTAAATGTGGGAAGAATGTTACCAATGATCAGGGAGTCTAGAACCAGAGTCACAGGCTAAGGCTATTGGGTAAGCTGTTTAGGATGAGATGAGGAGAAACATCTTCACCCACACAGTGATGAGTTTGTGGAATTCTCTGCCATAGAAAGTACTTGAGGCCAAAATATTGAATGCTTCCAAGGAGGAGTTATGGTTCTTATGGCTTAAAGGATCAAAAGATACAGGGAGAAAGTGGGAATAAGCCATTGAGTTGGATGATCAGCCATGATCATATCAAATGGCACAGCAGTTCTGAAGGGCTGAATAGTTTACTCTGAACATATTTCATGTGTTTCAACACAGCAATTTTTTTTTATTCTTTCCACTGGAAATGGGCAATCGATTGTAATTGAATTCCCTCCCTAATGGCATTGTGGGTCTAACTAAAGCCTACGGAGTGTAACAGTTAAGAGGGCGGCTCACTGCTGCCTTTTCAGGGGCAACTGGGGACAGACAATAAATGCTGGCCAGCCAGTGATGCCCACATCGCACAAGTGAACAAAACAAAAATCAATGTCATTGTCAAGGATCACACCAGAATTACTGGCACCCTGGACAAAGTTCCAGGGAAAACTGGTCCCTCAAGAACCATGCTCCAGAAGTTCAACACCTTCAAGAGAGAAGAGGGAGTGGGTAGGTGTGAATAATGATAAAAAAAAAACAAACCATGGCCAGTTGCATGAAAGTAATAGTTTCATAAATTCTTAACCTATATATATCAATTTATTTGAATTACAAGATATTGTTTGATCCAAGTTTTGAATCAAGAGTCCTCAAGTCTTACGCACATGAACAAATGGTATCACAATGTAATTCAATTAGAATAATTTTCATTAGTTATCTTACTTACACTATGTTGAGAACTAAACCTATTTGTTGTATAAATTATTAACTCAGATACTGACTAAACTGAAGAATCTCCAATTGACTGAAATTTTCCCTCTCAAGGTAAGTAACTGAAAAAATATGACTTGCATTGAAACGTAAGACATAACAGCAGATGTGCTTTCAGCATTTTAAACATGGTCTGCCGTTTGAATTTGATATAACTAATTAAAAGTTAACCTAATGCCAACCATGTAACAAAACTCACACAGTTCACTGATGTCTTTTAGGAAAGAAAATCTGCTGGCCTTACCAGATTTGACCTACATGGGATTTCAGACCCACAGCCATGTGCCTGACTCTTAATTGCCTTTTGAAATGGCCAAGAAAGCCATTTAGTTCCAGGGCAATTAGCAAAGGGAAATAAATACCAGCCTCTTCAGTGACACCCATATCCCATGAATGAATAGAAAAAAAAACAAAGATGTCTTTTTTGTTTCAGGCAGGCAGTTGACAACCAAATCTCACACTGCCAAAATCAGAAAAATAGTCGTCAGCACCCTAACTGCGCTTGATTCTATCACTGGCTTTAATTCATAGCTGATTTGGTTTAGGGTGAGGAACGTCCAAATAAAACTATTTAGTGTATTTATATATTCAGTAAAGATTCTGGCAGTCTATTTATAACTTCTGATAAATACTTTCCTTAATTGCAATGGAAACATCACAATTTCTGTTAAAATAACAATGCAACTCCCACATATATCATCACCACAAAATTCCCCTATTGTTTGCTTTGACTTGTTGGCACTTTTATTTCTATTTTTTTAATTTCAGTAACTACAGCAAAAGGCTGTGGGTGAGAGACTGACACATTCAGAACCCTTAGGTGAGACATCCGTGTATTGCTTGTAATCCTGCAATCTGCTTACATGCTCTGCTGTCCGATTCTGACAAATGAGGGGGCTGTCATTGTAACTTCACATATGATTTGTTAAGGAAGACAATGGGAAGGTGATTATGGCCTATTTTTATTCGTCAATCAGAATCATTAAAAATAAGTAATTTAATCATTAGCACAATGCTGTTGTGGTAGCTTGGTACACATGAATAATTTGCCACATTTCTTAAAACAGTCACTATACTTCAAAAATAGCTCAGTAACATCCAGAGGTTGTGAAAATCACTAAATAAACAGAAGCATTTATTTCTTTTAATTTCAAGTGATGATGTCACTCAAATCAAATGTTCATTTAAAAGGTTTCTAAACATCAGTCATATAAAAGTGCAGATTACAGCCCTCAAAATCAGCTATTACATCGGGTACAAATGTGTGGAAGAAATGGGAATACAATAAAATGGATTGTCAAATGGTCACAGTTTGACTAGTGATAACAAGGTGTGGAGCTGGATGAACACAGCAGGCCAAGCAGCATCTTAGGAGCAGGAAAGTTTGACATTTCGGGCCTAGACCCTTCATCAGA
>JAHRHZ010000144.1:60017922-60036104 GCA_024137785.1 Ginglymostoma cirratum
TTTCTGATGAAGGGTCTAGGCCCGAAACGTCAAGCTTTCCTGCTCCTATGATGCTGCTTGGCCTGCTGTGTTCATCCAGCTCCACACCTTGTTATCTCGGATTCTCCAGCATCTGCAGTACCTATTATCTCTGATACAGATTGACTAGTACTAGTTTATGGGCAAATATTGGCAACCATTTAAAAGTAGAATACCAGGAGATTATCTTTTAGGGCTGCTCTTATTTCTCATTTTTAAGATGAAATTGAAAGAGCTTTTGTGTTCACAATGTCCAAATTATGTCAAAATCAATACAGGAGCAGTGAGAAAACAATGAACATCAATGCATACATTCAATTTTGGATTGGTAGGTTTGATTAGTGATTGGAGAACTGGTAGATGGAATTTAATATCCGGAAATGCACGGTGAGGTTGATCTGGATTAATGGCTACATAGGAACATACTTGAGCAGGAGGGAGACTTTGAAATTTTACTGGATATATCTCTAAACCATTGACACAATGTTCCCAAGTTGTTTGTGGTGAAATGAGCAACTGAAAAATTCAGAGAAATATCATTTTAAGACTGCATTTAGCCCTGGTGAGAATACACTTGAATTACTATATGTAATTTTGATGTTTCTATTCCAAAAAAATATAATTTTAGGACAGCACTTGAAAAAAGGATGATATAACAGATCCCAGATTAAGGAGTGATGGGTAAAAAAAAATCCACTGAAAAGAGAAAGCTCAGGGGGAACATAATAGAAATTATCCTGAAGGTTAAAGAAATTGAATGCACAAAAGCTTTTCTGCCCTGGACAAAATTTAGGCACAAGGCATAGATTTAAAAATGAAGGCCAACAAAAGGAAACAGTAAATGGTGCAGGAATTGTTTAAAACAAATAGTGGCAAAATGCAAAATAGATTACTCGTTTAAAGAAGAAATTATGGGAAGTTGCCATTCAAAAATAAAATCCCATTTTATTTGAAGTACACCAAAGTGTTAGATGGCTAGATGGACATCCTGCAATTGAAGAATGGTATGGAAGCAGAAATTGCCTTCTGACACCAATGTTCTATTAGATGCTAGTAGATTGATTGTGACTTTAAACACTTAGGGATAAATTTTTTTAAAAAATCACCAATTACCCGGAGGGGAGTTAAGAGTCAACCACAGTGCTGTTTGTCTGGAGTCACTTGAAGTCTTCATGCCTGAGTAAGTTCTGGGTGGGAACAGTGTGTGCAATCTTTCCTATCCTGCCTCCACATTAACAGCCATTTAAGGAATAACTAAGTAACTATTTCCATCAAGATTGTTATTTTCATCGCTTCAGAAGTGACAAACAAGAAAAATCCCACACATCTGGTAAATCAGTGTAGACTGCCTGTCTTTTGGAGCATTGGATTCTTGAAGGTGACTCCTGCCAGTACCTCCCCATTACCCTCAGCCCTTAAACTCCACCCTGTAAAACCCCAGAGATAATAGGTACTGCAGATGCTGGAGAATCCGAGATAATAAGGTGTGGAGCTGGATGAACACAGCAAAACCCCAGCCTGACATTTTAGTTCTCACGATCTTGGTAACCCTTCCAGCAGCAGCCACACCCTTCTCAATGGTGCTGCCAAATGTGACAGCTGCCAGCCAACCAGAGGCCAACAGCTCTCACATTTAGCATTCTTCCTCCACTGGGTTTTTGATTGCAAAGACATGTCTATGGCAATCTACCAAACTGCCTGATCAGAGGAAGGTATAACGGGCCTTGTTCTGAGGAGTCAGTGCAGATGTCTGACCAGCTTTGTTAGTAAGCAAGTGAAACACCCAACAAAGATAGAAGATTCTGTTCTGGGTTGCTGTCATCAGACCACAAAGCCATTTCTTCCATTGATGCTGTGCTGTTCTGTTATGCACTTAATGATACAAACATCATAGTGTTTGGGACAATAACGCAATTGCTGCCTTTGTCAACATTACTGGTGCTATTGACTGTAGCCAGGTATCCATCAATACAGCTTTGTTGAACTTTATAAGTTAAAGCTCAAGTACTACGTGATAACAGCTATTTCAACACTGATATCCAAAACTCATTCATCACATCTCATTGGTAAATCCAGCCTAGGGAAGAGGATTTACAAATAGGAAACAAATATGACGGATCCAAGGTTAAGAGGCTAAACTGAAAATCCTTAGCTTTGCAGTTTCTACTGCTGACCTTCCCTCATCCCCAGTTGACATCAGTCATCACCAACGGCATTGCCGTATGACTTAAAAGGAACTCCACAAAACTGAACTTTTGCAGCGTACACCAGTTAATTAGATACCCTATCAATTAGAGGGCAACATCTCAACAGTGTTCAATGATCAGATAAAAATCCATTTTCTAGGGGCTTGGGAATAATTTTGAAATAGTAATGTCAATGACAAGAATATCAATTTGTTAGAAGTAACGTCTGGAAGATTCCAGAACACAATCTTATCTCAGTTATCTTACCTCAGTTCTGAGGCAGGGTCATCAGATGTGAAACTCTGTTTTTTTCCTTCACAGATGCTGCCAGACCTGCTGAGCTTTTCCAGCAACATTGTTTTTGTTAAGATCTTATAGCTATCGGGGATGGCCGTAATGCTAAAAATCTATATTTTTCTGGTATTATTAGCTATTGCAATCACATATTCAAACACATACACCTAAGGACTTGCATTTACCATCTCAATTTTTAAAAAAAAAATCTTTTGGGGATGGTGACTAGTCTGGCAAGACCACATTAATTGCCTTAAAATGGGGAGGTGGTGGAGCACGGGTAATCTCCTGGACTAGCAATTCAGAACCCACAGCCAATGTCTGAGGATGCAAATTCATAGGGATGTACAGCATGGAAACAGACCCTTCAGTCCAACTTGTCCATGCCAACCAGATATCCTAAATAAATTTAATCCTATCTGCCAGCATTTGGCCCATATCCTTCTAAATCCTTCCTATGCATGTACCCATCCAGATGACATGGGCTGACGGCAGATAGTAAAACTCGAATTCAGTAAAAACCTGGCATAAAAAGCTGGCCTAATGACAACCATATAACCATTGTCAATTGCTGCAAAAATCCATTTAATTCACTTATGTCCTTTGGGAAAGGAAATCTGCTACCCTTACCTGGTGTGGTCCGCATTAGACTTCCGACCCACAATGCAGTGGACTCTTAACTGCCCTCTAGATAACAAAGGATGGGCAATAGATGCTGAGATAACAAGCATGGGGCTGGATGAACACAGCAGGTCAAGCAGCATCTGCAGTACCTTTTATCTCTGAGGCAATAGATGCTGGTTTGGCCAGTGATACCAATATCCCATGAACAGACTAAATTTTAAAAAGCTAGTGGTCTTTGTGGAGAAGGGGCTCTCAAAGTGGTTTTAAACTAGGAAATTTCAATAAATTGACCAAATAATAATTAAAGAGAAATACATTTAAGTTAGGATATTGCATAACTTGGAAAGCAAGTCTGAGTTGATGCTGCTCAAGCAATTTTGTTGATTCATCTAACTGATGTGTAGGTTGTAAGGGCGGGAGATACAATCAAAATGACTTCCGCAAGTTGCTACGGCATAGCCTGCAAACTGCTAACAATGCAGCAATAATATGCTAACCAAGAAAGGATAGAGTCAATCAGGGAAAAGATCACGCAAACTGTCCTACCCTGGTTGCTGACAAGCCTCCTGTGTACTGCAGCTGCACCTATCAAGTGAGCACCCGTCACAACTGTAACATTGTACGCTGTCTATACAGCAGCATCAGCATGAAATAAGCATTAAAAATAGGGCAGTTCCAGCCCATGAATTTGTACAGTTTACTGTTGATTACAATGCAGCTCTGAAAATCTTAGTACAAAATGCAATTGGCCTGAATGGAAGTGTTCAACAACATTTAAGACTGGGATAGGCAACTTTTGGTGTCTCACAGAAAAAAAAGGGATATGAGAACAGAGGGAGGATAATATGGAGTTGAAGCCCAAGATTAGTCATGATTGCATTGGATAGCAGAGCAGCACTTCAAGTATTACAGTCTACAATGGCTCCTATCTCATGTTTTTATGAAAATAAACCTTACTTGTAGGAAATATTAACTAATACTATGATATCTATATTCACCATGTGCACTGTTTGATCCGGTAATTATGGTTAAAAAGATTCCAGATCCAATTGATGACTTGTTCTGTTAAATAATCTTCACTAGGAAGGAATGAGAGCTTAACAACTTATTGCAATTGTTCTGGATTAGAAAGGAAGGCAATAAAGCAGCTTGGCTTTTATGTTCTCAATTGCTATTCAATTATTTCTTGCGGAAAATGTGCTGTCTACCTGGCACATGAGAGCAGGAAAAGGCTTAATATTCCACCACCAAAGCTTAACTATGAAACAGACAGTTTTCACAAAATACATGAGGCCCATCAGTGTCTGTCAAATTTACCTTAAGATTCAAAGAAGAGTGCAAACTGCTTTCCATGTTTGAATCTTTCTAGCTGTCTGGCTCAGATTGATTGTGTGGTGCTGTGGGATCGGGAAAAGACATGGGATACATTACATTCAAGCTCTTTCTTAGAGGTTGAGATAAAATTTGAGCTGGAGTGGTACTTTGTAAATGAGCTGGCACTGTTTCATTGGAACAATACATAACAAATATGGAAAAGGGATTCTCTTCCCTAGCACAGGTTTGTAATCACACTTGCAAGTTGTAAATAGTATAATCTTTTAAAAGGGGATGAGATGAAGACAGATGTATTGTCATTGATAAAGACTGCAGGCAAAGTTTGAATTCAATCTCCGGATCAGAAGATAGCTTTAAGCTTTGCATGACCAGACATACCATAACATCAATCTAACATACGCCAGCCCTTTAAAATGCTTCATGAATTAGATACAGAAAAGAATTCAAGGTTTAGATCTTGCTGACAGTCAGCCCAGGTCTTTTTTTCTTCTTCTGTAGCTCTCAAAACAGCCTGCCAAGACATTCCAAATCGAGAAAAGCTACTAGAGCATCCTAAGGATCAGATGAACGGAATCTACCCATTGGATGGCAAGCGAAGAGTTCGTGGAGTGAATGAAAAAATTTACATTTCTATGGTTAGTAAATTAGTCATATGAGAGAACATATCAAATTACATAAACACAGACGGTGGAAATGCTGAACAGGTCTGGCATTTTTTGTGAAGGGAGAAACAAAGTTGATAGGCTGGATTCTCAGGAAGTTGGACATGCTCTGTGGAAGGTTGAAAATGGCAGCCAGGACCAGACTCCAGGATTCCCAAACTAAAGCAAAATACCGTGGATGCTGGAAATCTGACATAAAAGCAAAAAAAATGCATGAGAAACTCATGAGTGGCATCATCTATGGACACAGAAACAAATGTTTCAAATCTGATAGGACTCTTCTTCGGAACTGTTTTGAAGAACAGTCAGACAGAAGAAACATCAACTGTTGTTCTCTGCACAGATGCTGCCAGACATGCTAAACTTGTCCAGCATTTTCTACTTTATTTGAGGATTCTTAACCCCATTCCCAGTATTTCTACGTTTCATCATAGCCATTTATGCGTGCAGCCAGTTAAGGTCGCAGCCCACATTCTACTCTCCCGACTTGGCTGGCTACATTGAGGGGATTGATTGTCATGAAAAAAGACAAGCTTTTTAAATATTGCGGTTCACTGCACCTCAGAGTTGTGATGGATGATAATCTACATGAAGCAACATTTTAAATGGTAAGTTCAAAAGGTTTTACTCAAACAAAAAGAACAAAAGATAAGTATAGCATAGGAACAGGCCCTTCAGTCCTCCAAGCCTGCACCGATCATCATGCGCTAACTAAACTAAAAAACAAACCTTGTGCTCTTATTCAGGTCCATATACCTCTATTCCCTCCCTATTCATGTAACCATCCAGATGCCTCTTAAATGTCACCAATGCGCCTGCTTCCACCATCTCTTCTGGCAGTGCGTTCCAGGGTCCTACCACACTCTGCATGAAAAACTTCCCTTGCACATCTCCCTTAAACTTTCTCCCTCTCACCTTGAATCTGTGTCCCCTCGTAATTGTATCTTCAATCCTGGGAAAAAGCCTCTGACTATCCAACCTATCTCTCATAGTTTTGTAGACCTCTATCAGGTCTCCTCTCAGCCACCATCGTTCCAGTAAAAACAATCCTAGTCTTTTTACCCTTTCCTCATAGCCAATGCCCTTGAGACTGGGCAACATCCTGGTGAACCTTCTCTGCACTCTCGCCAAAGCTTCCACGCCCTTCTGGTAATCTGGCGACCAAAACTGCACACAATACTCCAAATGCAGCCTAACAAGGGTTTTATATAGCTGCAACATGGTTTGCCAACTCTGGTACTCCATGCCTGAGCTGATTAAGGCAAGCATGCCTTATGCCTTCTTAATCACCTGGTCACCTGCGTTGCCACTTTTAGGGAACTATGGAACTGCATGCCCAGATCCATCTGTATGTTAATGTTCCTAAGGGTTCTGCCATTTACAGTATAATTCACCGTATAATATAAGGCTAAATTTGATCCTCCAAAATGCATCACGTCACATTTGTCTGGATTAAACTCCATCTGCCATTTCTGTGCCCAAGTTGCCAATCTATCAATATCTTGTTGTACCCCTTCACAATCGTCAGCACTATCAGCAACTCCACCAATCTCTGTGTCATCTGCAAACTTACTAATCAGACCACCCACATTCTCCTCCAGATCATTTACGTATACTACAAACAACAGAGGACCTAAGACTGATCCTTGTGGAGCACCATTAGTTACCAGTCTCCATTCTGAAAAACACCCCTTCCACCACTACCTTCTTTCTTCTGTGACGAAGCCAGTTTTGTATCCATCTAGCCAGCCCATCCCAAATCCCATGTGATTTTAGTTTTTGTACCAATCTGCCTTGTGGGACTTTATCAAATGCCTTACTAAAGTCCAGATAAACTACATCCACAACCCTTCTCTCATGAATTATCTTTGAATTTTTTGAAGAGGTGACAATCAGGTTGTGAGACATGACCTTCCCCATAAAAAGACCATGCTGCCTATCACTAACTAGTCCATTTTCTTCCAAATGTGCATATATCTTGCCACTCAGTATCTTATCCAAAAGCTTGCCCACCACAGACATCAGGCTCACCGGCCTATAATTTCCTGGATTATCCTTGCTTCCTTTCTTAAATAAGGGAACAACATTGACTAATCTCCAGTCCCCTAAAACCTCACCTGTGGTCAAAGAGGATGTGAAGATATCTGCTAATGCCCCAGCTATTAATTCCCTTCCCTCTCGTATTAACCTGAGATACATTCCACCTGGTCCTGGGGACTTATCAACCTTAATGCAATTTAGGATACCCAAAACTTCCTCCTTCAATATACTGACATTCCTTGGAGTATTCACACACTCTTCATTGACCTCAACATCAGTCATGTCCTTCTCCTTGGTGAATACTGATACAAAGTATTCATTAAGGATCTCTCCCACTTCTTGTGGCTCCACACATAATTTCCCTCCTTTGTCCTTGAGTGGGTCTACTCTTTCCCTTGCTACCCTCTTTCTTCTAATATATGTATTAAAAGCCTTGGGTTTCTCCTTGACCCCGTTTGCTAAAGACATTTCATAGCTCCTTTTAGCTTTACTAATTCTGCCTTTAAGTTCCTTCCTAATTTCTCTATACTGTTCAAGGGCTCATGCCCGCTCTGCTAAGCTATACCCTTCCAATCACAACTGTGGCCCTGGAGCCAAGCTATGCCTACTCACCAACCTCCAAGGCTCCCCATACCCTCCATGCCAAATATAACGCCTCCCTATCCATTCAAATACTCTCTATAGAATCAATAAACTGAGGCAATAGGATGTGTTGAAAATCCTTTTAAAGATTTTCAGTCCTAACTTGCTAGTTTCTTTAAAGGAAAAAATAAATCTTTCACTACAGGCTAACAAATGTGTCAAATATCCAGACTCCCTAAAGTATCAATAACACGGAACTGCAATCACTTGTCATCTCTATCTATGTCAATAGACATAAAATTGGTAGCAGAGATCAGACAGTGAGAGCTGTCCATCAAGCAATGCTTTCTCTTGAACTCAGCTGTTTCAAGTTCTAATGGCTAACTGGGCTTTCAGCCAAGAATGCATAATGCATGCACAATCCGGTTTGGATATGCTAGGAAAAAAACTTGGAAATGGGTAAGAAAGTGGCCACTGTGGGAGACACCATTTACAAGTGCAGACACAGAGCTATATCGGGTTGATAAACTGAGTGGAGTACACCAAAGCTGAAGTCTGAAAAATAACTTGCATTTCTGCAGCACATTTAATGAGATTTTAAAAAATCTTTACAGTACAGAAAGATTATCAATGAAAATTGTGACACTGTGTCAGACAAGGATACTGGAGAAACAATTAAGTTTGAAGCAATGTACTAAAGGAGAGATACATTGTAAGGCAATATTTTAGGGATTTTTTAGAGCTTATGTCCAGTTTAGATGACAGCATCATTGCCAAATAACAGAGCTAACAACACCACGTATGCAAGAGGCAAGAACTGGAAAAAAATGTGAGGGTCTTTAAGGTCTAGAAAAGAGTAGGAAGGGGCAAGGCCCTTGAAACACGGTTGAGAATTTTAAAACTGGAGTGCAAGCTAATCAGAATCAGTAACCACAAGAATGAAAATACTTGCTTAGGATAGGGGGCAGCAGAGTTTTGGATATGCTCACGTTTATGTGAACTGGAAGATAGTGAAGATGGAATAAACAAGTCTGGCGGAACAAATGCAACAGTGAACTATGAAAGTGATCTGGATTGAAAAATTCAATGAACTCTGATTAAATTGATAAATTATACGAAACCATTAATTCAAAACTGATAACGGTTAAGGATTACAATGGATCAGCACAACATTTGCAAATGGGTGAAACAATGTCATATGAAATTCACCACATGAAACTGAAAATTCTCACATGTAAAACAGATGATATGTTAGTTTAAGAAGAGGTTGAAAGATACCTCAGAGTAATAGTTTTAACACAGACCAGGTCCAGTCATTGTAAAGGAGCAGTAACAAAGTCAGTTCTGATTTAAGAAAGGAGAGATCACATCCAGAGTGAGACATGGCCCGACTGAATATACAGTTGAAGGAATTTGGAGGTACGTGGGAACAGAACTAGTAAATAGTCTTTTTCCTCCATTTTAAAAGTTGTAGTCTAGTGAAAAGTTTAATAGGGTGGGCAGCTCAGCTGACTGAGGGGCAGTTATCAGTCAATCACCAAAAGCTTTAATAGAGCTTAAATACATGTTGATTACACTGAGGCTTAACCAGAGAGAATCATCTCAGCTCACCTCAGCTCTATTTAAGAAACGGCCTGTTGAAAATACATGATCAGTAAGCTTTACGTGGTCAGGAAAGAGAGAGCACATCTGGTGTGAGACACAGCCCAAATGAGTGTACAATTCGGGGAATTTGGAGGCAACGTGGTAAGTTGGTGCAGAGGGGAAATGGGGATTTTCGCTTTTTTTTTGGCTTATAGTTTGTAAGGTTTTTTTTTAACAGGATAAATTGAACCCCAGGATCAGGGGCGCAGGAGAAGAGTGACATCAGAGGTCAACCACAGGTTCATTGGTTGATGATAGCTACTAATTTGACTATCTATCATGGATTGCAGGTAAATAGAGGAAATACTTACAGTCTACAAACTAAAGAATCAGTATGAAATTTTTAAAAATGAAATTAAGAACTAAGTAATTAAAATGGAGATGATGGACCAGGTGTTGTGTTGTAACTCCACGATGTGGGAGCTGGTAGACCTCATTGTGGTTCATAGTGAAAACATTTGCATCAAATATTGGTTTGTTTGAGGAATTCCAGCTCAGAGTTTGTGAGCTGGAGTCTGAGCTTCAAAAACTGTGAAAAAATCATGCAGGGATAAGAGTTACCTGGATGCTGTGTTTCGGTTGGCAATCACATTCCTTAGATTAACTACCTCACATTTGGTCAGTGGGCAGGGACAGGAGGTTTGACTATGAAGAAGGCAGGTAATCCAGGAGATACGCCTGAAGGAGCCTCAGCCCTTGAGCTTGTCAAACAGGTTTGAGATTCTTGCTTTGTGTGTGGATCAGAGTGGGGGCTGTAAGACAATTCAGCAAACTGACAATGCACTGTAACACAGGGATCCATTCAAGAGGGAGGAGAAAACAGAAGTGTAGTAGTAAATGGGGACAGTATAGTCAAGGGAATAGATATGGTTCTCTGTGGCTAGGATCGAGAGTCCCAAAGCTGTGTTGCCTGCCCGGTGCCTGGGTGCAAGATACCTCATTTGGTCTGCAGAGGAATTTAGAGTGGAAGGGGAAAGATCCAGTTGTTATGGCCCACGTAGATATCACTGATATAGATAGACAGAGAAAAGAGGTTCTGTTGAGGGAATATGAGCAGCTAGGGGCTTAGCTTCATGAAAAAAGTGATAATCTCTCAATTACTACCCGCGCCATGAGTTAATTGGCACAGGTCAACAAGATTAAAAGAGGTAAATGGGTGGGTCAAAGATTGGTGTGAGAGAAATGGGTTAGACTTCATAGAACATTGGCACCAATACTGGAAAAGGAAAGAGCTGTTCTGATGGAATGAGCTCCATTTGAATCATGTGTGCGGTGACCAGTTGCATGGAAAATTATGGCAAAAGTTAAAGGGGGAAGGGGTCGCCAGAAGTTAAAGTTTCCAGAACAATTAATAGGACACAGTATGGAAAGGATCAAGGAACTAACATCAGGCACAGCAGATAAGGAGGTAACTGAGATGGGGACTGGTCAGTGCAGGACTGAGGGTGTTGTACATTAATGCACACTGTATATAAGACAAGGTAAATGAGCTTGTAGCATACATTGTACCTGCCAATTTCAATGTTGTGGATATCACAAAGACATGGCTACGAGATGATCAAGGCAGCGAACTAAACATCCAAGGATACACATCCTATCAAAAGAATGGACAGATAGAATGGGGTAGCCTTGTTAGTAAGAAATTAAATCAAATTGATAGCAAGAAGTGATATAGAGTCAGAAGGTGCAGAATCTGTGTGGGTAGAGTTGAGTAGCCACACAGGGAAAATCACTCTGATACGACTTGAGTTTAGGCCTCTTAGTAGTAGTCAGGATGTGGGGAAGAAAATAAATCAGGAGATTGAAAAGGAATATATGAAAGGCACTATTAGAATAATCATGGGGGACTTCAATATGCAGGTGGATTGGGAAAATCATGTTGATAGTGGTTCTCAAGGAGTTTGTGTTGGAAACCACTAGGGAACAAGCAATACTGGATTTGGTGATGTGTAATAAAGCAGACTTGATTAGGGATCTTAAGGTGAAAGAAACACTGGGAGGTAGAGCCCACACCATTATAGACTTTCCTCTTGCATTTTTGAGACAGAGAAGCTTGAATCAGATTTTTTTTTAAAATTTACAACTGTGTAAAGGTAACTACAAAGACATGAGGGAGGCGCTGGCCAGAGTTGATTGGAAGCGGAGCCTAGCAGGCAAGATGCTGGAGCAGCAATGGGCGGTGTTTCTGGAGGTAATTCAGGACGCACAACAGACATTTATCCCAAAGATAAAGAAACATACTCGGAGGAGAATGAGGCATCCAAAGCTGACAAGGGAAGTCAGGGATAGCACAAAAGCAAAAGAAAAACCATATAGTGTGGTGAAGATTGGTGGGAGTCAGATTATTTGGAAACCTTTAAAAACCAGCACAGAATAACTAAAAGAAAAGCAAAGTGGGAGGAGATGACGTAGGAGCGTAAGCTAGCTAATAATATAAAAGAAGATTACAAGTGTATTTTTTAGACATCTAAATGTTAAGAGGCCAAGTGGACATTGGACCACTGGAAAATGAGGCTGGAGAAGTAGTAATGGGGAAACAAATAAAGGAGGAACATTATAGGTACTTTACATCAGTTTTCAGTAGAAGAAATCAGCAGCATAATAGAACTTCAAGAGTCGGGGGCAGAAGTGACTGCAGCGCATTTCATTAAAGAGGTGCTGGGGAAGCTCAAAGGTCTCAAAGTGGATAAATCACCTTTGACCAGATAGACTACACCCCAGGGTTCTGAAGGAGATAGCTGAAGAGATTGTAGAGGCATTGGTGATTATCTTTCAGGAATCAATGGAGCCAGGGAGGGTCCCAGAGGACTGGAAAATGGTTAATGTAAAACTCCTGTTTAAGAAGGGAGGGAGACAGAAGACAAGAAACTGTAGCACAGTTAGCCTAACATTGGTCATTGGTAAGATTTTAGAGTCCATTATTAAGGATGAGATTGCAGAGTATTTGGAAGTGTATGATAAAATAGGGCAGAGACAGCATAGCTTCGCCGAGGGGAGGTCATGCCTGACAAATCTGTTAGAATTCATTGACGTAATGAGCAAACTTGACAAAGGAGAGCCAGTGGACACAATGCATTTCGATTTCCAGAAGGCCTTTGAAAAGGTGTCGCACAAGAGGCTGCTTGGATTGGCTGGCTGTCAGAGAGTATGGATCAAGGTTTCTTCTTCTGGATCGCAGCTGGTGACCAGTAAAGCTTAGGAGGGGTCAGTGTTGGGGCCACAACTATCCATGTTACACATTAACGGGTTGGACAAAAGAACTGAAAGCATAGTTGCTAAGTTTGCAGATGAAAGGTGGAGAACAAGGTAGAGTTGAGGAAGCGGGGTATCTGCAGAAGAACTTGGACAGGCTAGATGAGTGGTCAAAAACGTGGCAGACCCAATACACTTTATGAAAGTAAAGTTATGCATTTTGGTCAGAAGAACAGAAGCACAGACTAGCTTCTAAACTGGGTAAGGCTTTGGAAATCCGTAGCACGAGGGAATCTGGGAGTGGTCATTCAGGATTCTCTTAAGGTTAACATGCAGGTTCAGTTGACAGTTAGAAAGGCAAATGTTACCATTCATTTCAAGCGGGCTGGAATACAAAAGCAAAAATGTACTGCTAAGGCTGTAAAAGGCTTTGGTCAGACCGCGTTTGGAATATTGAGAGCTGTTTTGGGCTTCTTATTGAAGGAAGGATCTTCAGCCAAAGTGTGGGTAATCTGTGGAATTCACTCTTGCAGAGGGTTGTGGAGGCCAAGGCATTGAATGTATTGAAGACAGAGGTGGATAGGTTCTTTATTAGTAAGGGGATCAAGGGTTAGGGGGAGGAGGCAGGAGTATGGGGTTGAGAAGAGTATAAACATGGTGGAGCAGAGTCGATGGGCTGAATGGCCTAAGTCTGTTTCTATGTCTTATGGTCTTATGATCAAGGGCATTGAACTGAAACACTGGGTGGAACTTCCTCTCACACTACAGTACTAAGAATGCTGTCAAGCATAATGACTTAATCGGGCAAGTGTCCAAAAATCAGATTCTCATTGTCAAATTAAACTTTCAGAATTCAGTCCTCCTTCCTCAGAAAGCAAGATCATTTTGTCATGTTTAGGGCAAGGACCTATGTACCTTACCCTCTAGTATTAACTTACCCTTCCCAAATAACCCCAATCGAGCTGTTCAACCTTCAGAAGCTTGCCTGCATGTACTCTAAATAGACAAGCTGTGTAAAATATATTTGTGTGCGTGTGAGCAAGGCAGGCTTGTTTTTTTTCGCGTGGAATCATGCTGGAGCTTTCCAATGTGAAGTGTGATAAACCAAAAGATCATTGATTAGGTGAATTAAAATTTGGATACGATAATCCTCTGAATAAAGGGAAAGCTTAAACTGTTTTGATACATGAGTACAGGGCTTTACTGGGGTTTTCCAGAAGGGAGTGTGATACACAAAACTGACTGCTTTGAGTCTGTACATTGCTTAGGCCAATGAATATTTAGCTACTATGTTTCCCTTATTCTTAAAAAGAATTTTCTTCGCATCAATTTCTTAGCACAGCATTACCTATACTGTACTGCATGTGGAACAGGGCCAAATGCAGGAATGGTTTAGGGGTGTACAAATTGGACAATTTCAAAATTATTGAAGTGCAGGAATGTGGGGAAGGAACGTGTTGTTTGCTTCTCCAATTGAGGGTATTTTCAATCAATTTTTGAAGGAAGTGGAGCATCCTTGAATTCTCTTTCAGATGACCATGGAGAAAGATTTAAGAAAGTGTTGGAATATCTGAGGCAACAACCTGGGACTGTACAGCACCGCTCCTGCTGCAACAATCTGTTACAGGTGTTGATCATTTAGCATTTTCTAACCGGCCTGTACTTCACTGCAGCCATCATGAGAGCAGCTTTCAGTGGAGCATCACTGGAGACTGATCCTAGTTAATGGTGATCCCACAAAGTGATCCTGGTCTGAACAACAGTGCTAATAGTTCTCATTCAGTGTAAAAAAAAAAATCAACACCACAACTTTGATCCAATAGGCCAACTAGCTAACCAAACATCATCTAGTGACTTAGCTTCTCTTCCTCCAGGCCAGGTAGGACACAGCTTTCATTGCCACTAGTGTTACCTTTATAATATTCCTTCTCTTCCTTTTGCTGGAAACATGTCAATCATAGTCAGTCTCTCCATGCTGGCTAAGGCAGATGTGTTCCTGGACCATCATTCTACCCAACCAAGTAAAGCCAATACACCGGTGTCCATGGCATCACTTTTTACGTGGTATTTAGCTGACACGGAATGCACATTCCCGCAGAAGGAAGGCTTGGTTTCAGGATCAGTCCGTGGCACTGTTGAGTATGTTGGCTGTTCAAGTTTGGAGATTGGCCTGGTGTTTTTTGATGGCTGAGGCAATAGTCACACTCACAGGTGGCATCTAGATTGTATAGTCCCCTCGCCTATCCTACAGTGCAATCTTGAGGGTGCGGGGATTGAGGAAAGTCAAGGTAGTTCTGGCCTTGTTTGGGGGAGGATGCAGCCAGAGCAGTGGCATCCCAATAGTCATGGGTAAAATGGAGACATAAATGGTCAAATGATATGGGAAGGTGAACGGCCATTGGGGCATCAGGAATGTTAAACAAAGTAAATGAACAAGAGGGTATTCAGCTGGTCATAGGCAGAGCCTGCAAGTCTGAAAATTAACTCTTGATATTGACAAAGCATCACCCAAAGTGGGAGAAATAATTTTTTTTTTGTAAAAGGGGTGAAGTTCAGCATTGAAAAAGGAGGCCTCCTAAAGGGCTATTCCAGTAATGAGTCCAGCTATTACACAATACTATACATCCGCCTTCAATTCACAGTTAAGCAGAATGTCAACATTTTTCATATCTTCTAATTCTGACCTCATCTTATGAAGGGCTGACGGAGATTACATTGCCCTCTGATTGGCATCTTGTGATCTTCAGTCTCAATACCTCACTTTCCCCTTTGACACAGTCTCTAGGGCAATAAGCCATTACAATACAGCGGCCACTCCCAAGGCGAAGGATGCTTGGAGAAGGGTCCTGTGGGGTTTAAGGGTTAGTTTCAGTATGATTCTTGAGAGGCCAGGATAACCAATGTGTATGGGAGGGGGTTTAGTCCAGTTTGAAGAAGGTCCTGCTGTAGTATGTGTCTCCAAGCTCCTGTGAGATTGGTGGCAAGGACACAACCTCTCAGCAATCAAAGTGCCCTGTCTTCAACCCGCATTTTTCCTGAACAACAAAGGCTTCCACTCCCTTGATGCGCAAATCATTTGTGACAACAACAACCAGCTAAGCTTGGTCTGAGCTAGATAGAGGGAGCTGGCATGACACATTCACCCTGGACCTCTCACAGGTGAAAAACCTCTTCAAAGGCCCTTGGCAGACCCAAGGATTGTTGCTAGGCAACAATGGATATGCATCCATGCCTACATAGATACTGAGCTGAGAACTGCATGATCATGTAAGATAACTCTCCCTGACTGTTACCAGATATGACTCCAACAAACATGCTGGATGCCATACTTTTAGTACAAAATGGAAAAACATCTCCATAAATACTGCCAGACCTGCTAAGTAGTTCCAGCATTTTTCTTTTATTTATTTCAATTTTCAAGCATCTGCAGTATATTGTTCTTATGTGGAAATTACTTACAGTGACTTCCAAAAGGCATTTGAATAAGACCCTCATGAGAGAGTGTTGGCTGAAGCTGAAACTCATGGAATTGAAGGAAAATTGTTGACTTGGTTAAGAAATAAATTGGGCAGCAGGAGTCAGGGATAATGAGCAAGTACTCACATTGTAGGAAATAATTAGTCAATTCCTTCCAAACTCTATTTCACCTCATCATATTTGTTCCAACATAATTGACAGGATAGAAAGTGACATATCCAATTTTGCCCATGACACAGATAGGCACCAGCATAATCTGTGTAGTTAAAGCATAAAATTAATAGATTAAGTGAATGACAAAGTTGTGATAAATGAATGTAGGTTCACAAATGAGGTTTTGTACTTTAACCTCGAAGATATTTTCTAAATGCTGTAAAATTAGAAAACATTAAGCCTGGGGTGTCATTAAGTTTGTGTATGTATGTACATACCCACACTATTAATCTATAATTCCATCAACTGATTGAATACTCTGTGACATAGGCACAGAAATAGGCCATTCAACCAATCAAATTTGCTCTGTTATTCGATGAAATCATGGCTGATTTGATAATCCTTAACTCTATTGCTTATCCCCATAACCCTTGATTCTACTGATCAAAAATCTCTCTATCTCAACTTTAAATATGCTTACCAGAGGGCTATAGTGGCTGGGCTGTTAAGAATTCTACAGATTCACTACCCTCAGAAGAAATTCCTCATTATGTTTATCTTAACTGGGAAACCTCTTGCTTTGTGATTATGCCATCTGGTCCTAGATTGTCCCACACAGGGAAACGATCTCTCTGCAATTACCCTATCAAGGCCCCTAAGAATCTTTTATGATCCAATAAGATCATCTTTAGTCTTCTGAAAGCCACCAGGCCTGAAAAACAGTCCATACATACCAAGAATCAACTAAACGATCCTCCACTGTAGACTCTTTGTGTCGACCTCAGTTCTTTCCTTCCCATTTGCATTTGTGTTATCTGCTAACTTGGCTATAGTGTATACACTTTCCTCATCCAAGACTTTACACATTATTGGGGCCCCATCACTGATCCCCGTGGCACTCCACTAGTCACAGGCTGCCATGCTTGGAAGTACCCACACCAACCAACCCCCTACCACCCCGCCCCACTTCTATCCCCACTCTGACTTCCAATGATTATTCGATCCTCTAACCATGCTAATATACTACCTCCAACACCATGGGCTCTTAGCTTATGCAGTAGCCTAATATGCGGTACCTTATTGAATGCCTCTGAAAGTCCAAATATATTATATCCAGTGTTTTTCCTTTACCTTGGACTTGGATTGTATTTGAAATATAACATCTTTCTTAATAAGGAAACACACTGGGAGGAAGCTTCCAAGCCACTGAACATTGGGTATTGGCAATAAGTTGGGAGAATTGCATGAGTTCAAAGAAAAAAAGATTTCTGACCTTGAGAGCAGAATGTACCATTTGCCAAACAAACATTAACTGGTGAAATGAGGTTCCTGTCAGAAATGAAAGGTGCCAGTTTCCCTCTGTCTGTTAATGTATAGAGCAATTGACAGGAGCTGTACAGGGCAGCACCTAGTTGCCAGTGATTAACTCTGCGCATGACAGGGCTTCATAAATGGCACCAGAATCCCAGGATGTTCCAGTAGTGGGCAGAACTTCCCACTGTCACAAAGGAGGACACAATGAGTATGCTGCCATAGAGGCATGCTGCACTGGAAATGAGGTAAGTTTGGAAAGATAGCAAGAGAAAACTTGCTATGGCTCATACAGAAACCCTCCACAAAGCTTGTCAAAGTTCACACTTAGCCAATTCGTTGCAACATTCAGCCCACTGTCTTTCAAAATGTTTTCACATAAAAGTGTCTGAAAGGGTTTTTACAGCCTGCGTTTACAGCACCATCCACTGCCTTGATGTCACAAAGACTGCTGGGAAATATAATGAAGGTCGTTGAAGGACTCAAACCAAAGATCAAAACCTCCTAATTGACTCTATAATGATATGCAAACAGTTGCAAATATACAATAAACAATTGTTTCAGAGATAGCAGGAACTGCAGATGCTGGAGAATCTGAGATAACAAGGTGTAGAGCTGGATGAACACAGCAGGCCAAGCAGCACCAGAGGAGCAGGAAGGCTGA
>JAHRHZ010000144.1:60036504-60071092 GCA_024137785.1 Ginglymostoma cirratum
AACCCATTTCTGAAGAAGGGTCTAGGCCCGAAACATCAGCCTTCCTGCTCCTCTGGTGCTGCTTGGCCTGCTGTGTTCATCCAGCTCTACACCTTGTTATCTCATACAATAAACAATGTTTTGTTTACTGCAAGAGACTTTTCTAGTTAGACCAGAAGCTGGCTCACCTCATCCACACTAAACCAGATGGACCCAGGAGGAAAATATATTTAAAAGGTGGTAGCAGCAAATACAACTGTTCCCACCTAGCCCCCAAGGTCCACAGGGATTTTGATACCTAAACAACAAAGTTAAGGAACTGATGTGCATTAAGATAGTTCACAGAATCTAAGTGTGATCTAACCAAGTTTCTGTATAGTTAATTTAGTTAAACTATTCAGACAGCTTAAGACGCACATTCAGGGCAGATGGGACTTGATCCTGGGCGTCTGGGCTCAGAGGTTAGGGATATCACTACTGCACCACAACAACCCCTTAGAATGTTGCTTACTGTCAGGCTCAACAGATCTCTCGTCAACATGAATGGCCAGAGACAGTCTACTGAAAATTATAAAAAGATGGGCTGATTAACCCTCCATTTCTGCTTCAATTACCTCTCCACAGTTTTGACAATGGGAGATCGAAAGTTCTTCATTAATATGGATTGCCTTTGCTCTATACCAATTGCTAACTGTTTATGATTGAAACCTCGCCCGAGAAGAAATAATTTCAAGCTGATCTGATGGCTACAGAGGATTGATAACTAACATAATTTTAAAGTGAAGGACCGGAAGTTTAGAGGGGAGTTGAGGAAAAACATTTTCATGCAGAAGTTGGCAGGCGTCTGGAATGCACTGTGTGTGGGTGGGGGTGGGGGAAATTTGGGGTGGGTGGGAAGAGATAGTTGAGACAGGAAACCTCTCAACCTTTAAACAGTATTTAGGTTAAGGGCCTAGTGCAGGAAAGTGGGACTAGTGTAGGTAGTAGTATGTTTTAAGTGCTATAGTCTCAACGGGTCAAAAGGCCTGTTCTGTACTGTATATTCAGGGGAATAACATCAAGGCAACTTGCAAGATCGAATAACACTACAGCAGTTCACTCTTCACAGTTTTGTCAGCCTCTGTCCCTGTCTCTGTTACAGGTTGAAAAACATCACAGATACAGAAAATTTAGAAACAAAAACTTCAAAAACCACAGCATCCATTCCAGGAAAACGGTCAATTGCACTTAAAAGTAGACTAGCTCCAGAAAAACAACAATTTTACATCAGTCGCAACATGGCTGGACTTCCAGATAACTAAAGGAACATCAGAACAAATCTTTTTGTCTTTGAATTCCATCACCCTCCCCTCCCCACCAAGTACTAACTTGTTCTGCTGCTATGCATGCTTGTACCTGTCATGAGTTTCAGCGTGCGTTTGACCTTTCAATAATATTTATAATTCTGTGTTTTTTCTTATAAAACAATGAAACAAATTTTTTTTTTACATTCTAAATCTATCTGGCTAACCTGCCTTTTCATAGGTTTACACATGGTCAAGGACATAGCAAATAGAAAAGTGCAAATTGTTTTAAAAGCTCAAACACTGCTGTAGCCAACCTCTAGAATAAAAGACAGGAAGTTATTCAAGCTTCTGGACTTGGTTGTAAGAGGGTCCATGTACAAAATGTCATGAAGAGGTAAAGAAAATTATAAAAGCAAATGGAATGCTGGATTTTATACATAGGTGACTATAACACAAAAGGGCGGATGTCAGGGGAGTGGAAATCAGGCTTTAATTTTCTCTCTGCACAAATGGAGCCAGACCTACTGAGTTTCTCCAACATTTTTGATTTTTATTACAGATCTCCAGCATAGCATTATTTTGCTTTTATTTTTCAGATTTGACTTTTTTGTGGTAGCTTTGACACAAGTAACTGGTTTGCTAGTGTCATTTCAGAGTGCAATTAAGAATCAGCCACATTACCACAGGTTTGGTATCACATGTATGCCACAGGGTATGGTTAACAGATTTGTAATGAATATTAATGAATCAAGTGATCAATCCAACAGTTCCCTGTTGTCATTACTGAGACAAGATTTTTATTTCAGATTTGTGATTCATTTAACTTAAATTCCCTCTGATGCTATGATGGGATTGTGCCTCATGTCACTGGAGCATTAGTCCAGGTGTTTGAGTTACCAGTCTAATAACATTACTGCTGAGCTACTGCTCCCTCCCTACCTCGGCGGGAACACAATGTAAAAAGCAAAAGTAAAGTTGCCATAGTCTTACCAGACCATAGGGCTGCTCTCTTATTGTTAGAGAGAGATGACCGTTGGTGATTTAACCTGAAGGTCATCACGCCTCAGGCGAGGGGAGATGTTGAGAAAGACAGTCCTTCATGGTAACTTCACCTGGTGCAGAACTGAATCCACACTGTTGGTATCACTGAGCATTGCAAACCAGATGTCCAGCCAACTAAGCTAACCAAAATGGTACCTGAAATTCAAAGGCTAAATTGTGAGGAGAAACTGCATTCACTAAGGTTATACTCCCTTAACTTTAAAGGTTTATGTGACAACTTGATGAAATCCTCAAGCCAAAAAGTAGAATAGATTGGTGTACAAAAATAAACAACTTATGCTGGTAGGAAAGTCTTGACAAGGGAGCATAGTGAAATCAGGAAACACTGTGACACACAAACTATGGTTGAAATTTGGAACTCTCTTATGCATATGGAAACTGATACCAGATCAATTAACGTACAGCCAAGATAACCTCAGATAATGAAAGTCTATCATCTAAGTGCTATGGGAAGAAAACAGGCATATAGAATTCAATTGCAGAACAATCATGATCTAACTGAATTAGGGAACAGATTCAACTTACTTGCATCCCTACCTTCCAGAACACTGGGAGGTTGCAGTGCTGGTCAGGCACTGACTAATTAATGGGTCCCATAAGTAACTTTGACATTATAAGCTTTTTTAAATTGATTGCATACTATGTATGAAGATTTTCAGTGTCAATGACATGTGGGAACTCTAACATACACTGGGCATGCAGCAGGCCCCAGATCCCTAATACACAATCATGCATATTGTGCCCAATACACATCTGCGTAATGGTAGCTGCCTGAGATTGGTTAATAATAAAAGGTGGCTGACAGATTAACAGCGCTCTGCATGTGCATCAGAGCCAGACAATCTACTGTTGACATGTTCTACAATGGCTCTTTTGGTCATTCTTTGCTGGTTATGGTTATCAATTTCAGATCAGTAGGTTGGGTATAATTGATGCTTGACAAAGTATTGCACAGGTGCACATATACACCATGAACTGCTTCGGATTTTCTTTCACTGTCATAAACTGTTCAGTCTAAAAATACACAGACTAGGAGCATTTCTGGAAGTTTTCTACAAGGAACAAATTAAGCAACTGATTTTCCAAGGCTTTTTTGTTGGAAGTTACAGAACCTAACAGTCTCTTCCTATAACACTTCTCTCTCCTTCCTGGACCTCTCTGTCTCCATCTCGGGCAACCACCTAGAAACAGATGTCCATTTCAAGCCCACTGACTCCCACAGCTACCTGGAATACACCTCCTCCCACCCACCCTCCTGCAAAAATGCCATCCCCTATTCCCAATTCCTTCGCCTCCGCCGCATCTGCTCCCAGGATGAGATATTCCAATCCCGCACATCTCAAATGTCCTCATTCTTCAAGGACCGCAACTTCCCCCCCACAGTGGTCGAGAACGCCCTCGACTGTGTCTCCCGCATTTCCCGGAACACATCCCTCACGCCCCGTCCCCGCAACAATAACCAAAAAAGAATCCCCCTCGTCCTCACGTACCACCCCACCAACCTCCGGATCCAACGCATCATCCTCCGACACTTCCGCCATCTGCAGTCAGACCCCACCACCAAAGACATCTTTCCCTCCCCACCCTTATCTGCCTTCCGGAGGGACCACTCCCTCCGCGACTCCCTTGTCCGCTCCACACTCCCCTCCAGCCCCACCACACCCGGCACTTTTCCTTGTAACCGCAGGAAGTGCTACACCTGCCCCTACATCTCCTCCCTCACCCCAATCCCAGGCCCCAAGAAGACTTTCCACATCAGGCAGAGGTTCACCTGCACATCTGCCAATGTGGTATACTGCATCCGCTGTACCCGTTGTGGCTTCCTCTACATCGGGGAAACCAAGCGGAGGCTTGAGGACCGCTTTGCAGAACACCTGCGCTCAGTTCGCAACAAACAACTGCACCTCCCAGTCGCGAACCATTTCAACTCCCCCTCCCATTCCTCAGACGACATGTCCATCCTGGGCCTCCTGCAATGCCACAGTGATGCCACCCGAAGGCTGCAGGAACAGCAAATCATATTCAGCCTGGGAACCCTGCAGCCCAATGGCATCAATGTGGATTTCACAAGCTTCAAAATCTCCCCTCCCCCAACCGCATCCCAAAACCAGCCCAGCTCATCTCCACCTCCCTAACCGGTTTTTCCTCTCACCCCAAGCCACACCCCCATCTCCTTTCTGCTAACATCATCCCGCCCCCTTGACCTGTCCGTCCTCCCTACCCCCTTCCTACACTCACCTTTACTGGCTCCATCCCCGCCTCTTCGACTTGTCTGCCTCCTCTCCACCTATCCTCTCCTCTATCCATCTTCTATCCGCCTCCCCCTCTCTCCCTATTTATTTCAGAACCCTCTTCCCCTCCCCCATTTCTGATGAAGGGTTTAGGCCCGAAACGTCGAGTTTTCCTGCTCCTATGATGCTGCTTGACCTGCTGTGTTCATCCAGCCCCATGCTTGTAGTCTCTTCCTGCTAGTGTCTTCACGGTAAATGGTAATTGGGATGAGTCAGCGGAATCACTGATTCAAGCCACTCTTATTTTTCTTTGCAAAAATGCAGTTGACCTTGAAACCTCATGGCTAAGCATATTTATATATTAAATATATAAACTGTCTATCTCAAGGGTATAGATGAAAAATGTATCCTCTGTAAACCAGAACATCAGTTGCCTGATTAACTAAACAGTTGGGGCAATACAAAAGTCCTGTTAAATCAATGGAAAATTTAACCTCAGCTTGAATGGCCCGCCAACATCACCCTTCATGGACCAAATATGAAGCTCAAAAGATTAATTTCATACTGGGTCATGAGACTTGACTAGACTGATCTCCTGTATAATAAGGATAACAAAGACAACGAATGTAAACCATTACTTCATGCACATATTCATCAAGCCAAACTAATAATGTATCAGCATTAAGTCCAATCTTCAAAAATACAGGAATCCATTACTACAACTGGAGTTATCACAGCATCTTTAAAAATATTTATTTCAGCAGAAGTCTAAGAGTAATTGCTGGGCTCAGGACAGAGCGTGGTTATGTGAGGTCAGTCATTGTATATATACAAAAGGATGGGAAGTATTCACATGCGGACTACAGCTTGCAAAATATTTTGCTAAATTCATTACTCCTGTTTGCAAGCTTAAGGAAATGTTGCCACAACGTCAATATTTTCACAAGTATAGTTTGTAATTCAGTGTTATAAAAACTGCTGCTCATTGCTAAGTAGTCGTCACCCATAAGATGCTGATTTCTGCAATCAAGTATTATTTTTCAAAAGAGAATTTGAAAAATAGGGTAGAACAAAGCAGTTCCCAGCAACTTTATCACTATTTGGAAAAATGCTTGCACTCCCAGATAAATGACGTATTTATCCAAAAGGAAGTCACCACCCTTCTCAAACACCATCTGTTTGTTCCTTAGCTGCAACTGTGTTCAGATACTGACTGGTCTCAGTTGATAGCCAGCTCCCAGATTGGCTTCCTGCTATTGGTTCTGTTTGTTTTTTTTTGTTTCTTATAGATGTAATGGCTACCCACAGCGGTAAGCATCAATTCAAGTCAAATCATTCTTGGTTTTGTCCAATGTCTTATCCTATTTTGACAAGGGCCAGTTTAGAATTGTCACTTCAATTCCTTTTTCTGGAGTTTAAGCATGCTGGTCATCCATGTAATGGACTATCAGTCTGACTGGGTGAATAACTACAAAAGACAACACATTTCAGAAGCAATATCTGATTTACGTATTTTAATTGATTGCAGTGCATTCATTTTCTGTTAGTTAGACCAGTGAGTTGTTTTTTTTTTAAGGTAAAGCTCAAACATGTCCTAATTATATCAACTTAACCAATTAAGGCTTAAGTTATGGTTTCATCTGCAATGAAAGACCCTTTTCTCCCCAGTGAATCTGAAATACTGAATGCAGTACATTTACTTTTTTAAAAGCTTTAGTTTGAAACAAATGTGTCATAATATGAGGGAACACACTGGCATAATATATTGGAGTTGCAAGAGGAAATGCCTCAGAATTACAGGACAAAAGGCCATGAGTATATCTTCAAAACTGTGAGCTTCTTAAATTAGCCACAGCCTTAAAGGGAGAGGGGAGGTAATAAAAAGAAAATCCTGGAAGGAAATTGCAAAGAGTCTTTAAGGGATAACACCTGTGTACAATGTCTGAAAGTCAGCTTTTGGTTTTAAACTGAAACTCGTAGCAGTTTTGGAACGGCCGGCCTGTCAACTAGCAAGCTATGTCCCTAACTTAAATCATAAACACAGTGTATACACACATGCATGCATTTTGCAGGACAACTTAAAGAGATCAACTGAAGATTGAGCAAAATATACACTAATGTTTGCACACAAAATAGACTTTAGCTTCCAACGGAAAATGAGTCCCATTCAAGACTTATTTAACCGCTGAGTTAGCAACACATCTCCCATCTGGCCAACAACATAGTGTCTCTGGGGACAGACAATGATTCTTCTCACCTGTTAAAGGAAATCTCACCAAATAATCTGAACCTTTCAATTTTCCATTTGTTCATCAGTTCAAGAGTAATTTGTCTTTGAATTCATTCAATGGTGTTACCATGACTGAATTCCCCACCATCAACATCATTGGGGTTACCATTGACTAGAAAGTCAACTGGACTCCCAAATAAATAGTGGGGAACAGGTCAGAGGCTAGGAATAATAGGGTGAGTAACTCACCCCCAGATCCCCAAAGCCTGTCGATTATCTATAAAGCACAAGTCAGGAATGTGATGGAATACTCCCCACTTGCCTGGATGGGTGCAGCTCCTACAACACTCAAGCAGCTTGACACCGCACAGGACAAAGCAGCCCACTTGACTGGCGCTGCAACCAGAAGCATTCGCTCTGTCTACCACTAGCAGCAGTGTGTACTAATTACAAGATGCATTGCAGAAATTCACCAAAGACCCTTAGACAGCACCTTTTAAACTGATGACTACTTCCATCTAGAAGGACAAGAGCAGCAGACACATGGGAATACCACCACCTTCAAGCTCCCCTCCAAGCCACTCACTATCCTGACTTGGAAATAAATTGCCATTCCTTTACTGGTACTGGGTTAAATCCTGCAATTCCCTCCCCAAGGACTTGTGGGTGAACCTACAGCACGAGGACTGCAGCGGTTCAAGAAAACAGCTCACCACCACCACCAACACCTTCTGAATGGCAACTATGGACAGGAAATAAATGCTTTCAGCCAGCGAGGCCCACATCCTACAAGTGACTATAAAAAAAAGACTGAGAAAAATGAAGCAGCAAACTGACAAAAGACTGGAAATGAGAGATATTGAAAAACTTCATAATACTTATACTGGAAAACGATGTTTTGAGATCCTTTGAATCGGTTTACCCAGAAGTTATTTCAAAGGAAACTGTAATGTTAAAAGGCAAAATGAGACTTGTACCACTCGCTGCTCAAACTGTCCAAGGTCACAGGCTCCTTGGTATGGCAGAGTGTAGGTTGTGATAATTCAATGATCCATTAAAGGATTATTGTAGTTAGTAAACACTTCTCCTAACTGTAAAAAATGTCAACCTATTTATCCTTCAAATAAAAGAGGACCTATATTGTATACACATTTTTCTGTGCCTTTTATTTCTTAACCATGCTATTCGTACCTCCAACATCTGAAAAATCATCAACATGAGAGAAAGTCAAACTAAAGAAGAGAAGTGCGAGATTCAGGAGGATTCTTATTTGTGTACCTCATCCAAATGAAAAAGACAGATTTATTGGTATATAGCCTGTCATGACCACTGAACATCTCAAAGCTCTTTACAGGCATTTTTTAAAAAGTGAAGTCACTGTTGTAATGTGGAAATGTAGCGTGTGATTATATTTTCCAAAAGTGTACCAAATGCATCTGGGATAGCATTGAAAAAAAGTTTAAAATATTGAACCTTATTTGATAACATTTTCCACAACAAACCTTAAATATTTATACACCAACTAAAAGTTATGAAACACTTTCTTGTACTCTGCACATACTCATTCAATTTTGTTCGAGTCTCATCTCATCAGAAGAGTATTACAGGAAGTGGTTAACAGGTAATTTTACTGAATAATGCATCAAGATTAGATCTCCTCCTCCTAGCATTTTGCAATCTCTCTTCACAAAACCCATTTCCTGCAGCAGCATTACACCCAACAATAATGTTCATATGTTTCAATAACTGCATTGTATATCAGTTATTCTTCTGCCAAATACTTTCCTCAACATCTTGTATAAAACCACAAAAAAAACTTCAGGACTGAACATACTTTGATACAATGTGGACAGGAGACTTCCACCTCCCAGACATATCATTACGCTCCCATGGGAGTATGACCAACCTGTCAACAATGTTAGCAAACTCAACAGTCAAGCAGAATTTTAATTTTACAAGTGGTCAGCTTCCAACTAGAACTTCAATTTTAATAATAATGTTGAGATTATGAGCCTTTGTCCCAGGCTCCTTCATCAGTACATGAAGTTTCTCTTTCCAAAAATCATTATAAAAATCTAATATTTCTTAACATTCTTTAATCCAGGAAATACAAATCTAGTTTATGCAATTTCCCTTCATAATCTACCTGTTTTAAGCATTCTGGTTAAATACAAACTGCACTCCTTCTGATGCCTATATCTCTTTACTGTGGTGTGGATCCCAGAATTGTACATATTACTCCAGAATTGGTCAAACCAAGTTGTACAGTTGTAGCAAAATACCTTTTTATACACGTACTAACTTTAGTTATGAAATTAACATAAATAAAACATCAATAATGAGGAAATTAAAGAGCAACAACCCCCCCCCCCCCCAGGACCTTACTATTATCATCTGAGTGTGTTAAAGGAAGTAGGGGGGCACATGGTAAATGCCTAACTATAATCTTTCAGAGTTCCTACATGGTGGAGTCATTGCTCTGGATTGGAAAACTGCACATCATTCCATATTTTGAGAAGAGTGAGAAAGGAAAATCATGGAATTATATACCAGTTGGCCTAATAGCTGTATTGTGGGCATTGTTGGTGTCTATAATGAAGGATGGTGTAACTGAACATCTTGAAAATTTTAAGGTAATCAGGGAGAGCCAGCATGAATCCATTACAGAGGGGATATGCTTGACAAACCTCATTGACTTTTTGAAGAAGTGACTAAGGTAATGCGCAGCAGAATATCAATGGATGTCATTTATATGGACTTCCAGAAGGCATCTGATAAAATTCCACATAAGAGATTGTTAACTAAGATAGAAGCTCATGCAAGTAAGGGCAGATTACCAACAAGGCCGGGAAATCGAAGAATGGCAGGTAACAGAAGATACAGATAATGAGTAGACACTCAAACTTGCAGCATGTTTCCAGAGGTGTCCCACAAGGATCTTTTTAAGGACCTCAATTATTCACATTATACATTAACAATTTGGATAATGGCACAGAAAGTCATATTTCCAAATTTGCTGAAGACACAAACTTAGGCAGCATTGTAGACAGTATAGGTGATAACATAAAATTATCAAGGGATATTGATAGACTAGGTGAATAGCCAAAACTGTGGCTGATGGAGTTCAATGTAAGCAAGAGTGAGTTTATCAATTTTGGACCGAGAAAGGATTGATCAGTGTACTCTCTACATAGTATGAAGTTAAATACCTAGATGTCCAAAGATGCCTGGGGGTTCGGGTGCATAGATCTTTAAATGTTTTATGTCTCAAACATAAAGGCATATATAAGGAATAAAGGAATATATAAAGGCAGCTAATGGAATATTATCCTTTATATTTAGAGGACTGCAGTACAAGGATGCAAAAGTTAGGCTCCAGTTATATAATACCTTAGTTAGACCCCACTTGGAGCACTGAGAGCACATCTGGGTACTACACCTTAGGAAGGATATATTGACCTTGGAGTGAGTACACCCTAGCTTTAAAAGAACGATACCTGTACTTCAGGAATTAAGTTATGATGAGAGATTATACAAATTAGGTCTGTCTTCTCTAAAACTTTGGGAGGTTAAGGCGTGATCTGATCAAAGTCTTCAAGATATCAACAGGAAAAGATAGAGTGGATAAAGGTAACTATTTCACTGGCTGGGGATTCTAGAATAGGGGGCAAAATTTGAGAATTAGAGCTGGACCATCCAGGAGAGATGTTAGGATGCACTTCTACATACAAAGGATACAAATAAATTAGAGTGATCTGCAAGTGAACATATTTAAATTTATTTTCTATTACCCAAATTTGGCTCAGTTTGAATCTAATTATTTTGGATGTTGCTGCTACATTTACAAGAAAAAAAGAGAAAAAATAATAATTCATTTCAGTTTCAAGGGAGATAAATAATAATTATACTCTTCTCTCAGATGGGAAATGGATTAATTGTACTCAAATCAAACTATCATATTGCACATAGAAAGGAGAGAGAACTTGCTCCTTTCACAATCTCAACGTTCCAAAGAGGCAACTTCTTTAGGAAACAGTGGGAAGAATATGGAAATTGCATCACAAGTGAAAACCATCGATACATTTAAGTGGGAATTAGACAAGCATTTGAGGCAGAAAAAGACAAAGCGTTACAATCTTAGTTTTGGATGACGAAAGATGGGAATAGGCTCAAATCCAACATATATACTGGCATCGGCTGCTCAGGCTGATTGCTTTGTTTCTTTGCCACATATCCTATATGATCCCAACTAAATGTGATTTACACTTAATTAAATTCCTTTAGTCTGTCTCTGTTGTAACACAGGAAACAATGCACCAATTTGTCCAAAGCAATGTTCACAAGGTCCTGCAAACACCAAACAAAATACTGATCAACTAATCTGCTTATGTGATGCTGAATGAAGAAATAATATATTGGCCAGAACAATACTGCAGTTCAAGCCAGTTAATGTCAAAACATGTAGGTGGGAAAAAAGAGTATATGTGCACCAAAATATGGTCTTCTATGTTACTTGACATAGTTAAATCGTGAGAAATATTTGAGCCAAACTAGCAATTCACCATCTTTCTTTGCACTGGGGTGTAACTCCAGGCATTGGAGAATTTTCACCTTGATTCTCATCAATTCTACTTTTGCTTGGGCTTTTTGATACCACACCGAGTTAAATGCTGCCTCAAATGTGAAGACAAATCACCGTAAAAACTTTAAGCAGATTATACTTTGTTTGGATGCAAGGCATAATCACCATTACAGAGCTGGGTTGAACATGCAACACAAATTAAATAACGTGCAGACGCTTCCTCAATGTTTATCATTTGGGTTTGGCTTCCTTTTCAACAATGGTCTCTGAAAGACATTTCTAATATTAATAACAATTCCACCCTAAAGTTGAAATTTTGGGAAGCTTCAGCTATTTCATAAACAACAATGATTTAAATGAGATAACACAGTATGGAACTGGAGGAACACAGCAGGCCAGGCAGCATCAGAGGAGCAGGAAAGCTGACGCTTCAGGTTGGGACCCTTCTTCAGAAATGGGGAAGGGGAAGGCGGCTCTGAAATAAATGGGGGGGGGGGGGGCGGTGATAGCAGGTAGGTAGTAGTGGGGATTGGTCAGTGAAGTAGGAGCAGCAGATAGGTGGGAGAGAAGACGGACAGGTCAATGAGGCAGGGATGGGGGGGGGGTGCGGGGGCTAGTCTTGGGATGCGGTCAGGGGTGGGGAGATTTTGAAGCTAGTAAAGTCCATATTGAGACCTTTGGGTTGTAGGCTTCCAAGGCGAAATATGAGGTGCTGTTCCTTCAGTTTCCGGGTGGCATCATTGTGACACTGGAGGAAGCCCAGGATGGACACGTCATCCAGAGAGTGGGAGTGGGAACTGAAGTGGTTCGCAACTGGGAAGTGTTGTCGTTTGTCCCGAACCGAGCATTGGTGCTCTACAAAGCAGTCTCCGAGCCTCCACTTGGTCTCACCGATGCAGAGGAGGCCACATCAGGAACAGCGGATACTATAGACCATTAGCGGAGGTGCACGTGAACATCTGTCTGATGTGGAAGGTTTTTTTGTGGCCTGGGATGGAGGTGTAGGGGCAGGTGTAGCACCTCCTGCGGTTGCAGGGAAAGGTGCTGGGGGTGATGGGTCTAGTGGGGAGTGTGGAGCGGACGAGGGAGTCGCGGAGAGAACAGTCACTCCGGAAGGCAGATAAGGGTGCGGAGGGAAATATATCCTTTGTAGTGGGGTCAGATTGCAGGCGGCAGAAGTGGCAGAGAATGATGTGTTGAATCCAGAGGTTAATGGGGTGATAAGTGAGGACAAGGGGAATTCTGTCTTTATTTTTATTGCGGGGAGAGGGTGTGAGGACTGAAGTGTGGGAAACACAAGAGATGCGGTCGAGGGCATTTTTGACCACTGAATGGGTTGGGTGGGGGGAGGGTTGCGGTCCTTTAAATACGAGGACATCTGGAATGTTCGGGAGTGGAACGCCTCATCTTGGGAGCAGATGCAGCGGAGGCAGAAGAATTGGGAGTAGGGGATCACATTCTTGCAGGAAGGTGGGTGAGAGGAGGTGTAGTCTTGGTAGCTGTGGGAGTCGGTCGGCTTGAAATAGATGTCGGTTTTGAGGTGGTCACTAGAGATGGAGACAGAGGGGTCCAGGAAGGAGAGAGAGGTATCAGAGATGGTCCAGGTGAAGTCGAGGTTGGGGTGGAAGGTGTTAGTAAAGTTGATGAACTGTTCGAGCTCCTCATGGCGGCGCCAATACAGTCCTCAATGTAGCAGAGAAAGGGGTAGGGTATAGTGCCAGTGTAGCTGCAGAAGATGAACTGTTCCACATATCCTACAAAGAGGCAGGCATAGTTTGCGGGTACCCATGGCCACCCCCTTAATCTAGTGAAGATGAGGTGTTGGGGGCCACGGAATCAGACGTTTTGGAGGAGGTGGAGGGCATAGGTGGTGTCCCGGGCGTAGGTGAGGAGCTCCTAGACCGGGGGGGGGGGGGGGGAAAAAAAACAGGGTTGAGATAAGCGGAGATAAGTTCGGTGAGGCAGGAGCAGGCAGAGACAATGGGTCGGCCAGGGCAGTCAGGTTTATGGATTTTGGGAAGGAGATAGAAACGGGCGGTGCGGGGTTGGGGAACGATGAGGTTGAAGGCTTGATTTAAACGTGTACTTTCTACATTAATATTAGAAATATCATTAATTTATCTTCAAACTAACAAAAATCTCCTCACTAAATGATAAAAAAATTTGTATTTTGTATTCAATCTGCATTATAGTGAATCATGGGCTGCAACATCAACTAGCCAATGAGAAATTGGATGATAAATGTTTATGCCAAGCAATGACTATCTTCAAAAATGTGAATCCAACTATCTCCCCTCGACACACTGATTATCTTGAGTTCTTTACCAACTTCCAGGGAGTTTCCATTGTCTAGAAACTTAGCTGGTTTAGCCACATTAATGGCTACAAGAGGTCAGAAACTGGAAATTATGCTTGTCCAAAATTTATAAAGCACACGTCAGGAGTGGGATGGCATATTCTCCATTTGCTTGGATGATTACAGCCACAGCAGCATTGTAGGGGCTAAATGCGATCAAGGTAAATCAGTGACCCATTCAGTATTCCTGTGGGCATACATGGGAGGTGATGGCCTAGTGGGATAATCGCTGGACTGTTAATCCAGAGACCCAGAAAACGTCTTGGACCCAAATTTGACTCCTGCCATAGCAGATAATGGAACTTGAATTCAATAACTATCTGGAATTATGAATCTAACGACCAATGAATGTGTTGTCAATTGTCAGAAAAACCCATCTGGTTCACTAATGTCCTTTAGGGACAGAAACTGCCATCCTTACCTGATCTGACCTACGTGTGACCCAAAGCACTGTGGTTGACTCTTAGCTGCCCTCTGGGCAATTAGGGATGGACAATAAATGCTGCGTAGCCAGTGACGCCCTCATCCCATGAATGAATAAAGAAAATACAATACAACTCCCAAGATTGAATTTTCATCTGAGCTCTAAAAACCCTGTACTATCTGTGAGGCTTACAAAATGCACACCTGATCAATGTGTGTCTGTACAAGGCATTTCAAAACACAAACCTGATCAATGTGTGTCTGTATATTTGTCTTTTCACAGCAGATTCAGGTTCACAGGGCATTTTCCACCTCACAACAGAGTACACAAGTTAAATAGGCACAGGTCTGTCTCTACACGCTCAACACAGTTCTTCAACATAGCAGCCGAGTTGCTAACAACCTACACCTCAACCCCCATCCATCCCATAACACACTATGCCAATTTACATTTTCCTTTGGCCCCTCACATGCTGCCACACCATCTACTAAGCTTAATATTTTGAAATCCAGCCAAGCATTTATAATAAAACAGCTGTCTTAACCAAAGATTTTGTTCCACCACAGACCAGATATCTATTTCCACACTTCAAAGTGAAGTATCTGTCAATCAATGAAGGGGAGCAGGTGCAGATCATTTATTCCTTCCGACCTCTGGTTTCCTGTCACTCCAACCTTTTTGTCTCAACCAATTGGGCATATTCTATTTTTATTAGGTTGTTAATTAGAGTGAAATGATTCACCTATAAGGAGGGAGGCATGTTTTATTTACCAATTCAGCACACTTTATCTTTCATCACCTCATGTATCCACCTTCTGCCAAATATTCACAGGTCATACACTCTACGCATCACGTGGGCCCACATAGTTACCTCCTGTTGGCCAATCAAATCACCGAATCATAGATAGCACAAAATGGAAGCAGGCCATTCAGCCCAATGAGTCTGAACTAATTCAAATTTCAAAACAATTTCAAATGTGGATAAGTGTGAAGCTGTTCATTTTGGCTGGAAAAATAAAACGGCAAGTTGTTATTTAAATGGGAGCAGATTCAAAGTACGTCAGTGCAGAGGGATCTGGGCATCTTTGCACAAATCGCAGAAATTGGGTAGCATATAATCAGAAAGGCAAATTGAATCCTGGCATTTATTGTAAAAGGAATGGATTATAAAATTAAAGGAAAGTGTTGTTACAATTATATAAGATGTTGCTGACACCACAGCTGGAATATTGTATCCAGTTTTGGCTCCTTACCTAAGGGATGACGTGGTGGCACTGGAGGCAGATACCGAAAGAGCTGTCTTACGAAGAGCATTTGAATAGCTTATAATTGTCAGAGTCAGAAAAATAGGGGCGGAGGGCAGAGATCAGATTGAGGTATAGAAAATACTAACAGGAATTAATAAGGAAGATTTGAACAGATGATCCCCCTTAAACCAAAGGGCATAGATGTAGAACTTATAAGTCCATAAGCCAGAGGGACAGAATTAGACCATTTGGCTCATCGCAGGCTGCTCTGCCATTCGATCATGGCTGATATGCTCCTCACTTCCATTTTCCTGCCTTCTCCCAATACCCTTCATCCCATTACCAATTAAAAATCTGTCCAAGTCCCCCTTAAATTTACTCACTGTCCCAGCATCCACTGCAATTTGGGGTAGCAAATTCCACAGATTCACAACCCTTTGGGAGTAGTAGTTTGTCCTCAACTCAGTTTTAAATTTGCTACTCATTATCCTGAGACTATGACCTCTCATCCTAGAATGCCCCACAAGAGAAAGCATCAGCTCCACATCAAATTTATCTATACCTGTTATCATCTGGAATACCTCAATTTGATCTCCCCCCATTCTTCTAACTTCCACAGAAAATAGGCCTAAACTGTTCAATTTCTCTTCATACGACAAATCCCTCATTTCTGGGATCAATCTAGTGAACCTACTCTGAACTGCTTCCAACATCACTACATCTTTCCTCAATTAAGGGGATAAAATTTGTACACAATACGCCAGGTGCAGTCTCAACAATGCCTTGTACAGTTGCAATAATATTTCCTTACCTTTTTACTTCTAAACTGAGATGAGGAGAAACTACTTCTCTCAGACAGCTTTGAATCTGTGGAACTCACTGCCCCAGAGTGCGGTAGAGGTAGTATCAAACAACAGATTCAAGAAAGAAACAGATATATTTCTGATGAAAAGCAGAATGACGGGATATGGGGAACGGGTAGGAAAGTGGAGTTAAGACCAGGATAAGATCAGCCATGATCATGTTAAATGGTAGAGTGAGCTCGAAGGGCTGAGTTGCCTACTTCTGCTCTCAATTCCTATGTTCCTATATTCCCAACCTGGTTAGTACAACTCCTCAGCTCTTTTCACATATTCCCCCTTTTTCGAAAATATCTCAGATTCCAGTTTGAAAGCTATTATTGAATCGTAATAAAAATCATGTTGTCCTCGGTTTTGTTCCCAGTCACCTGAAATTTATGTCCCGTAGTTATTGATCTTTCAGCATTCACAACGTTTTCACTTTGTGTTTGCTATTGAACAACTTCAATATTTTAAAAAATACGATCAAATCTCCTCTTAGTTTTCTTTGTTCTAAAGACAGCAGGTGACTGGCTTTTCAGTTCATTCAGATACCTGACATCTCTCATGCATGGTAGTAATCAAGTAAACCTTGCAGGTCATTCAATCAATTTACCATTTTTTTTTTATTGGCTAGTCAATGATCTATACCTGGGCGAAAACTTAGAAGTGTTGTAAATTGTGAGAAATACTTTGATACAATTCAAAAGGACAAAAACAGGCTGGCTAAATATATAGGTGCATGGCAGATGGAATTAAATGCAGAAAGTAAGAAGGTAACACATTTTGTAGGAAGAACAAGGAGCAACAATATAAGATTAAGGATGAAATTCTAGATTGAGCGCGGGAACAAAGAAAACTTTGGTTATAGATACATATACACTGAAGGGGGAATGGCAGATTGAGAAAGCCATTATAAAAGACATCTGGGATCCTTGGTTTCTTAGCAGCACAGAATACAAAAGGAAGGAACTTATGATGAACCTTCACAGCTGGTTCACATTGATTGTGTCCAATTCTGGATACCACATTTTAAAAGGGAGGTAACATTTTAGATAGGGCGCAGAGAAACATTTCCAAGGATGGGACATTTCAGCTGCCTCATTAAAAGAGAGAAAGTAGGATTGATCCCCTTAGAGAAAGCATAGGGTGGAGCTTGAATAGAGATGCTCAAAATCATGACAGACTCGACAAGGAAGTGCAAAAAACCTATTCTCATTGACAAAGGATGGACATCCAGAGGACACCAACATAAAGAAGAATCACAAGAGGATCAATGACAACATAAAATAAAAGATTTTTATGAAGGGTGGTTAGGGTTTGGAGTGCACTAACTTCTGAAGGAGGCAGATTAAAAATGTGGCTTTCGAAAGAAATTCAATTTGACTTGAAGGAAAGAAATTTGCTTGACAATTAGGGTTGGAACTCAATGTAAGAGTTATGACCATGTCGGGTCAAATCACACAAGGAATCCTTCCATGCTCTAATCATTCCAAAATGCTACATACTCAACAGTTCAGAGCATTCTACTGGTGACTCCAGGAGGATGCGAAGTGGACAGTCACACAATTGAGAGTGAAACCAAGTTTAAAGGACGAAAGATCAGTACTTGCAACAAATGACAAAGTGGCAGCTCACCACCAACTCAAGGGCAAATAAGCATGGGTAATAAATGCTGACCCAGCCAGCAGGGCCCACAACCCAAGAGTGAAGAAAAAACTCCTTGCCACAGAAGGCTGAGGAGGCAAGGTCATTGAGTATATTTAAGACAGAGATATATAGGTTCTTAACTGTTAAAGGGATCAAAGGTTAAGGAAGAAGGCAGGAGAATGGGGTCAAGAAATTTATCAGCCATCATTGAATGGCAGAGCAGGCTCGATGGGCCAAATGGCCTAATTTCGGCTCCTATGTCTTATAGTCATTTTTTTTTCTTTATTCATTAATGGTATGAAGGTATTGCTGGCCAGTCAGCATTTATTGCCCATCCCTAATTGCCCAGAGGGCACTTAAGATTGAACCACAGTGCTGCAGTCTGAAGACACATGGAGGCCAGACTGGGTAAGGATGGCAGTTTTCTTCCTTAAAGGACATTAGTGAACCAGAGATAGTAGGAACTGCCGATCCTGGAGTCTAAGATAACAAGGTGTGGAGCTGGAGGAACACAGCAGGCCAGGCAGCATCAGAGGAGCAGGAAAGCTGACGTTTCGGGTCAGATCTGAAATGTCAGCTTTCCTGCTCCTCTGATGCTGCCTGGCCTGCTGTGTTCCTCCAGCTCCACACCTTGTTATATTAGTGAACAAGATGTGGTTTTCCAACAATTGACAACGGATTCATGTTAGATCCTTAATTCCACATATTTTTATTGAATTCAAATTCCACCATCTGCCATGGCAGGATTCGAACCCAGGTCCCCAGAACATTATCTGGGTCTCTAGATTAGTAATCCAGCGATTATACCACCAGGCCATCACCTCCCCTCGCACTTTTCCATGGATGATACATGCGCATCTTTAAATGTAGCTTCCTACGTCAATAGTAAATAAGACAATTTTATGAATAAGTGGAATAAATGAATTTAGCACATTTCCCGTGTGAAAAGGATAGTAAAAATTGGTTCTTCAGTTGGGGTGGAACCAAAGCAATAGTGAGAAAAGAGAAAAGGCAGAGGCTGGTACAGTAGAGAAGGGGAGCAAGTCAAATAGTTAAGGCAGACAAGAGCTTGGCAGAGAACGAGATAAGACTGATAAATTAAACTGCATTTACTTCAATGCAAGAGGCCCGACAGGTAAGGCAGTTGAACTTAGGGCATGGTCAGGAACTTGGGACTGAGATATCATAGCTATTACAGAAACATGACTGAGGGATGGACAGGACTGGCAGCTTAGATATTGATGCTACAGGAAAGATAGAAAGGGAGGCGAGAGAGGAAGGGAAGTGGCATTTTTGGTTAGGGAGAACATTATGGCTGTACTTAGGGAGTATATTCCTGGAAGATCGCCCACTGAAGTTAAATGGGTAGAACTTAAAAAGGAGGAAGGGATGATCACCTTGTTGGTATTGTATTATAGGCCCCTCCAATTGTCAGCAAGGAGATTTCAGGTAGCTCTCAGAAAAATAGGTTTGTAATGGTAGGGGATTTTAACTTTACAAACATAGACTGGGACTATTATGGTGTTAAGGGGGTCAGATGAGGAGGAATTTGTTAAGTGTGTACAAGAAAACTTTCTTATTCAATATGTCAGTGTAGCTACTAGAGAAGGAGCAACACTTGACCTGCTGTTGAGAAGTAAGGCATGGCAAATGACTGAGGTGTCAGTGGGGGAACATTTTGAGGCAAGTGATCATAATTCTATTAATTTTAAAATAGTTATGGAAAAGGATAGAACTGATCAAAAAATTAAAGCTCTGAATTGGAGTAAAGCCAATTCTGATGGTATCGTATGGGAACATTCAAAAGTTGATTGAGAGACACTATTCACAACTGACGGGACAGTTGGGAAGTGGGAGGCCTTTAAAAATGAGATAATGAGAATTCAGTGACAGTATGGTCCTATTAGTGTGAAGCACAAGGCTGGTAGGAAATGCTGGATGACTACAGAAATTGAGGCTCTGGTCAAGAAAAAGAAGGAGAGGCATTTCTCAGATATATACAGCTGGAAATAAATGAATCCCTACAAGAGTATAAGGGCAGTAAGAGTATTCTTAAAATGGAAATCATTAGGGCAAAAAGGGGGCATGAGATAGCTTTGGCAAATAGAGTTAAGGAGAATCAAAAGAGATTCTATAAATACATTAAGAGCAAAAGAGTAAGTAGAGAGAGAATCGGGCCTCCTAAACATCAATGACCACGTCTAAGTGTGGAACCACAGGAGATGGGTGAGAAACTAAATGAATATTTTGCGTCAGTATTTACTGTGGAGAAGGACATGGAAGCTAAGGAACTGAGGGAAATAAATAGTGATGTCTTGAAAAGAGTTCACATTACAGAACAGGAGGTACTGGAGGTCTCAAAACACATACTGATAGATAAATCCCCAGGATGTGATCAGGTGTTTCCCAGAACTTTGCAGAAACCTAGGGAAAAGAATACTGCGCACCTTGTTGAGATTTTTGTGTCATCAATAGCCATGGATGAGGTGCCAGAGGACTGGAAGTTGGCTAATGTGGTGCCATTATTTAAGAAAGGCTGTAAAGAAAAGCGAGGTAACTATAGAACGGTGAGCCTTATGTCAGTGATGGGTAATGTGTTGGAGGAGATTCTGAGGGACAGGATTTACATGGACTTGGAAAGACAAGAACTGATTAGGGATAGTCAGCATGGCTTCGTGCGTGGGAAATCATGTCTCACTAACTTGACTGAGTTTTTTGAAGATGAAGACAATAAATTAATGTCGTGCGACTGACGTTGTCCAGATGGACTTCAGCAAAGTGTTCAACAAGGCAATCACAGGGTAGAATGGTTAGTAAGATTAGATCACATGGAATCCAGGGGAGCCAGCCATTTGGATCCAAATTTTGGATAAAAATTAGCTTGAAGGTAGGAGACACAGGGTGGTGGTGAAGGGTTTTTTTTTGGACTGCAGGCCTGTGACCAGTGGTGTGCTGCAAGGATCAGTGCTGGATCCATTGCTTTTTGCCATTTACACAAATGATTTGGATGTGAATATAAGAAGTATGGTTAGTAAGTTTGCACTTGGTGATATAGTGGACAATGAAGATGATTATCTCAGTACAATGATCAGATGGGCCATTAGACCAAGGATTGACAAATGGAGTTTAATTTAGATAAATGTGAGGTGATGTATTTTGGTAAAACAAACCAGGGTAGGGCTTATGCAGTTAATGGTAGGGCCTTAGGGAGAGTTACAAACAAAGAGACTTCGGGGTTCAGGTGCATAGCTCCTTGAAAGCGGCGTCGCAGGTAGACAGGGTGGTGAAGGTGGTGTTTGGCATGCTTGCCTTCATTGGTCATAATATCAAGTGTAGGGTTTGGGATGTCATGTTGCAGCTATAAAGGGCGTTGCTGAGGCTACTTTTGGAATACGGAATACTGTGTACAATTCTGATTGCCCTTCTATAGGAAGGATGTTGTTTAATTTGAGATGGTGCAGACAATATTTAGAAGGATGTTGCTGGGACTGGAGGGTTTGAGTTTTAGGGAGAGGGTGAATAAGCTAAGGCATTTTCCCTGGAGCATTGGAGACTGAGGAGTGACCTTATCGAGGTTTACAAAATTGAGGAGCATGGATGGGGTGAACAGCCAAGGTCCTTTTCCGAGCATAGGGGAGTCCAAAATTAGAGGGCATTAGGTTAAGATGAGAGAGGAAAGATGTAAAAAGACCTGAGGGTAATGTTTACACACAAATGGTGGTGCGTGTATGGAACGACCTTCCAGAGGAAATGGTGGAGGTAGGTACAAGTAAGACATTTAAAAAGGCATCTAGATGGGAATATGAATTGGAATGGTTTGGTGGGATATGGGGCAAATGCTGGCAAATGGGACTAGGTCAGATTGAGATCTCTGTTCAGCCTGAATGAGTCAGACCAGATCGTCTGCTTCCATGCTGTGCTGCTCTATAGCTTTATAACTGAAATTGCACTCAAAACTACTTTGTCAGTTTCACTGAATAACCACTTACTTTAACTGTGCAATTACTAAACTTCATGTTTTTCTTGGTACTCACAATGAAATATATCAGAAATATCAGTTTCTCTATGTACTTTAAACAAGGAAACCAACTCAGAAAGAACAGGGCAGGGTAGGCACCCTCAGGGTCAGCAACTCATCATCGTCTGACAGCCATATCCTTCCTAACTGTATACTAGCTGAAGCTGTCACTTTTCCTTCAGTGAAAAGCAAACTAAAAAGTAAGCAGAGGAAAATGATACTAATGCTTGAAAACAATAGTTGTTTTAGGGTGAAAGGTAAACTGAAAATTTCCTGCAGAAGAGCATTTCTTTAACAGCAAAGAATCTTAAAATCAGCATCAACAGTCTCTTCATCAGCACTTCCCGTAAGCTGAGTTCCCCAATAAAATTGTACAAACATACAAAATCAGGTTAAAATGAAACTTCCAGTCTTTGAGAGAGGCACTTTGAGGCTTGGAATAATTTATGTAGCATCAAATAAGAATGTGTTTTGTAAAAACTAAGTGATACAATTTCTTTTTGGTGCTTGGTTGCAGTAGACAAGCTTGACGCTGATTAGGTTTATTTTTCTGCAGACATAACAAAGCTCAAAAAAATTAGTCACAAAATGGGTAATCTGAACGACAGAGACCTCAACTGGATTCTGAATGTATTGCTGGGCATGATTTGGCGTTGTGACATTCAGATTCTATTGAGTGGTCAAGTATTGCTCCCACAATCGTCCCTTCTTGATTTTGTAACTTATTTACTAGCATTGTTTACAATCAATCCATATGATTTCCACACTGATGAGGGTTCAAATCATTGGGCTGTTTCCAAACATGTGTTGAAGCACCAACAGATACTCAAGATTTTCTTGATCTTCACAAAAGTAGTGGATGAGCCCAGAAATTGGAAGTCCCACCCCCTAACATTTTCACAGGATGAGGGTGTAGGAATGGGATCTGGTCACTTTTTTCTTTGCACATGCATTTGCAGAAGCAGCTGCCCATAGGAATCAACATCTGCCTCCATTCCGGTTAGATTTATGATCTGGGTGACTGAAATACGAAGTGCACAGACTTGTAGGACGGGATCTTAACTTTATGCGTTCATTTGGATAGCTAGGGTAACTTTCAGAAAAGTAAGGTACCCCTTTATAATTGACACAATGTGGCATGAATTTGCATAAAACATGAATAAACTCATTAACTGTTAAGCTCTTTGAACTGTCAATGAACTGTCAAAACAAAGGGTCAAATGCATCAAGACATTTAAAAATGCAGCCTTTCAAATCTTTGAAAAAATGTCTCGCTTGTTAAAAAAAAAGTCTGCAGTGGACACCACATTAATTTCATTAGCCAGGGCTCCCGTGATCTGCCCCTAGTGGATACTGGGTGAATTGGCGTGGTAAGTCTAAGAGCAAAGAGTGGTAGGTGTGGGTGTGAGTTTACACTTAGCATGGGGTGTGCAGAGAGATATTGTTTGGCATGTATGATATGAAGTACAAGACAGCAGGTTGGAGTGTCATAATAGTATGGACACCACAAGGATTATGGTGGATATAGGATCATGAGGTGGCATGGACAATATGTTTTGAAGAGGGATTGACTGTTGTAGGATGCTTTATGCTTTGCTTTTAAATTTTGGACATGTCAGTGTTGTCCAGCCTGGCTCCTGGGAAGCCCCAATACCATGGAACAAAAATTCCACCTTCTACATTTCTGCTGGGCCAGATTTGGACAGCCAGGAAATGACCTGACTTTCTATTGCCAAGCATCAAAAATACAGTCCATTATCTGACAGCACCATGCTGTACTGATGTTAATAGGTACTCAACTAAAGATTTATTTTAAGCAAGTGATGGAAGAAAAGGAGCGAGGGCAGGAAAGATCTCAGAGAGTGTGGGCAGTATGAGAGAGTAATTGCCAAAAGTGATAACGGTGCAAGTCAAAAGATAATAATAATGGGATAAGTAAAGAAACAAACCTTGACCTAGAATGAGAATAAATGGCAACTGCAGAATCATTCACAACAACTATGCAAACAAAAAAAATGGCAGTGATGGTTATGGACTGAACTGAATATTGAGTCTAGAAAGCTGGAACATACTTAACCAGAACATGAGGGGCTGCGCCTGAAATGGATGTTGAACTTTACTGAAACATTGTAGGAGACCAAGAAGAGAAATAGAAGCAGAGCAGAGAATTAAAATGGCAGATAACCGAATGTTAAAGGCACACTTGTAGACTGAATGCAGGGCCCCCTAATGGAAACATCCAAGTTAATGCGTTTGGTGTCTCCAATATAAAGGAAGTCCCATCATAAACACTGAACACCACATATTAATTCAAACGATCAGAAATAAACCACTGTTTCACCCAGGAGGATCTTTAGAACCCTGTACAATGAGAAAGAAGAAGCTAACAGGACAAGTGTTATATCTTCTGCGCTCACACAGAAAAATGCCAGAGAAGGGAGGTGCTGTTCAGATCCACTGAAGGACAGAAGAGGTTGGAATGAACCACCAGAATGCAGAAAGGGAATCGGATGGGAAGATTTGTTTGGTGGTAGCATCTCTCTCGTATTTTCAAATAAATCTGTAGTACAATAACCTAGCGTCATGTGATTTCTGACTTTGTCCACCCCAGTACAACACCAGCTCGTCCACATCATCTCTTCTCTTAGGCTGTCCCCTGTTTTCATATTAAAACAAAGTCCTTAAGTGACTGAAGAGTCTAATGAGTGACCTACAGTCTGTGTCACAGGTGGGAAGATGGGGTACTATTTGCTTTTATTTCTGACAATGCTTGACTTCATCTTGCTAACAATGAGATTCAAAGTGTACAAAACCTTTCCAGATGCTTCCATCCACATCCAGCAGACTTCAGCCAGGGTTTTCCAGGTGTCAGTGGAATTTTGCACTTTTCAAGGATGCTTTGACAGTGTCCTTGAAGCATTTCTTGTGCATCTGGGGTTTGCTCGTTATATCATATAGAACCACAATCAGTATCCAGTCTTCACAAAACAGGACACAAATCACTTCCTAGAAAGGTTAGGGAACCAAGGGTCTAGTTCGCAGGAGGAATTGAAGAAAATCAGAATTAGCAAAATAAAAGGTGCTACAGAAATTAATGGAATTAAAGGCTGACAAGTCTGCTGATGACTCAAAACTAGGTGGGATTGAGAGTTGTGAGGGCGACGCAAGGAGGCTTCAGGATAATTTAGACAAGTTGAGTGTGTGGACAAACATATGGCAGATGCAGGATAATTTGGATAAATATGATGTATTACACTTTGGTCTGGAAATCATTAAATGAAAATAAACATGCATTAATTAGGAAGGCAAACAGAATGTTGGAGGAGATTGGAGTTCAGAAGTAGGAATGTCTTACTGCAATTATCAGGACCTTAGTAAAATCATGCTTGGAGTTAGAACATAGAACATAGAACATAGAACATAGAACAATACAGCGCAGAACAGGCCTTTCGGCCCTCGATGTTGCGCCAACCTGTGAACTAATTTAAGCCCATCCCCCTACACTATCCCATCATCATCCATATGCTTATCCAAGGACTGTTTAAATGCCCCTAATGTGGCTGAGTTAACTACATTGGCAGGCAGGGCATTCCACGCCCTTACCACTCTCCGAGTAAAGAACCTGCCTCTGACATCCGTCTTAAATCTATCACCCTTCGATTTGCAGCTATGCCCCCTCATACTAGCCGATGTCATCATCCTAGGAAAAAGTTGTGTGTGTACTTTGGGTCTCTCTACCCAAGACAGGATAGATACTTCTATGACACAGCTCTGGAGCTGGTGAGACTTGAACACAGGCCAGAAGGCCCAGAGGTAGGCACACTACTGCTGAACTACAAGAGCCCTCCGAAGAAAGAATGTCCATGCCATGGAGGAGTGTACTGAAGGTTCAATAGGTTGATGCTAGGAATGGCAGCACTGTCATATGTGGAGACATTGGTTCAACGGAGTCTGGGTTATTTGGAGTTTAGGGGAATGGAAGGGCAGTTGATTGAGATGTCTAACATTCTAACAGGGCTTGACAGACTAGATGCATGGAGGATGTTTTCCCTGGTTGGGAAGTCTAGAAATAGGGAGCACAGTCTCAAGATACAAAGGTATACAATTTGGGATCATGATTTCTTCACTCAAAGGGTGGCTAACCTCTGGAATTTGCTACCACAAAAGATTGTGGAGACCACGTCACAAAGTATTTTCAAGAAAAAAATTATCTTTATTTCGATGTTAAAAGCATCAAGGAGTGTGGTGTGAAAAGCAGGAATATGGCATTAGGATACAGGATCATAGTGAATGAAGCAGCAGACTCAAAAGGACCAAATGGCCTACTCCTGCTCCTGGTTTCCATGTTTCTTTTTTTTAGAAGCTTTGAATAGACGCTTGTTTCAGAAGTCTCATGTCAGGCAAGCAAATAACGTGGCTAGGTCAGAGTTGTTGATCGAATGTGGTAAATGCTTCAATGTTGTTGTTGTTCAGCCCAACATCCCAACAGTGAGATCCTGCTCACTAAACACACTGTTCCCCAGGCAACCAAAGGCATGGAACCTCGCAACTGATGTTTGCCAGTCTCATCATAAATTTTATTAATGGGCGGAAGTTGGGGAAAGGGCGTAGGATGCAATGCTGTAGTGTAAAAGTGGCAAACTGATAGAGATCCTTTGTCTAGCAAATTTCTAGTATAAAACCCCTGCTCCTGCATGCCTCAGTGAAAGTGATGATGATGACTTGGCCTCCAAGTCTGTGCAGACACAAGCACTGCTTGTGTACTGTAGTCCAATGACAGAAGAGGAGCCAAACTTGGATCTAGCCCGCAGACAGTCAAGGTTGAATAGATTCCTGTTTGTCTATAGATGAGCTCCACTCCAGAGGGAGCCGGCTGAGGGTGAAGTAAAGCATTGCAGTAAGCTCGATCAAGATCATGCTAGTACTAGTAATGAAGGATGTGATTGTTGAATGTGTACTTCTTGGGGTTGGAAGGTGTGCACAAGGCAAACACCATCATGGTTCTCGGAGGATTCAGATGGGGTTTTCTTTACATGACGGCTTTCAATCATCCCAACACCCCTCTCTTCCAGGCAGCCTTTCAGTGCATGTGCACTTGTCTTTTCACGTTCTCCCTTCCCAAATGACCCAAACACTCCTTCAACGTGAAACTGTCACTTATTTGTGCTTCTCTCAATTTAGTACACTGTATTCACTGCCTACGATAGTGGCTTCCTGCAGTGGGGAAAGCGAACATAAAATCAGATAACCACTTTGCAGTACACCTCCATTCACTCTGCAAACATGGCCCTGAGCTTCTAGCCACCTGTCATTTTAATTTGACGGAGCATTGAGTACAAGAGTTGGCAGGTCATGTTACAGTTGTCTAGGACTTTGGTTTGACCACATTTGGAATACTGCGTACAGTTCTGGTCGCCACACTACCAAAAGGATGTGGATGCTTTGGAAAGGGTGCAAAGGAGGTTTACCAGGATGTTGCCTGGTGTGGACGGCACTAGCTCTGAAGAGAGGTTGAGTAGATTAGGATTACTTACATTAGAAAGACAGAGGTTGAGGAGGTCCTGATTGAGGTCTACAAAATCATGAGAGGTATTGACAGGGTGGATAGCAAGAAGCTTTTTCCCCAAAGTGGGTCACTCAATTACTCGGGGTCACGATTTCAAAGTGAGAGGGGAATAGCTTAAGGGAGATATGCGTGTAAAGTTCTTTACGCAGAGGGTGGTGGGCGCCTGGAACGTGTTGCCACTGGAGGTGGTAGAGGCGGGCACGATAGCGTCACTTAAGATGTACCTAGACAGATACGTGAATGGGTAGGGAGCACAGGGAGACAGATCCGTGGAAAATAGGCGACAGGTTTAGATAGAGGATCTGGATCGGGGCAAGCTTGGAGGGCCGAAGGGCCCATTCCTGTGCTGTAATTTTCTTTGTTCTTTGTTCTTTATTTTTTGCTGCACCCCTGGCCCCTCTGCCCTTTACCTCGTACACTGCTTCAATGAAGCTCACTTAAATTTGAGGAATAGCAATTCACTGTTTGATTAAATGCAGCCACCCAAACAAATCCTGAACTTAATTTGAGATTACTGTTGTTATTGATTCTGTCATAGAATCCCTACAGTGTAGAAGTAGGCCATTCAGGCCATCAGGTTCACACTGACCTTCTGAACAGCATCCCAGCCAGTCCCATCCACTGTACCCTATCCCTATAACCCTGCATTTACAGTATGGGCAATTTAGCATGGCCAATCCACCTAACCAGCGGACTGTGGTAGGAAACTGGAGCACTTGGAGGAAACCCATGCAGACACGTAGAAAGTGCAAACTCCACGCAGACAGTTGCCCAAGGATGGAATTGAACCCAGGCCCCTAGTGCTATGAAGCATCAGTGCTAACCACTGAGCCACCATGCCACCCAGAAACATTTTCTCTGGAAATATCTTTTGCCTCTTTACTTGATTCGTTTCTCTCACATTTTGCCTTGTAGTTAATCCCTTTAGTCAATGAATCTCTCCTGCATCTGACCTTATCCTTTTTCATTCATTCTTCTCTTCCCTCCTTTCTCTTCCTATGTACATGCTTAAAACTTGTTTTACAGTTCTGATGAAAGGTCTTGAAAATTTAACTTTGCTCCACAGATGCTGTCTGGCCTGTTGAGTATTTCCAATACGTTCGGCTTTTAACTCAGATTTCCAGCACTCTCAGTGTTTTGCTTTGCTACTAGTGCAAGTCTTACTTTCTTTTATACAGATATTCAATCTTTTGGAATCTAAGACATGTAGCTCAAAACTATTGAGCAAAGGAGACATGATTATGAGTATTGCCAGCCACACTGCATAACAAAAGATGATCCTCAAAACCAATATCTAATTTTACAAAACAGCAAGATCCCTCCATTGAATGCAAATCTAACCTCCTTTCCCAGAGGCTTTAAAATTACCAATCTGGAAGGATTCCAAATGTTGCATCCTGCTTGGAATGCAACCTTCTATCAGCACTCCAACCCAGGAATACCGAAGACACTGATAGGATGTAATTGGCATTAAGGCCATGCGATCAAGTGGTCCATTCTCACATTCCTTCCCATACAACATGCAATTTCCTGTGAGTGCCTCCAAAAACAGAAAAGTATCTTAAACAAAAGACAGTGAATGCTGTATCTTTAAATATTTTTAAGGCAGAGATAGATAGATTGATGATTACCAAGGAGATAAAAGATCATCAGGAATGCTGAGTTATGGTTAAAATCAGATCAGATCTTACTGAATGTCAGAGCACATCCAAAGGGCAGAGTGGCCAACTTTTGTTCTTGTTTGTACGTTCATAAATGAAGGAAAGGACTCTTGGGAACTCCTCTCCCAAACATGAACCCAAAAGTTCCAGGAGAAAACAATGAATGCAATCAATTGGCAACAAATTGTACAACAGCAAGAGGATGCAATGGCTGCTATGCAAATATTATTGAGTTTCATTTAGTGAATTCCAGGCACTGGTTCCAACATCTAGGAATCTGATCTAGCCTAGCCACTGAGCTGCAATTATACATACAACAATCCCAGAACAAGAACGTGAAAAAAGAAACATGCACACGAAGAAAAACTAAGGATCTGCTACCTGTTAAAAACCAGTACTGCCACATAATGAGAATACTTGAATTGGGTTGGGTTTGCAAGAACCAGTTAGGAAGAAAGTAATCAGCCTTCATTTAAAATATGTAATTGGAATGACTTCCAAAAACACCATGAGGATTCACCTCTGTGATTTCAGCAAATAAAAATGCCAGGAATTTTGGGTGATGATATATATTGCATGGCTCAGCAATCAAGCAGTCTTCCTGTTTCCCACACACACACAAACACACAATTCTGAGGAAGGGTCACCAGACCCAAAACGTTAACTCTGATTTTTTTCTTCACAGATGCTGCCAGACCTGCTGAACTTTTCCAGCAACTTTTGTTTTTGTTCCTATTTACAGTAGCCACAGTTCTTTCAGTTTCTATTCCTAATTCCCACTCCCACTGGGACAGCTGCTTCCCCACATGATAATTCTACCTTCCGTTTCCTGAGAAATGGTGATGAGTTAAAGTAGTAACTTCCAAATGGAAGAAAGCATCTTAGTGTGGTTGCATCTCTGTTCGGAAAGAAACACATTTCAAACAGAAACAAAAATTGCTGTAGAAATCCAGCAGGTCCGGCAACATCTGTGGAGAAAAAGTAGGGTTAACGTTTGGGTCCAGTGACCTAGCTTCAAAAGTACCAATTTGTTGAAAATCTCATGCTCAACCAACATCTTCATGGTAGGCATCACACCAACTTCTAAGTCCCATGTTGGATCTTCAAGGCTTACAGTGTCAATTCTTCTTCCCTCAGTAACATTGGCAGGGTCTCACTTCACAGCAAGAGTCCCGTTGACAGATCTAACTAAGGAAGATGAGATTGGGCTGAGGCAGGTATGGAGAAAGAGAGTGGAAGTTCTGAGCTGTCAGACTTCATCAGGAAACTAAATTTGTGTTTGCCCAGGCCAACTAACAATTAACGATCATCGTACTGTCAGCAATTTAAAAGACCAAGGCTAAAACCTGGTTAGCCTCTTAAACAAATGTGAAAAAAAAATTAATGCAACAGACAAACAAAAAGAGTAGGGGTCTTAAACAGCAGAAATTAAAACTTCATACTGAGTGACAGAAAAACTCCATGTATATTTATTTTGCATGTAGATGACATCCACTTCTTGCAGGTACAATGCTTCACGATTTGCAGTCACAATGTTCATTTTAGATGACATTACATGCTTGATATTACAATGGCACATTTGATACACCTTATAAACAATGAAAGGAAAAGTTTATTCTCCTGCAGTACTATCAACCTTTTGTGACAGCCACTAACTGGGACAAAAGTCACACAGAGCAGTTCTATCTCCTTGAAGATTTCAGCACATACATAGCCAGGGTGTATCAAATGGTACACTGTTGCTGACAATGCTGAAAAATATATATTTTCTTACCAGGATCCAGGTGTGTGAAAGTACCAATAACAAAATCCATTGTAGAGATAGCCAGCAAAGCTAAAAGCAACAGTTGAAACCGAATGATCCATTTGACTCCTGCTAGATTAATTCCCAGTAATCCCAGAAGCACAGCAATAGAAATTCCCCGAACGGCCCAGATGTTACTGAGATCCAATAAGTCGGCAATGGATTCTGCAAAGCCAGTGATGTACATAGCACCTGCAACACACTGAAAGAGACCATTATTTTATTGTTGCCATCAAAAACACATTTTATTTACATTGTATGCAGGTTTCATGATGACAGTGATCTGTTAATGTGAATCATGTGCCAATCACCTTAAATTAAGCAGCACATTCTACTACTTTAAAAGACGCTATATAAACACAAGTTGGTGTTGTCATTAATGCATGAACTTGAATGTCCAAAGCGAACTGACTGGTTGAGCTTAACTGGTGCAGCAAGTTCAATTCTAGTCACCAAAGGAAGAAAGTCAAGGCCTTGGAACAAGACTAACTTGCATGGCACGAATAATTAGGAATTTGTAATTTGTGGAGAGGCTGGGGTTATCCTTCTTAGAGTAGAGAAGATTTGATAGCTGCTCAAAATCACGATTGACTTTGGTACCACTAAACAAGGTGAAACTGTGGCAGATGTGTCCATAACCAGAGGCTAGCGATTTGAACCGATGAGCAAACAAAAGAGAGGTAGGATAAGGAAATATCATTTTACATAACAGGTCTTATGCGTTGCCTGAACGGGTAGTGGACGGCACTTTATAATAACACTAAAAAGAAACGGATAAATACTTGAAGGAAAACACTTACTGAGCATTGGGAACGAGCAGGGGACCTAGGATTAGGATTAAATAATTCTCTAATGGAAGTGGCACAGACATAAGACATGTGCTTTTCTGAGCTGTATAATTTTATGACTGTTCCTCACAGTTCTATGAGCAGACATCCCTATATAAATAGAAGTACGGACCAGACAGAATCTTGCAATTTCATCAGCCAATAATACTAACCAAGTTTAAATACAATCATTGCAAACAACTCTCATGGTTGGAGCTACTTTGATGGTACTCACATCTAGTGTAGTGGCTAGTAAATAAAGAACAATTTCACTGCTGCTGCAACTCATAGTAACGGGAATCTGTTTCAGCATTCAATTAAATCATGGCGGCTTTGTGCTTTTACTCATGAATAAGGTGAGTATTCCATTCGTTCTCATTCTTTAGTTGTGTAACAAAAGCTGTAAAGTGTATTGATAATCAGAAAGATGAGGATTGCTTTACACGTTCCATAACATGGCACTAGACCACTCAGTTTCCCTGTATGACAATCAGCTGGCATCTTGGGCAGGTAAAGATAACTTCAGTTAACTGGACAGATTGGAAAGACTATGGTTGTTTCTTCTTAGAGAGGAATTTGAAAAAAAAGATTTCATTGATCTATTTAAATTATGAATGGTCTAGACTGAGCAGACAAATTGTTCGCTTTGGGGAAAGGGGTGAGACCCCTTTAGAGAACCAAAGTGTTATTTGGGTGTACCAGCTCACTATGCTGCATGAACTGATGCTCATGAAAAGGGTAGCTGCCACCATCCACTTTAAATGGAGGAAACTACAGAATACTTATGGTCTAATGTGGTAGAGGAAAACTGCTTCCTCATCTAACTCGGACTTTGAGGACCAATCCTTTGAGATCCTCAGCTGTTCTGCCCAAAATCTAATTGGTCTCATCATTGTGCGAGGTGCTCATGATACTCTTCAGTGTTAACTCTTTCAGTCCCATAAACAAAACAAAGGACACCAGCTTAAATAGGACAGGCAACATGAGGAAAAGTTTTGATTTTGTTTAAAAGATGGCAAATAGTTAAGAGTATACCAGCTGAAAGGCTCTGGATGCAGACTCCATTCAGTTCTCTTTTGAAAGCCATATTTATCATCTTCAGCGAAAACATTTGTAAAGCTATAGGGCAAGGATAGAGAAGGTCAGAGCTTAGGACCCAATTGTTAACAATTAATGTTAATAATTTGGATTGGGCGACTAGGGAAAAAAATGGAATATATCATTGATAAGTGTGAAATTATCCATCTTGGAAGGTGGAACCGAAACGCAGAGTATCATTAAATGGAAAAAGATTGGGAAGTATTGGCGTCTAAAAGAACCTGGCTGTCATTATTTATAAGTCACGGAAACTTAGTGTAGAAGCAAGAAATTTGGTGTGTTTATCACAAAATGAGATTATTATAACAGCAAAGAAGACTTGCTTCAGTTGTATAGAACTGTGATGTATTGTGCGCAATTTTGTGTATTGGAGTATTGTGCGTACTTTTGCCTTAAGGAAGAATGTACTTTCCATAGAGGGAGTGCAGCAGAGATTCACTGGACTAAGATAACAAGGTGTAGAGCTGGATGAACACAGCAGGCCAAGCAGCATCTGAGGAGCAGGAAAGCTGACGTTTCGGGTCTACGTTCAAGATGGGGATTAAAATATTTCTAGATACTAAAGTCACCAGAAGACATGGGGAGAGCCTGGGAATTGAATTCATTGTCACTTGTAATTTTAACAAAATCATCCAGCTGTACACCTTGATATCTCAGATTATCCAGCATCTGCAGTTCCCACTATCGCTTCACTGGACTAATTCCTGGTTTTCCAGAAATATCTGATGAGGAGAGAATGAGAAAACTGGGCCTGTATTCTTTGAAGTTTAGAAGAATGAGAGCTGATGTGGCTGAAATTTACAAAACCGAGCAGTGGCTAATTAGACAAGGTAGATGCAGTCTCAGAATGATGACAAGACAGTGAGGATTGATACGAAGAGATAACACAGTCATCTGGTATGTTCAAGATGGGGATTAAAATAGTTCTCGATACTAAAGTCACCAGAAGATATGGGGAAAGCCTGGGAATGGAATTCATTGTCACTTGTAATTTTAACAAAAAATTACACTGATAAAGTGTTTAAGTCGCCATACCACAATGGCACCTATAATAATAATAATAGTAGGCATAGATAAGCAAAACTTTTTTTAAAATTAAGGAAAAGTCCATCTTAGTTCAACTCCCGGCTCCTAAGCTTGGGAAAAGACCGCACACTGGGCCACTGGAATACCGGGTCAGCAGACTCCACAGAAGCCATCAAGGACCAACCTCATCACCAATCCCGGGAAGGAAGACATCATAAAAGTCACCCAAAAGATTCCTGGGCCACTGGATGCGGGCTAAAACTGCCTCATCGCCAAAACCACATATGGCTTTGAGGTTGATGATCAGCATGGTCTAGAACGGTGGAGTAAGTCCAAGAAGCTGAATGGTCTACTTCTGCTCCCATGTTCTGAGGGGAACTCGTTAATTTGCACTTGCTAGCAGCTGGCATGAGCTGAAACCAAATAGCGCATCTCTGTTATGTAACCTTTCTGTGATCCTATGGACAGTCACAATGGAAAGTGTGAGATAACAAGCATGGGGCTGGATGAACACAGCAGGTCAAGCAGCATCATAGGAGCAGGAAAACTTGACGTTTCGGGCCTAAACCCTTCATCAGAAATGGGGGAGGGGAAGAGGGTTCTGAAATAAATAGGGAGAGAGGGGGGAGGCGGATAGAGGAGAGGATAGGTGGACAGGAGGCAGACAAGTCGAGGAGGCGGGGATGGAGCCAGTAAAGGTGA